>OU342742.1:1386967-1970598 GCA_910589775.1 Avena eriantha
TTAGATACATGTGGGGTGCTCCCCAGGGGTAACTCCCCAAGCTTGAGCGTTTGTCCTTCTTAATCTTCATTCATCACCTCAACTCTTTCACTTGAAAATTCTTTCCATAGAAAACTCATCATAAAACTTGATTAGAGTGGTTACTGCCTCCATAAATTAAATCCCAGTAGGTACAGAAAACCATATTATGAAATAAACATTAGGTACGGTTACTATGGTTTCGTATTGCTCTTGATAAAAAGGAACCCACAAAAACAAAGGTAAAAAGACTAATGCATAATAGAAATAAAATCTATCAAAAACTGGATAGTCTGTAAATATCGAATTTTCAGAGACACTTACGTTACTCAAATCAAGAAAGTTTGAACTAATGAAATGTGCGTAGAAAGATGAATATTGCTGATGTGAAGTTTCAGGTCAAATTTCCGCTTCTGTGTTTTTAACATTTTTTTCAGTGAAGCTCAGGAATCTATTTTCTGGATAGCAAGTTACAATTGTTTGATCTTACCTCTCAAAAGAGGTTATTCTTGGCACAAAGATGATAAAGTAAGATACAAATGTGATGTTTAAATATTAATAAACACTCTTTTTATTTTGTTTTATAATGGGAGAAGTTTAATGGTAGAGATTTAGCAATGGTTCCAGTGGAATGAACAACACATGTTCAAAGTTGACCCCAACTTGTCCATTGCTCATCTTTCTCATCTACTTTCCCAAAATTTATAAAAAGTGAAAATCTTAAACTAATTGTTAGAAATAAGTAGGTAAAGTTATTTTACATTTTACATGGATATCAAGGTGTTCTCAAATTTAATAGTATTTGAAAGCATGTGGAGCACACCACAAGCACATATACATTAACTTTTAAGTCCTAACTCTCTTCCTATGCATTGGAATTTTATATGTGAATAAATAGACGCAAGCTTTTGGTATCCAATGCATATAATAATCAGTAGCATGCATTTTAAATAATAAAGAAATATAAGAGGGCTCTTATTCTCTTCCTCTCTCATAATAGTTTGCCAGCATCAAAGCAAACTTAATCTCATAGTTTTGAATAGATTAACCATATAAAGAAAAGTCATCTAATGAGTTTATTGGATCATCTAACTCAATTATATCACTTTGATCCTCCCATATATTAGTCATAATAGTTCCAAATAGAGCACTGGTAGAGAATGAAAGATCATCATCATTAATAAGATGTGTTCATTACACTACTAGGAAACAACTTATCTATGGTGCATGAAAATGGACCTTCTGTGGCGCATATGTGATGGCTCAATACACGGCGCCCAGAAAAGTGCTTGGTGTGTGGTGTTGATGTAGAGCTCGTTGGGAACCCCAAGAGGAAGGTATGACGAGCACAGTAGCAAGTTTCCCCTCAGTTATGAAACCAAGGTTTAATCGAACCAGTAGGAGCAAGGAAACACCCCAAAGGTGTTACTAGCTGAGCTTTGGCAGGGCGCACTACCTGTGCTAGTAGCAACGTGGAGACCTGCATAACACAACCACAGAACTTTGTCCCCAACTTGCGATGAGGTTGTCAATCTCACTGTGTTTTGCGGAAAACAAAGGATTAAACGTATCGAATGGAAAGAAGTAAAAGTTTACAGAAAGTAAACACAAAGCAGTAAAAGATTTTAGATTGTATGTAAAAGACAAGGACCGGGATCCATAGTTCACTAGAGGTGGCTCTCCTTAGATAGATAACATGCTGGGTGAATAGATTACAGCGGGGCAATTGACAAACACCGAGAAAGCAATACATGCATATACTAATCATCTTGACTCCTTTGAGACTTGATTGGGAAATACAACATAATACATAGACCGCCATCTAACTGCATCTATGACTAATATCCACCTTCAGGTTATCATCCGAACCCTCTCCAGTATTAAGTTGCAAGCAACAGATTATTGCTTTACGAACTGCGTGTAAGGTAAACAATACGATTGTTCTATGAACAAAGTATTGTTATTTCTCCCTAGTAGCAACAACACATCTAGTACCTTAGAGATTTCGTCACTTCCCCAGATTACCAGAGGCATGAACCCACTATCGAGCATAAATACTAACTCTTGGAGTTGCTAGCATCTACTTGGCCAAGATAGCTACTAACAACGGAAAGCATGCAAGATCTCAAATAACAAAGACATGATAGAATCAATAATCAATCTGAAATAGCATCTCAATATCCATCGGATCCCCGCAAACACAACATGTATGAATTACAAAATAGATGATCTTGATCATGAACGGAGCTCACAAGATCTAAACATGAAAGCATAAAAGGAGAGAAACCAGCCATCTAGCTACTACATGGATCCGTAGTCCAAGGATGAACTACTCATGCATCACACCGGAGGCTTGCATGGTGATGAAGAAGGCCTCCAGGGTGAATTCCCCTCTCCGGCAGGGTGCATCATAATTTTATACATCATGAAGGGTATTGTCAAATCGTTATTCATTTGATTGTTGCAATTTTGTTGCTAATACAAGAGGCCGAATGCTTGAAGTTCATAATCAGATTTATTCTTTTGTTTACTTCGGCTATACATACTTGGCTGGATGGATTATGCATGCCCATTGGGGAAAAGATATATGGCTGATATTTATTATATTGCCCTGAGATCATTATCTAATCATGGTTGATGTGGTTTTCTAACATTGTACTTAGTTATGTTGGACACCGAGACAAGATTTGCATTCATTAGAAATTGTGTTTATGCTTATGTGTTGATAATCTGGCTTATAAATATTTGAAATCTACGAAAGGCCAAATTGTCTTTAATTTCATTATTGGGCATAGATGATGTGCATGATATTGATATTAATCTTGTCTCTATAGTACCATGGAGATTACGTTTTGACTGCTCATTTTTAAAAGAAATAACCAATGTGTTGGTATTGTTTATTTATCTCCTTATGATACTATTTTATGAAGTCTCATGCCGCTTAGAATATCTTGCACAAACCATATAGCCGAATATGAAGATTTGTTATTCGTGCTAGAACTTTTAATTGCTATAGGTGCTACACATATTGATGCTTCTAGTGATTCGTTGTGAGTAGTGCAACAATGTCTATGGTCTACCAAAGTTTCGACGAAACACTTGTTATTTATCTTAATACATTAATAGATATAAGTTTCATATTGGATTAATTTATCATTACAAATATATCTAGACATGAAACCTGAAGTACAAATGAGTTGGCTCAACAAACACCAGGCTACCGTGTTATTCATGATATATTTCATATTCCACAAGAGTCGATGCTTTGTTACGCCAATATAGGTAAGGCCGGATTGGAGACTACCACTTTGGCCACTAAGAAAGATCTAGTGCACATGAAGATGAAGAATAGAGGAAGCCCATTGTTTATTACATGAAAAATCTGAACTAAAGGGTGAACATGATAGTTCGGGTGATCTTCAGATACTAATAGGTAATGATATTTATTGCAGAAAAGTTGGTAATATTCTTCTTCGGCACTTGGATGAAGACTAGGCGAGGATCTTTGTTGGAGTTGTTCATGAAGACATTCATTGTATCAATCAATTGTCAAGATGAAAGTGGTTATTCCCGAAGGCAAACATTTGCAAAAGTTATACCCAGGTGACAATAAGCCTAGACATAAAATAGTCGATATATATTTATCGCCATTAGGACATATGGCTAATATAGAGAAATCGCCCTAAGAAAAGCAGTGGCCGATGGAGTGTTGACATCGTCCTTAGACTAAAAGTGGAGCAAGTTATTTTCTGGCACGCAAGCTCTTCCAGAAAACATGGGTACATGTGTTCTCACTTGTTTTGGGCTCATAGCTAATCAAAGCAAATAGGGAGAGACACTCGGAAAGGTCCACTTGAAGGATTATTAATCATCATCAAAGAATCACCGTATCAATTAAAGCCATGATCAGGCTTAACAGACGATTATGCTAGTGCTTAGAAGGACTCAGAAACTAATATATGGAGGCTTCAACTATGACTCCTTTAAGATGACCTCAAATAAAAAAGTGCTGAACATGAAAGTTGTACGCTTCGCCGAAACAAGCAACTTTTGTTATTGAATCATCTCGATCCGAGTTAGTATAAAAATTAAGAGAAAATATATTACAAAAGGCCAAAATACTGGATTTAGGTGTTGTGGTCGCCCGACCATAGACCGTTTCTCCTCTTGGGCATGAAGAAATTCAAAAATTCGGCTGAAAACAACTAGACTGGCTTATCTGCTTACGATCTAAATTAAGCGGTCAAGCTGAACTCGGATGGAAAAGTACAAAACATAAAATTTGTTCGTTTTTGTGAGGTGGACAACTTCCTTTTGGAGTCATCTTCATCTAAGAAGTATACGACCTCAAGAATTAAAATACGACCAAACAAAACTAAAATCGTTCGGTCTAAATCAGAGTTTAATACGAAAACAAGTGGAAAAGACCATCAAGATCATGTCATATGGAAAATTGGCCAACATCAAAGTTCTTCATCTTTTCGAGAAGAACAATTTTTCTTCTTACGACATTTTGATCCGAACTTGTTTACTATCTAAAAGTGGTCCGTAAGGTACAGACAAGTTTTAGACCAAACAGCTACGCAAATTTCGGGTTTGCTTGTTCGAGTTGGACCCAACTAGGGGTTTTGAACGTGAATCCAACCCTCTTCTTTGCATGAAATGTTCAGCCGCTCCTTATATACATGAGGGGTGATGGCCGATTGAACCAACACCAATCGAACAAACACATCTACTAATTTTTCGTGTTCATCTATTTTTATCTCTCTCCCTTTGTATCTTGCTTCTCATTCTTCCGCAGTTCTTCATACCAGAGGGCTACGAATCCACGAGGCTCTAGGGGAAAGTTAGGCCAACCTAGGACAGCCCATAGCCACCGCGACGCCCTGACGGGGGTCCCTCCTGGGCGGGCGGGGTTTCGGGTCTCAAAAGTGCCGGTCGGACTGTCTTGTGTATCGCGCTTCCGGCGAGCCTCTCTCGGCGCGAATCCCGCGGATCGCGCTCGGCATCGAGGGTACGTGATGACGTGTTCGTGTGCGAAGAGTATTCTCTCTTCTCAAAGTAAACATGCTGATTACAAGTGCTATAAGAGGACTCACACATGCACCCACTAATCCCAAGCACCTAGACCACACCGGCCACTACTCAACTAACTATGCATGCACTCACGCGTTAACAACTCTCACCAATCTTATCCTAGAATCTCTCTAGGTACCACACGACACGTGCAGCTATCCCAGCCATGCACAGCAGCCTCTTGCCGTTGTGGGCATCTCGCCAGCTCTCCGCCTCACACGGCTCTCAGACTGAACTAACTATATAATCTTAACTAACTACATGCAGATACAAACGGATCAATATTTAAAAAGGCTAATATAGCGCTCCGGGCATGCGGAAAATCGAGTAGTCAAGGGAGAGGTGACCTACGAATACACGGGGACTGTATCCAACCAATTTTAATCTGGACGATCAACTAACAACCAGAAAACACCATATTACCCTTTTCAGTTTGGGAAAGGGGGGAAGTACAGAAGAAGGGCTCAGGAGCCAGAGCCAAAAATACAATTGTTACCAAGGCTGCTCCAGACCCTAGCCATGTAAAATAGGATTGTTTTTATCCAAAAAAAATATTGATGGGGGACAGCAGAAGCTCTGCTTTTGCATTATAGATAGGGGAAAACCCGAGTACAAAACAAGATTTAGATGCATAGCATCAGGAACACAGAATTGTACTACAAATTACAAACACACCTAGACGCACTCAGAACAATTTGGTTAGATGTGAGAACCAATTAAAAACACATAGTTTCGTATTTTCTCATCGCAGCTGCCAAACCTACACCACTCCAAACTTTAAGATATTGTTCAAGTTTTATTTTATTTTTTCCAAGTACCTCATGCGAGATGTTTTTTAAAAGGATGGGCAAAAAAATTGTGTGGAAAATACAAAAACAAAAAGAAAGGTTATTATCTATTATTGATGATCTTGATTCGAAAGATGAAACAAATATATTGAGTGTACAAGAGCGTGAATCGCTAAAGGATGCTAATGAAAGAATAACATCACTTAGGAGGGACGACGAACAAAATGGGTTCAGCTTGCCGAAGTAAAACATATACAAGAAGGAGGTAACAATACAAAATAGTTCCATTTGGTTGCAAAAATGGGAAACATAGGAAGAAAAAGATCTTTCAACTTGAACAAGATGAAAGAACAATTGCGGAAACAGAGACTCTAAAAGTTTATATTACATAATATTAGAAAAACTTTTTGGGGCACCAGTACAAACGAATTTTATAATGATGGAGGGTGTTACACATGATATACCGCACTAACGCCGGAGAAGAGTAGTATTCTTACGGTACCTTTTACTAAAAAGTAGGTGTATGAGGCTATATCCCAAATGGAATACAATAAGGCACCTAGTCCAGATGGTTTTCCAGTGGAGCTTTATCAAGAGTTTTGGAAATTAATTAAGGATGACCTATTGACACTTTTTAATCAATTACATAAAGGGGAGTTGCCCATTTTTTATATTGAATTTTGGTGTCATTACTTTACTTTCCAAAAACAAAATGTGGTACAAATACAACAATATAGATATATGTGTCTACTAAATGTATGTTTTAAAAACTTTACTAAGATGGGCACTAATCGCATTACGGGGATTTCCCCAAAATTTATTAGACCCACGCAATCCTTTTTGCTGGGGAGGCACATCGTTGAGGGGATGGTAGTACTTCATGAAACCATTCATAGGAAAAAGATGGACGGGGTTCTGTTTAAAATCGACTGTGAGAAGGCACATGATAAAGTTAAGTGGCCTTTCCTCTAACAAATGCTGCGAACGAAGGGGGTTTTAGAAGAGTGGTGCAAATTGATTGAGCAGTTTGTTTAGGGAGGGAGTGTTGTAATCCGGGTTAATGATGACATTGGACAATACTTTCAAACTCGGAGGGGCCTAAGACGAGGTGGTCCTTTATCCCCGATGCTTTTTAATATTGTAGTAGACTTGTTAGACATCTTAATTGCACGGGAAAAAGAATATAGACAAGTTGGAGGACTCATTCCACATCTGGTTGATTGGTGTTCTCAGTTCTACAATATGCAGATGATACTGTATTATTTATGGTACACGATCTACATCATATCATGAACATGAAATTAATATTATGTATCTTTGAGCAACTTTTTAGGTTAAAAATAAAATTTCATAAAAGCGAGATATTCTGGTTTGGCAAAGCAAAAGACGAAGAAAGTCAGTACAACGTACCTTGGCGTGCCAATTCAGCATAGAAAACTCAAAAAGTGAGATAGGTAATGACCTTGAATATCATCACTGAAAACGCTAATTATTAGTGCATGTGAAGGTTTTCTTTGGCAATACTAGGATAGACTCAAAGCCCATAAAGGCTTAAAGTAAGTGTCTAGATACATCCAAATTTTGACAAACTTCCGACATCTAATTTGGGACAGAGGGAGTAGAATCTATCTCTTTTTTATGGGGTAATAATTTCTATCCTTCATATTGGTATCACGATTGTTAACAATATAAATATGGAGCCCAGCCATTTCTATGAGTTTGGACTTTTGGTTCGGATGTCTAGTGCATCAATTTAATATGGTATTAGAGCCAACAAGTCTCGAGTTTAAGACTGTTCATGCAGTTAAAAAAGATTTTGCGGCCACCACCAAACCCACACTAAGTACTAAAATAGCTAAATGTACGGGAGATGGAACTAGTGAAAAAACTAGCTTTGGTTCGCAGCAGCCGTGAGCATTAGTCCCGGTTCCTCCTCGAGCCGGGACTAATGCAAGAATTTGTCCAGGTTCGAGGGGACCGATTGACGCACGGGAGCCAGGGGCATACGTCCCGGTTCTTAAGGGGTTATTTGTCCCGGTTCGTAACACGAACTGGGACTAAAGTTCCGGCCCTAGACACGTGGCCTGCTGCCCACCTTTAGTCCCAGTTCGTATTACGAACCGGGACAAATAGTCCGCCTATAAATGCGCCGCCCCAGCCAACGCCCTCCCTCTGTTTTTTCTCTTGGTTGAAGAAGTGAGGTGTGGTGTGCTAGTTTTATTTTCCTATGCACATTAGTTGTTCGACGAAATGTCTAAGAGAATTATACGCTTGATTTCACACAAAATAAAAATGATATGAGGTGCCCGAGCCACACTTAAGTTTTTCTCCTCTTTCTTTCCTTCTTGATCGTGGTTAGCAACCTTATCCTTCATCTGTCATTGATATAATAATGAATGCGTCGACGTAAAAGTGGTCATCTCACTATTCATGATGTTCTGTAATGATGCAGAGGAATCAGCGGGGATGGATGTACGGTGACCAACGTGAATCCGTGTACATTCAAGGCATGGATAAATTTATCGATGTGGCTAAGGCAAACAAAGAGAATGAATTTATGTGTTGTCCATGTGTTCAATGTCGGAACATCAAGGAGTACTCTTCCTCAATAATCATTCGCGGCCACCTGGTTCGGAGAGGTTTGATGCCCAGCTATAATTGCTGGACCAAGCACGGAGAAAGAGGGGTTATGATGGAAGACAATGAAGAAGAAGAGGATGATGACAACTATTGTCATATGTTCCCTGAATACCATGATGCTGCAATGGAAGAGAATGAAGTAGAAGTAGGTGAAGAACGGGCATCAGATGAGCCCGTTGATGATCTTGGTCAGGTCATTTCTGATGCAAAGCGAGACTATGAAATAGAGAAGGAGAAGTTGAAGTTGGAGAGCATGTTAGAGGATCACAAAAAATTGTTGTACCCAAATTGCAAAGATGGCAGCACAAAGCTCGGTACCCACACTGGAATTGCTAAAATGGAAGGAAGAGACTGGTTTATCTGACAAGGGATTTGAGAAGTTACTGAAAATAATGAAGCCAAAGCTTCCAAAGGATAATGACTTGCCCGAGAGTACTTACGAAGAAAAGAAGATTCTCTGCCCTCTAGGATTAGATGTGCAGAAGATACATGCATGCATAAATGACTGCATCCTCTACCGCGGTGAGGAGTACGAGAATTTAGATAAATATCTGGTATGCACTGCACTACGGTATAAGATCAGACAAGATGACCCTGGTGATGTTGATGGCGATGACGAACCCCCCAGGAAGAGGGTTCTTGCTAAGGTTATGTGGTATGCTCCTATAATACCAAGGTTGAAACATTTGTTTAGAAACAAAGAGCATGCCAAGTTGTTGGGATGGCCCAATGAAGACCGTAAGAAAGACGGGAAGTTGAGACACCCTGCTGATGGGTCGCAGTGGAGAAAAATCGAAAGAGAGTTCCCGGACATTGCACGTGACACGACGAACTTATGGTTTGGTCTAAGTACAGATGGCATGAATCCTTTTGGGGAGCAGAGTTGCAGTCACAACACCTAGGCTATGACTCTATGTATCTACAACCTTCCTCCTTGACTGTGCATGAAGCGTAAGTTCATTATGATGCCAGTGCTTATCCAAGGCCCGAAGCAACCCGGCAATGACATTGGTGTGTACCTAAGGCCATTAGTTGAAGAACTCTTACAGTTGTGGGGAAAACCAGGTGTACGTGTGTGGGATAAGCACAAACAGGAGCCATTTGACCTACGAGCGCTGTTTTTCATAACCATCAATGATTGGCCTGCTATTAGTAACCTTTCAGGACAGACAAACAAGGGATACAAGGCATGCACACACTGTTTAGATGATACTGAAGCACGTGATGCACGTGACGAAGAATTTATGCATGAACCTGCTAGGCTTCCTGGGCGTGTATGGGAAACAAAAGATACACTAGAAGCACGGGAGGACCAACAACGTATGAAAGACCCACAAAACATGCATCCACAGAACAAGACGGATAAAGGGTGACACTTAAGTCCTGCTAGCTACGCTCTTACGAAAGCAGAGAAGGAAATCTTTTTTGAAGTCCTTTACAGTATCAAGGTGTCATCTGGGTTCTCGTCTACATAAGGGGATAATAAATATGGCAGAGAAAAAATTCCAAAACCTGAAGTCTCATGACTGTCATGTGATTATGACACAGTTTCTTCCGATTGCATTAAGGGGGCTTCTACCGGAAAATGTTCGAGTACCCATTGTGAAGCTATGTGCATTCCTCGATGCAATATCTCAGAAGGTGATCAATATGGATATTCTGACAGGGTTATAGAAGCATGTGGTCCAATGTCTTGTTAGTTCTGTGTTGGTGTTCCCACCATCCTTCTTCAATATTATGACACATCTCCCGGTTCACCTAGTCGAAGAGATTTTCATTCTCGGTCCTGTATTTCTACACAATATGTTCCCCTTTGAGAGGTTCATGGGAGTGTTAAAGAAATATGTTCATAACCGTGCTAGGTCAGAAGGAAGCATCTCCAAGGGCTACGGAACAGAGGAGGTCATTGAGTTTTGTGTTGACTTTATTCCTGGCCTTAAGCCGATTGGTGTTCCTGAATCATGGCATGAGGGGATACTGAGTGGAAAAGGTACACTGAGAAAGAAAGCAATGATATGTAGGGATGGACAATCTTTCACTCAAGCACACTACACGGTTCTACAGAATTCCACCTTGGCAGCTCCGTATATCGGGGAACACAAGAATATTGTACGCTCCAACAACCCAGGAAAGCCAGACTCCTGGATTAGAGATGAACACATGAAGACTTTCGGCAGTTGGTTGCGAACACATCTAATGAATGACACCACTGTTGGAGATCAACTCTACTTGTTGGCTGGGTCACCATCTTCTACTATATTGAATTACCAAGGGTACGAGATAAATGGGAATACATTTTACACGATCGCCCAAGATAAAAAGAGCACCAACCAGAACAGTGGTGTCCACTTTGATGCAACCGACGAGAATGTCAAAAAGGAAACATATTATGGTTACATAGAGGAGATATGAGAACTTGACTATGGAGTTTCTTTTAAGGTCCCTTTGTTTCGGTGCAAATGGATCAACCTGAATGGAGAAGGGGTAAAGGTAAACCAGTTGTATGGAATGACAACAGTAGATCTCAACAATCTTGGTTATAGAGACGAACCATTTGTCCTAGCCAATGATGTGGCACAAGTTTTATATGTGAAGGACATGTCCTCCACACCGAAAAAAAGAAAAAAATAAGCAAATGAATACATCGAGCCAAAGCGTCACATAGTTCTTTCAGGAAAAATAAATATCGTGGGAGTTGAGGACAAGACAGACATGTCAGGAGATTATAATAAGTTTGATGAAATTCTGCCCTTCACAGTGAAAACTGACCCAAGCATCCCGTTAAGCAAAGAAGATGCTCCATGGTTACGGTCGAAGCGACCATAAACAGGCATAAGAAATTCAAAAACGGTCCGAACAATGTAAATCCTTCGCGTGGTGTCATATTATATGACATAGTTGCAATGAAAAATACCAAACTTGGTAAATTGATTATGTCTCGAAAAAACCTTCACAAAATGACCTATCATGTTCGAGGTTTCATGGCTTTCGGTCCAAATGACCAATGTTATGTGCATAATCGAGGCATAGTTTGTGATATTGTGCCCATATTGTGCATCTTGCGATGGCTAACAATATTGTAGAAGGAAGTTTTATTTTTCATCGCATGGAAAAGAAATTTTCTATTTTCCAAGTGCCAAAATCGGGGCATTTTGTGAAGCAACACCAAACCTTAAATAAAAAAATGGTACCACCCTATTTTTCAAAAATACTAGACCACCTTATATGAACAATGTCCTAACTAGGGATTTTAAAACCTTTTCGTTCACCCCTGGAGAAAAAAGACAAATGTCTACCAAATCGGTAGTAAGTGGGTCCGGTTTGACCTACAGGTACATGATCTAATGCTCGTGATTTTTTGAAAAAATCATTTTTAGACTCATAATGTGATGTTTCTTTAGATGTGATGTTTCTTCAGAGATCCAATGCTCGTGGTTTCTTCAGAGATCCATCCCCTATGGCCAGCTTACGGGAGATGCCTGAGGACTAGATCCTCTGGCATCTCCCTGAAGCTGGCATAGTATTGTCCCTACTCTCGCACACCATCTTGGAGTTTATAACTTCTCTAGCTAGATCAATATGCTAGGTAGCTAACTAATTTTAACATATTAGAGAGTGCCTCTATGGCCAGTTTGTTGAAGATGTCGGAGGACGTGGCTCCGTCGGCATCTCCCTCAAACTAGCCATAGTGGTGTCTCTACTCTCACACAACATCATGTTTGTGTTTGATAACTTCACAAGGATGTCTATTTATAGATTAAGTAGCACAACATGGTGTCGACACTCATGACATAATGTCGACACTCTTGTCGATAGTCCCGGTTGGAGGCACTAACCGGGACTAAAGATATTTCTCGCCATTTCCCACTGCTTCCCGCTATGCTTTCCCACCCTTTTCCTCCAACCGAGTCTTTTTGTCCCAGTTGGAGCCACTAACCGGGACTAAAGATATTTCCTGCCATTTCCTCTAACAGTAAATATATAGCCTCGCCCTTTCCATTAGTTCAAACTTTGATTTAGTTAGCTGGTGCATCAATTCAATAACGACAACTTATAACTAAGAATTATCCAATACTTCTGCACACCCTTAAACCGAGCAGCATAGCCTTGATTTACCGTGACATGGCTTTTGTACTGTTAGCTATTCTACAACAGAATCCAAAAACTAGTATGTACTATTTCTTTGTGAAAACGGTATACCTTAACTGACGTTGCTTGTCCATAATTAATACAGTACTAGTACTACACATCCTATTTCTTTGTGAAAGCGGTATACCTTAACTGACGTTGCTTGTCAATAATTAATACAGTAGTACTACACATCATAACGCATATTTGCTGTGGACAACCTGCCCGCACCTCAAATCTCACCCTCCGCTCACCGTTGAAGCAATTACAATAGGGTACAGTCAGCTGGCTATAAGATATAAATGTCACCCTTAGCCCCATGTGCAAGTAACCAATTTCTTACCCTCTCAAACCAGTTATGTGTACCTTCAGCAAGCAAGGCGGCCTCAGCTTCCTCCCACTTAGGCACAAAAGTCGTGTAGCCACATGTCCCTAGCTTATGGTGTTATATTTTTCTCGAAGAATTATCCTTATTCTTTTTCGACCTATCTTTCACTACTTTTGATTCCTTGTACTCCAGAAATCTGCCCGCTACTTCTCTCGTGTGCCAATGAATTCTGAAAGTTTTTTCCTTGAGATATTCATTGTATAATCTTTTCTTATAGTTATTTAACTGTTCGACCATCTTCTTAAGAGCGAAATGCCTGACTTTGGACCTCATGGCTTTTGTGATATCATCAGACTCCAAGACCAGTAGGGTGAAATGTGAAATGAGCTTCTCCCAAAGCATGTCTTTGTGTCTGTCCTCGACAAAACTCCAAGGGTTTCCAACTTTCGTTGCTGGCTTAGTCCAATAGGGAATGCTGATCAGGATGTTGTCCCTAACAATATATCCGCATTGATGCGCAAATGTATTTGTGTTATTTATGGGAAGCAACGGTTTTCCATCTGAAACGACATCCTCAATTTTCAAATGCGCATCGGCGGCCATCCCATTGGGCAGGCCTCATTTACTTTTACCAAATTTGGTCGATGCGAAGGCCTAAAATAAGAATTATATTCGTTAATATATATATATACACAAATCAATTAATGCATCAATCTAGTTGGCACTTAATATACCTTGCAGGACTTTGTTAAGGTTGGTCCATCATTTTGTGAGCCGTGATTGCAATCAAAACTCGTTGGCGCTTTGTCTCTATGTTCTATCTCCATTCCCTCACCGGACTTATTCAGAAACTGTGAGACATCTTCCGCTCCACTGTCTTCTTCTCCATCCTGGTATGCTCCACCATATTTTGCTCCACCCACATGATTATTTATTATGTAGAACATATCCTATTCACCTTCTCTACCATTGAAGTCCATAGATTCACTAATACAGAAGATAAAAAACTAAGTATAAAAACACTAAGTTAATGCAACAACAGAAGAAAGTACTAATGAAACAATAAGTAAAGTTAATACATCTCTAATAATCTAGTTAATGCAACAATTACATCAGATCTTCGTAGGAAAAAAAGTAAAGTTAATACATCTCGAATAATACATCACTAATACATCTAGCTCTCCATCAAACTGGATGTCGACTCCCGGGTCGTGAGCCGCGGGCGGTGAACACCCAAAGAGAAGGAACCATCACAAGAGCATATCTCGGGTGAGATCCCTGAAGAATCTGCCAGGTATTGGAGAACCTGACATCCAACGCAACCATATAGTGACAAATGTGCTCCTCCTCCTCCCTGACACGATTATCTACCACCACCTCGGGGGTTTTTTCCCTATATATTGTGAGGTATTTTGACAAATTAAACACACGATATTTAATAAAAGGTTTCCTCGCTTATGGGGAGACCTCCATTTGATATTCTTTCTCTCTCTCTTCCGTGACCGTGGTCCCAAGTCCCGATCGCGCGAGTAGGAGTCTTCTTCGTCGCGGAGCGCCGTTGCATTGCGGGATTCAGATCCAGAAGCTCCACTTCCACAACTGCTACTGGATCAGAGGAGTGGGAGTCATCGTCAGGCACCGGACGTGTGTAACTTCCTACGAGGTGAAACACTTGGGGCACTAGAAGTCGTTGGTTCCATAGGAGCCGAAGGAATTCAACATGACCCCGAGGTCGGCTTCAGTTCGTCGACATCAACCACGCTCTACTGAGCGTTGACAACGCTTTTCGGTCTTCAAGGGTAAGTTTGCGAAAAGCCCCTCCTGTTACTGCATTACTAATAGATAGGTCTTGGAATTAGGGTTCTTGGCGTAGGAAAAAATTATTGTTTTCATACGCGAACCCCTACAATACCAGCAGGGGGACTTCTCCATCTCGGTGTTCGACACGCAGCAGTGCTGCGTCGACTATCCTCCTCACCTTCGGGCCGCCCGGTAGACGTAGCCACCACGGCGCTGCCGGGGGGGGGCAAAGCTCGGCCCCTAGAGGTGTGATGCCGAAACAATTGTCGGCTCCTTTTGCCTTGTAACTAAGACTTTAGGATGAACTTCCCAGTAAGGGCCCTTGTTCTGTTTTGCCTCCCTTTGTCTGTTCTTGTTGTGCCCGGAGTTTGTTGCATGTTCATCGCATAGCGCCCTCTTGCCATGACCAGTGATGGCGGCTCGTGCCTTCCTTTCGCAGGGATAGTCCTCTAGAGGCATTGAACGTGTCTGTCGAAGGGCTACGTGCCTTGGGACGACACCCTCGCGAGGCGAGGTTGCGGCCATAGCACTTGTGGAGGTGGTTACCGAAGATGGTGCTTGCGGGGTGCTACTGGCGGGGCTCCTTTCAGCCAACGGGCCGAACTGCCGTGTAGTCAACCGTGCTTGATTAGGCCCGTGATGCTATTAGCGCCTCAAGAGGGTAAGCCCTGTATTCTTGCAAGGAATAGCTCAGGTTATTGGGCCTCAGGGTACCCAGGCAGCTTGCCATAGCTTGCTGATCGCAGCGGATTTAGGCAGTTCTCTCAAGGAGAGGCTCCAACGCATACCCTTGAGGAAGGTTCGTGTGCTAACCTCTGGAGCCCGCCTTCTTAAGGGGGCGCAGCCTTGCGAGGCTCGGGGGCAGAGTTGTTCCTTGATCATGCGGGAAGAGACAATGCATGCCTTCCGAGGGAACGGGAGCGATCCCTAACGCAGCTACCCAGTCGTGAGACCATGGCCGGGGCTGTCTCCGGAGCTTTATCCTCAGGTCCCCCAACAGAGTATTGCAGGACCAGGACCTGGTGTAGATGGGGCGATCCGATGATGGATCTTTCAAGCCTTGGATAGCCGAGGGCACGGCCTTGCGCGGGTCATGTGCGTTTCTTGGGTGCCTCCTGAGGGGATGACCATAGCGTGTGAATGTATGCAGCTGCAGAACTAAAACGCGCATACTCGAAGTGTTGTAAGCGCTAGGAACCGTAGCTGAGGTAACTTACCACTGACTAGGACTGTAAATTCAGAGATCATGCCCTAGGCCCTGCGAAGTTTAACCGCTGAAGAGAGCGTCTCCATGGTCACCTCGTAATCCTCTCGAGGAGAAAGCCATAGGACTAAGTGTTGTTCCCGCCAGCCCCTATGCCAAGGGTTTTACGGGTTTCACGCGAGTTTTTTCACAAAAGTCAGGAACCGTGGGTGAGGTTACTAGTGGCCGGACTCGGTCCATGCATTCAGGGCTCGACACCTTAGGTCCTGAAAGAGCTCGAATTGCAGAGGAATAGGGCCTCGAGAGCCGTCGCTTGAAGGGGTGTTTTTTAAATATTAGGAACTGTGGGTGAGGTAACTCGTAGGTGGACCCAGTCCGTGAGTTCAGAGTTCACACTTTAGGTCCTGACAAGCTCGGGCCATGGAGGGGTTGTGCCTCATGAGCCTTCACGAGGATAAACTTGGTCAGGAACCATGGGTGAGGTAACTCACGGCTGAGGAACAAGCCGCGAGTTCAGAGCTCGACACTTTAGGTCCTGACGAGCTCGGGACGCAGAGGGGATGTGCCTCACGATGCGTCACGAGGATAAACTGGGTCAGGAACCATGGGTGAGGTAACTCACGGCCGAGGAACGGCCGCGAGTTCAGAGCTCGACACTTTAGGTCCTGACAAGCTCAGGCCATGGAGGGGTTGTGCCTCACGAGCCGTCGCAAGGATAAACAGGGCTAGGAACCATGGGTAGGGCGACCGAGGGACATGCCGCGAGTTCAGAGCTCGACACTTTATGTCCTGACGAGATCGGGCCACGGAGGGGCTAAGCCTCACATGTTGTCACGAGGATAAACTGGGTCAATAACCGTGGATAAGGTAACTCACGGCCGAGAAATGGGCCACGAGTTCAGAGCTCGACACTTTAGGTCCTGATGAGATGCCCCGAAGACCTTACCAGGAGAGTTCTGTAGGGAAAGGCGCGCACCGCTATAGGCCTGTGCGCGTGGCGCGCGAGGATCTCACGCACCACAAACCGTGTGGCGAGGTAACCCATGGCCGGGGTTGTCCCGTGAGTTCAGGGCTCGACACACCTTAGGCTCGGATGCTGACGGGGGACCAGCCCGGCGAGGGGTACCGTCCCTAGCCCCCACTCACGCAGAGTGTGTGAGGGAAATCTGGCGGTGCAGTTTTTTTTTGAGAAATGCTTTTTCGGAAAGAACCAAATAGGCAAGCACGCACAACACAAGATCTAAGGGAGCTCCGGTAGTACAGGCTTATTACAAATACCACCGTGGCTTGCACGGGGTATAACAAGAGGAAAAACCGTAAGGGGTGAGGGTTTTTTGAGGCTCACCTTCAAAAAGTCACGGATGCGGGCACGTCATTAGGAGAGGTTTGTCCACCTTCCAGTAGCCCGGACTGCCAGCTCATCTGGCCGCTTAGTTGTGTTGTGGGGGCAGCAGGTGTTGTGTGCGTGCTGGGTACAGTCCATGGGGAAGCCCGGAGCCCCTGTGTCGTCGCCTTCCTTGGGAGGCACCTCAAGGATGGACTAGGGTGCTCCTGAGTCCCTCTTGAGGTCATGAGCACCATCCACATCCTGCCCCTCGCGAGGCGGGAAAAGTGCAGCTACTGCCCTCTTTGCCATGGTGTTATCTTGGGCCATCATCTGTTTCCTCCTGGTGGAGCCTCCAACATAGTCCAAGGTGTGCACATCCTTGGGATAGGTGGTGGCAGCGGTCTTGTAGGCGTGCTCCAGGAAGTGTAAGGCTTCCACCTCATCACAACGGACCGTGATGACTTTGTCCCTGCCGCCAGGCATCCTGATCATGTTGTAAGCATGTTGTGTGGTGGCCATGAACTTGGCCAGCACAGGGTAGCCGAGGATGACATTGAACGGGTGGTTGATGTGCGCCACGTCGAAGTCGAAGATCTCGGTGCGGTAGTTGCCACGTGTTCCAAACGTGACAGAGAGTTGCACCTGCTCGATGGGTATGGTGGATTCGCTGGTCACCGCGGAGAACAGCATGGTCGGCATCAGCCTATCATATGGCTCCTGCAGCTGGGCAAAATTCTCGGTGGAGATCATGTTCAGGACCACGCCTCCATCGACGAGGGTCTTTGCAACCGCGATGTTGTTGATGGTGGAGGTGTAGATCAGGGGGAGTGTGCCCACGGTCCTAGTGTAGACGGGGTGATCACTGGCATCGAAGGTGATGGCGCACTGGGACCACTTGATATTTGGTGAAGGGATTCCTATTCTGGCAGCTATAACCTCGCGAGTGAGTAGCTTGAAGTGCCGGCTAGATGTCGGGGATTGGGAGCCACCAATGATGCAGGCTACAGCACCATGTGGTAATTGGTAGCCCCCGGGGTCCTCGGTTTGTCCTTTCTCCTGGGGGTG
Source organism: Avena eriantha (assembly GCA_910589775.1). Taxonomy (NCBI): domain Eukaryota; kingdom Viridiplantae; phylum Streptophyta; class Magnoliopsida; order Poales; family Poaceae; genus Avena; species Avena eriantha. Next base: position 1,405,342 of record OU342742.1, read on the forward strand.
CGGGTACTGTGCGCGGTGTTGTCTTGGTGGCCCGCCGAAGGGGCATCATGCCCACCGAAGTTTTAGTTCTAGCAGTTGCTTCCTTGGTTGCCCCCGCCTTGGCTGCCCCCTCGCCGCTCGTCCCCTTCCTCTAGCTTCTGCGTAGGTCACAGAGTTTCTTGAGTTCATAGAAGTGGTCGGTGGGGTGGCTTGGATTCTTGTGGAAGTGGCAGTACGAGTTGTCGTCTCGCTCCCTTTCGACATTCCCCTTGCAAGGACTCTTCCGATCCGTCTCTGTGGCTAGGACAGTGGCTGTCTTGCGCTTGGGGTCCTTCTCTTTGCCCTTGGATGACCCTGAGGCCTTGGGAGCGGCTTTCGTCTCGGCAAGGGCAAACATCCGCCTGCCTCCGCCTTGGCGCACTTCTCAGCCATATCGAAGAGCTCAGCAGCAGTGGTGAGGCTCTCACCTCGGATCCCGATCTGTTCCCTCATCTTGACGTCCTTCACGACTTCAGAGAAGGCAGTGATGACGTTGGAGTCTGAGACCTTGTGGATCTTGTTTCGGGCTCGGCTGAACCTATGCAGGAACTTGAAGAGGGTGTCTCCAGGTTGCTGACGTATCTGGCGGAGGTCACAGTACGTGAGCGGGTGTTCACAGTTCCCCTTGAAGTTGGCGATGAAGAGGGAGCTGAGCTCCGCCCATGACTCGATTGACTCTATGGGGAGGTTCATCAGGCAGGTACTGCCGTCTCCTTCAGGCTTATGGGAACCAGTTTTCCATGACACGGTCGTCTCCTCCCGCAGCTTCAACGCCCGTGGTGTAAAGCTGGAGAAACTCGCACGGGTTGGTGGTGTCATCGTAGTGTGTCTGTGTCTCCGGGGAAAACTTGTGAGGCTAGACCACGCGGAGGAGGCTCTTGGTGAAGGCGAGGCAGCGGTTGTCTAGGACCTCCTTGCCGTTGGCAAGGGCCGCGCGGTTCTAGTGCCCCGTGGCAGCGATTTTCTCAGCGAGTGGGTCTTGGTGCTCGCAACCTGGCGCCGTGTCCATGGGAGGTGAGATGATCTGGCAACTTTTTGCAGGCTGGGGAACGGCGTTATCCGGCTTGGCCGCATCCCTGCGTCGGCGAGGTGGGAGTGAGCCCCTAGCCCCTGGCTCCCCGCCCTCAATTTGAGCCCCTGGGCCCACAGGGGAAGGGTGGCGGCATCGAGGATCTCAACGATCCAGCTACGTCGCCTCTCCTAGCCCTGCTCAGCCGGCAGGTGGTCTAGGAGCTTGCACACCATATGCTTGGCGGCCTCCGGGGTGAGCCGCTCGGGGTGGATGCGAGACGACGCGGTACGGGAGAGCGACGTGACGCCACGTGAGGAAGGAGCAGGCTCCCGCGATGGGCGGTAGGAGGAGACCTTTTCATGGAGGTGGCACGCTGTGGAGCCAGCTCTGTCTGGGCTTTGCTTGCCGCATGACGGAGGTCTCGCTCGGCGCGCATCTCGTTGTTGGCCGACATGTTGCCGAGGTCGTCGAAGGTATTGAAAGCGCGCCTGAGCCCCCTACCTGGCGCGTGAAATGTCGGAGATTTGTCCCGCGAAGGAACTAGGGTCCAACAATCCCTTGGTTCGTGAGGGGGTTGAATACGCGATTCCGAAGGAGCTCAGCGACGGCTATGGCGGTGGATCGGACGCATGACAGAGAGTTGACACCGAGGATTTTTACCCAGGTTTGGGACCCTCATGAGTAGGTAAATCCCCTACTCCTACTTTGTTGTATTGCTAGCCTACCTCGTGAGGTTACAATGGAGGATGAAAGTCTAGGGTTTTAGATCCCTAAGGTCCATCCCTTGCAAGTTAGGAGAAGGGCTCCTTATATAGGGCGGTGTCAGGCCTCTTCCTCCGATCCCTAGACGGGAAGGGTCACCACAGTACCTCCCCCCCCCCCCCCCCCCCCGAGGCGCCGGTCTACAAGACTACTTTTTGGTAAACATGGTCCAGCTCGCTGCGCTCCACTCCATCCTCCTATAAAGCGTCCTTTGTCAACATCGTTTGTCTTCACCTAGCGCTCTCTGCTTTTCCCCTTTTCACCAAAAAGGCAAATAGGGGGAGCCTCCCACCACAAGATCACATGTCCCTTCCATACGAAAGGAGGGTGGACCGGGTCCTCTTTACTGAGGCGGCTAATGCCATGATAGCCCTGCGCTTGTTGATGGGCCATGGTCTGTACCTCGTCCAGCGTGGTTACTGTTCTGCCCCGCACACACCTCGGGGTATCCGAGGCTCGAGGGCGTTACACAACGCCATGGCAGTCTCCCTCGGCAGGTGTTACTTTCGGAGGGTCACTCTCCCACGAGGAGCGTGCCTCGCGATGCCTGGCAGGTTTGTTCCCTTCTGGAGGCGTCCCACCTCTCGTAGGCGAAGACTCCTACGACGCGAGGCTCGTCCTGCACGGGGACGTGGCACCCCGGATTCCAGGGCTCCGACAACCGTGTCCTCCAATCGCGTACACCCCTCCGCAAACAAGTCGCGAAACTCCATACGCTGGATAGTTGTCCATGATCAGAGAATATCTGTGGCCTGATAGATAACTTGTAGAGAAGAAGACACAATGTTATAAAAAATCGTGTCATTTCTACATAGGCAAAGCAACCAAATCCTATATTTATCCTCTATCCCATGCAACCATTTGCCAAATACATTGGCCACCGAACATGGGGGAGATAAACCAGAGGCTACTTGGATGTTTGACCATATATATCGAGCAAATTTACAATGGAAGAATAAATGCCAGATTGTCTCATCTTGATGACAAGAAACGCATTGTGTACTTCCATGCCAATTCCTCTTAACAAGATTATCTTTTGTAAGTATTACTCCCTTACGGAGATACCAAGCGATTATCTTCATTTTTAAGGGTATTTTCATCTTTCAAATTTTACTATTATAATTGAATGTAATATAAGGTTGGATCAAGGCTCTATACATTGAGTCAACTGAAAAAATTTACCACTCTCTAGTAATTTCCATTTGAACTCGTCTACACCATACGACAACTATATCTTGGATAATCGTAGTAACAGATTATTCCAAGATACCAGTCTAGGACCTATGAGACTCCTTCTAAAAGTCACATTAGGATAATTAGATTCCATTACTGTGGAAAGTGTATCCTTTTTATGTCTAATAATCGAATATAGAGTTGGATATTGTTCGCGAAGAGAAGTTTGGCCAAGCCACTTATCTTCCCAGAATCTAATCTATGGTCCATCCTTAATATTGAAAACACCAAAACGGAAGAAATGCTTTTTGGACGCCATTAGTCCAGCCCAAAAGTGTGAATCACCGGGTTTCTAAACCACTTGAGACAAATATTTGGATCCAACATATTTCCTCCATAGAATGGTTTTTTAGACAACATCTTCTGTAAGTAGTTTGAAAAGTCATTTACTCGGGAGTGTGGTGTTTTTGACTTGCAAATCATGTATTCCAAGTCCACCCTATTCTTTCGGTCAGCAAACCACATTTCATCTGGCTAGTCGATATTTCTTCTTTTCACTATCCCCTTTCCAAAAGAATCTTGATCATAAATAATCCACTTTATTCAAGACACCTTTTGTTAATTGGAAAAGCGATATCATATACAGTACCATGTTGGTAAGTACTGAATTAATGAGTACAAGTCTTCCCCCAAGGGAAAGCAATTTATCCTTCCAACTATTAAGACGTTTTTCGAGTTTTTCCTCAACGAGTTTCCTTTCATCAATTGTGAGACGCCGATAGTGAATCGGTATTCCCAAATAGTTGATTGCAAAATTCCCCTGACCATAGCCAAATAGTTCAGCATACATGTGGGGCTCGTCTTGAGCCTCGCCAAAACAATACAAATCACTCTTATGGAAGTTAATTTTCAATCATTTTAAGCAAATCATAATTTACCGGCTTTTGGAATACTACGTGGCTATCTCTTTTGATGCAAGTAAATTTATCATGAGGTGTGCTTAGGTGTCCCCCACCCCGTCCACACACACATGCACACATATACGAACGTAAGTTTCTCCCATACATCCTGCATGTCACGTTTGTACAATTCAAAGCGGACCGTGCGGGCCGCGCAATATGTATCTTTCACCATCTGTGAGTTTGGAGCGGTGGGGTACCGAAGCAAAAGTGGTTTCTAATATGTATTTTCTTTAAACATGCAACATTTGAGTTTTCCTTGGCAATGACAGGATGTCTGACTTTCAGTTATAGAGTCTACCATGTGTTCCACGCGTTTATTTGTTTATATAGTCTAGACACATGTATACGTGTGCGTGAGTAAGTTGTATAATCCTAAAGATTGATAAGTTGATTCTATAGTACTGCCAAGTTGAATTCTAGATTTATGAGGAAGTTGTGAGCAACAAAAACTGGCCTTACCTTACAATATGTCCTAGTGGCTTACACAGGATATCACCGGACAGTGACTACATAGCAATTCATTAACAACATGTAGTTAAAGAGTCTACCATGCGTTTCACGCGTTGTTTTATTTATATAGTCTAAATGCATGCATGTGTGTGCATTAGTTAGTTGTATAATTCTAATAATTGGCAAGTTGATTCTGTAGTACTATCTAGTTGAATTTTAGATTTATGAGGAAGCTGTGAGCAAGAAAACTGGCCTTATCTTACAATATGTCCCAGGGCTTACGTAGGATACTAGCGGACAGTGACTACATAGCCATTCATTAATAACATATAGTTAAAGAGTCTACCATGTGTTGCACGCATTTGTTTCTTTATATAGTCTAGATGCATGCATGCGTGTACGTGAGTTTGTTGTATAATTTTAATGATTGCCAAGTTGACTCCAGAGTGCCCAGTTGAATTCTATATTTATGAGGAAGGTTTGAGCAATAAAACTGAACTTACCTTACAATATGTTCCAGAGGCTTATGTATGATACCACCGGAAAGTGACTACACATCCATTCATTAACAACATGTAGTTTAAGAGTCTACCATGTGTTCCACACGTTTGTTTGTTTATATAGTCTAGATGCATGCATGCATGTGCGTGAGTTAGTTGTATAATTTTAATGATTGCCAAATTGATTCTATAGTGCCCAGTTAAATTCTATATTTATGAGGAAGGTTTGAGCAACAAAACTGGCCTTACCTTACAATATGTCCGAGAGGCTTACGTAGGATATCACTGGACAGTGACTACATAGCCATTCAATAACAACCTATAGTTAAATAGCTACCATGTGTTCCACCCGTAGCTTGATGTAGAGCCGTCTAATATAGCGAATAATTCTCTTAAAAAGGTTTAGTGTACGAATCTAGATCTCCGCATGAGATTGTCGCATGACATATGCAATTCCTGAACCTCTCCTCCCAACCTAACCCTAGGAGCCGTCGCCGCTTCTGCTTTTTCTCTCCGCCGCCTGAGGGGCCAAGGGAAAAGCTCGGGCATCCCAAGGAGGGTGGCGGCAGGGATCCTTCTCCCTTGGCTAGCGTTGCTGAGCCGTTGTCGCCGAGAGTGCGGGTTGCTGATGGTGCAGCGGGATTAGGTGGAGGCTGGTTGTGGGCGCCATGGCGGATGGCGCACTAGGATGATGACCGGCATGGAGCTCTGGTCTCGGTGTGGTCGCATGTCCCTTGGCCCAGATGCATCCGATCTCCACCAGACGGATGGTGCGGTGGTGCGGTCGGGCACTAGGTGCCTCCACCCATGCACTCTCTCCGCTGATCGGATTTCGGAGGATCTCCACAGGTCTTTGTCTCTTGGTGCCTAGTTGCGGTCATGGAAGCCCGGCTTCCTACTCCTCTGACAGCCATGCTGGTAGGGAACCGGGCAGCCAGTCCTGTGAGGAGCCGGCTGGTGGTGGCGTGGGCCAGCCGCCGATCTTCGTAATAAAGGTGGCGGTCCTAAGATCCCTCTCAAGTCATGATGATGTTGTGCTTGTTTCATGTCATTAGTGATCTAGCCGGAGTGTGGAGTTTCGGAGTGCTACGCTGACAAACTCCAAATGGACGACATGCCTGGAGTTTGCCGCATCAGATGGATTTCGGTTGTGTGCATCCATGGTTTTGCTAACAGTTTGGTTTCAGAGGAAGCGTTGTGAATCTCTGCAGTCTGTTGCCATCGCATGATATGTCTTTAGTCTCACGATAAAGTCAGTCGTGGAGAAGGGCATGGAAGCCGGAGATCTGAGGACGAGTAAGGGTGGTTTGAGACCTAGTGATGACGAGGTTTCGGCTAGGTGATTTGTGACTTGGAGTAGCGACAACACAAGAGGAATTCAGGGTCTAATCTTATAGGGTGAAAGCCCAAGGTCTGGCTTTAGTTGGTTGTTCCTAGTAGTGACCTTGTTGGAGGCATTTTTTTATGAGTTCAGATTGTCTCCTGGGTGAAAACCTATGATTGATGATCAAGGCGACGACAGAGCTTGTGCACTTTTTCCTTCTTAGAGGCATCACTTTTGGAGAAGTTGGATTTGTAGTGTTGTCTTTGTGGTGGTTGGTCCGCTGCAACAAGAAGTAGATCACTTTAGCGGGACTTCTATTCTTTTTTGTATTTCTTCTTTTTTCTAGGATGTGTGCATCCGTAAGGCCGCTAGGACATGCATTATTGCAGAGGCTGGGTGTAATTGTTATATTCGCGATATTAATATATACTCTTTTTCAAACAGAAAGTTTAGTGTCAAAAAAAGGAGCGTACAGTGCAGCAAGGTCCGCGTGCATAGATAGTTATCAATAATGAGAGCGAGGGCATGCAGATATCAACAACGAGACTGTCCTCCTAGCATACATCAATTCATCAGATCGTATCTAAATATAGTTTGTGCCACGTGAATGCACGTGGGCATTTGTTTTGTTAGTGGGGAGAGCGACACAAGTTTATTGATGAATGTATCAGAGGGGTTCCTATACTTCCCAAATAATAAACCTTCCCACTGAAAAAGGAAAATAGAATATCCACACATCGCTATTCTTCTGCGGTGATTGACAAATTTGCCTAACTAATTTTGAGTAAACCTTCTAAGGTACATTGGACCCTAGATGTCAAAATGATTTGTCTTTCTTTGAAGCTAAACAAGAAAGTCCGACATAGATGAGAAGTCAAACTTTCATTTGGCAATATAATTTTGGGCGAAAAATTGTATTCTATAGCTAGATTGACCAGTTTGTCAATTCCCTTGCATACCACCTGGTAATATAATCACCTACATATCCTATAGGAAACTTTCAATTCCATTGCCAATACTTTTTGCATAACCAATCTGGATCAATTCCAACCAGCATATCATTTAAGATGCGTCAATCAAGCTAGAGAAACATTTCTGCTATACCAATTACTCTTGTTTACCTATTGACCATAATATTAACAATCCTCATTATACGTACCATTTATCTCTTGTTTCCCGACTACCAGCGCAAGTTGCAATCTGAAAGTAGATTAGTGGAACTAAACATGATAGGAGATAAACTTACTCATGTAGCCCAAAAAAAAACAAAATGTTACAGAATGTCCTTGTTATGCATATTCATTAGACAAACTTCCGCCACACTGCTGCATGTATACATAGCCTTCTACCACACCACGACACTTCACCACAACACTCGTCTATACCTAGGCACAACCCTCTCTGCCACCGCCACATCTAGGAACATCCCTCAGCCGCACCACCAAACTTAGTCACAACCCTCCGCGGCATCGCCACACCTAGAAACACAATTTGGTGGCTCATGACACATAAGTAGCCATTACATGCCCGACCTCACCGTGTTGTCACACCTCCGCCACCACCGCCACCACGAGATGATCTGGAGTGAAATGATGTTATGGATCCTAGTGGATGATGAGAATCGCAATAATAAATGAGTGACAAACTTCAAACAATGCATCACAAGAAAACGTTTGCGATGTGGCAGCACATTGAAAAAGATTTTATAGTATGCAACCGCCTTTCATTATAATGCACACGATCTAGTTTCGTGACCCGTGCGGGATGTTATCATCACGCGGCGTGGGTGGAGAACTTGCAGACATTTTTTATCTCTACGGGATAGTTTGAATCGCACATGATAGTCCCCGTGGGGCATTAATATGCCCAATTCATCTTCAGCCAATCTGGTTGGCTACCTTTTAATAGACTGAAGAATGATACTTAGTTCTTTGTTTTATATTTTTTGCTGGTTGATCTTTATCTCGACCTTATGTGATCGCTGAACTTGTAATACTTTTGGATTATGTGTTTTAATAAAAGGGCTATGTGCATCAACTGATGCAGAGGCCGGGGTTTTATTCCCCTTTTCGAAAAAAATTAATATGCCCAATTTATACTAGTGCATGCGCCTAACATCTATTATTCGGCTAGTACGTGTGACCAAAATAATCTATTCTATGCTGTTAAATTGAAGTTGGTGGTTTGTGTCCGTCCTTCATTTTATACATTCGCGGTTTCGTTTGTGCGTTGCAACTGAGTAGAACTCTCAATGGATCGGGTCGCCAGGTCGTGCTCGGGTTGGTTTACACTTACGCTTGGCAAAACCATCACCGGTAGAAAACAGACATTTAGTCCCGGTTTGACGTGGCCTCTAGTCCCGGATACCCATCCGGGACTACGAAATCGGGACTAGAGGCCCCCCTGTTAGTCCCGGTTGTACTACGAACCGGGACTAAGGGCACTCACATGCCTGTGGTTGAGAGTGGGGGATCGAGAACCTTTATTCCCAGTTCGTAACACGAACCAGGACTAAAGGAGCTCTATCACGGCTTCGTTTTGGGGGATTCGGCTGCCGCGGAAGTAGATGGCGATGCGGAAGCAGGTTCTACTGCCGAAGAGTTTTGGTGGATTCGGCTGCCGCGGCAGTGTTTTGTGGCGGATTTCTGCCACGGCAGGAGGATCAATAGAGGAGGGAGAGGTTTGGTGACATGGGCATACCCTACAGGTACTCCCGATCAGCATATACAATCCAGCCCAAGAGGATTCCACGATGCCATTGAAGCCCAGTCAAGATTCGAATAGCCCAAATGGAGTCAACCTCTTGAAGAACACGGCAAGGAATAGATAGAAACTTGAAGGGGAAACCCTGATCTGTAACTAACTCGCTTTGCTATCCCGAGATCTAGTCTCTCTATACAAAGGCTAGGAGGGGCACCGAGGAGGGTATTCGCAACCCTAGCATACACCCTCGCCAGATTACATCTGCGCACCCCTGTAATTTTCGACACCCTGATAATCTAAGAGCGTACAAGCAGGAGTAAGGTCCTCTACGAGGCCCGAACCTGGGTAAACCCTCGTGTCCCCCTATGTGCTTGTTTGCTAGCCGATCGACGCCTGCACTACTCCCTAATCCCTCGAACCTAAGTCCATCAATGATGGGCATTGATGAGTTAACCCCTCGTCAATTGGTGTCGTCTGTGGGAATCAGGAGTGCTGATGTTGTGACTTCCTCAGCCCCATCAACCGAGATCTACAACTCTGCTACAGCGGATAATTACCTCCTCTTCAGCACCTTCGACTTCACCGTCCACTCGCCGATGAATCGCCAGGACTTTGAGTCTGTGGCGAAGGAATCGACATGACGAGTGGGAGCCTACACTTCCAGATCGGCTAGATCAGGATGCTACGCTTCCCTGATCACCCGCAGGCACCTTTGATTGCCCTGGCTTCGTAGTTCCCACCGCCGATCGACACCCTAAGCGATCCATCAGCGTTCTCCAGCGATACAGACAGAAACAACGATTCCGAGTCCGATCTGAGTGGCCTAGCATAGAAAGATGGCATCTGCGGCTCTAGATCTAAAAGTTGTGGAAGCAGCATCTTACCCAACCACAACATGTGTGCCGTCATCATCAACAGAAACCCCAACAACGGCGACCCCACTAACAACAGCGACACCGTTAACAACGGCGATACCGCCAATCATGGTGCACCATTCCTCCCAACAACAACGAGGAGCATGCCAACAATGGGACAAGTCGCTAGCAGATCCACCTCAACGCTGCAGAGTGGGATTGATGTAGGGAGGCCCTACAGGTCAACCCCTTGCCACCAAACACATCACAACAGATGTTGATGGGTTACCACTCGCTGCTTGTCTAGGAGTTCACCGCCAACAGGCGGTAAACGCGCAACTCGAGGCTCGCAGGAGAGCCGCGGACGAATCGAGTGCCTGACGGGCAGCGCTTTCTTCGATTGGTGGATCCTCCTCTAAGGGAAACGGAGCCGCGGTCTCCAAAAGACGCTCCTTCCTAGACCACCTCACTGACAAGGAGCAAGAAGACACCACTCGAGTCTCATATCTTTAGTTTACCATTATTTCCTTCGTAGTTCGTAGGTATGCCATATTTTGATAACATGACAAGTAATTCACAAATGTCCCCATACAATATGTCGGATACATTTATGAATCCTACTTCATGTAGTGAAAACACTAGTGGGGAAAACACAATGATCATTATCATTGATCCTTTTCCTTTATAAAAATAATCATTCAAGAACGCTTTCCATTGCGCTTCTCAACACTCTGATGGAGGGTTTTGAATCCTCTTCGTGTTTTTCACTATCTTCCATCATCATCGTAGTCGAGCATAGAGACGTTCTCGAAATACACCAAACTTCAAGCAATACTTGTTTTGCCTTTCTTTTGGTTCTAGCACTGGATTTCGTATTCAAAGTTTCCAATGAATACTTTACAAGGACTTATTTGCTATTGTTTTGGTGATATCAAATAACTCCGAAACTTCCATGACGATCCATATAAAATATGGTGCCTCTCTCACGAGTCTAGATGGTTCTTTTTATATTCTCATTGAGGCTTTACTATTTCTTACTTATGGTCTTTATAATTACACTACAACGATTTATTTGGTGCATCTATTTACCAATTTGATATCAAATATCACATTGTGATGTTTTGCACTTCACAATTTCTTATGCCAATCTTATAACGTTGAATAGCATTACTATTGATGAAATTGTAGTAATTAGATTCTCCTTTCTCTTTATACCCTTAAATGCTAACATTCTTTGATCATATCAAAACAGTTTCACCCCCCATGTTTCATTTAGTAAACTCTTTTACAGAACTCAACAAACATATAATGACAATCACCATTTTGTTGAAATGCAATCCATCGAATATGTATTCCCTTTTCAACTATTCAACAAACAATTTGTATTCAAAGTAATACATGGTGTTTAAGTTATCTTGCCGAACTTAGGTATGATTCATATGTGAATAGAAATCAAATGACTCTCACATAAAATCAAAATAACTTCGAATTTAATGGTTTCATTCAAAAATGAATATATCGTTAAGTTGGGTATTTTAAAGGCATTTTCAATATTTTATAAATGTTCATGCATTATCAATTAGTTTCATAACAAGGACAGTTCACAAATAATTGAACAACATATGAACAAAAATAGAAATCATTCATAGAAGTAGAACAACTATTTGTTACAAACTCATATCAATAACCGTCTCATGAAGTGTGAGACACACTAAATAAGTTCATAATCCATAGATTACAATAATCGTCCAAAACTGGTAAACTAAGTGATAAATGTCGAGGGAGACTGTTGTTGTCCATCATCATCATGCTCTCCATCAACACGCAATGTCACCTCCTCTCTAGCAAGCAACTCTCATGCAAAAGGACCTGTTTTCACCAAAACAGAGCAAGTATCAAATACTTAACACTGCAATATGTGTTTGCAAGATTATAACATTCAAAAAGCTATATATCAAATATATACCTTTGTCATCAACGACCTCTGCGGTGATTTGTTCAACTTCCACATTTCTGAAATGTGAAATGAACTGGTGGAAATCCTGTGTATCCCCATCACCTCTCGTGATGCAAGTCCTGGCTTGTGCTTGGTAGCTGGGAGGCAGCGAACGAAGCACAACGCCTATCGCAAATGGGCTCATCAACCAGATATCCAGGAAGTAAGCAATACTCATGTACGCATCATGCATGCACTCCAAGTGGTCGTCAATAGAAGAGTTCTCCTCCATATTCATGGAGAGGAAATCTCCCATCAGCTCATGCTCCCATATGCGCACTTGTCCAACGAAATGTGATCTAAGTTGTATCATAACCGTGCAAGGGTTAATGTTACCCACAAAGGCCACATCTCATCAACCATTCCAAAGCGCATTGTCACTAAGATGTAAGAGGACATCACGCAATGATACTGGCGATCTTCCCATTGAAGCGGGGTCTCATAGAAGTCTGGCTGCTCCAAATCCATGTCGTGGAGTATGTAGTCGACCACATCATTCTCACTACGGAGAACGTGGAGACTCACAACCCACATATAAAAGTTGGATCCATCTAACTTGAGCTTTACTCCTTCTAACCAATTGTCAATAGGGAAGGTAGCATCAGGGAGAACCATTTTATACATTTATAATTTCAAAAGGAATTTTAGACTAAGTTTATAATTTTATAAGTTAAAACAATAACTCCACTAAAAACACCTATCCCTAGAAGGGTTTTAGCGATTACACGATCCTTATTCACTACACCGCCTCCAATCATCATGGTCGGTGATATAGTTGCAAAGGTGGACGCCTATGCGTCGATCATATCATTCATGTGACATGTGCCCGATCTTTCGAACATCCATGTTCCGAGGCTATGTCTACACATGCTAGGCTCGCCAACTCAACCTTAGTGTATACGCAGTGCAACATGTCTTACACCCACAGTATGCGAACGCAGATATGTCTAACACCCGATCGTCAAGGCCTGCCTCATATCGGAGAACTTTCTTGGTGGTGCACACTAAGAGAGAACACTTATATTGGTATTTTGATTAGGGATCATCTTATTAGGCTACCGTCGAGTATCTAATAATTGCACACAATAAGACACACAAAAAATAAACATTGAATGTAAGTGCGATGTGATATGGCCCTTCATGCTGCAATCTCCATCCCGCGTCACCGGATTCTGGCGCCATGGCTCCGGCGCTATAGGCACTACAGTACCAGTGTCTTCGACGTGGTAGTCCATCATCTCCATGACCATATACTAGTACATAGAAACATAAGGTAATCTACTTTACCTTTGCCACAACCATATCACAACGCAACGCCCCCCTGCAAAACAAAGTTAGACGCCTCTACTTTATCTTTGCATGTTTTACGTGGATGTTAGGGCTTTCGTACAAGAACCATTCTTAACCTACGAACTTTCACTAGAACGCTGATCGAGTAGTTGTCCATACTACACCCCTTTTGGGGGGCCTGTACGTTTGCGGTACCAAACTTCCCGGGCGAGTGCATCTCGGTACCCGAGTTGGCATCAATCGTGTGGAGGGGCCGTAGTAGAATCGCCAATTGTCCAGAAGGACCAAATGGGGGTGAATACAAATCTAACGGCCAAACAGTCGTTTGAACCAGACAAAAAACGGTTGAACTCAAATACCGCCGTTAGGTCAACTCTTCTTGGCCCGCCCTGTCAGTATTTCCCATTATCTTTTACGGCCGTGGACTAGCTTACCCCTGCGTGGACGAGATCCCTGAGTGGACCAGATCTATTTCTTTGCTCTGCTCTAGTCTTCTCCCCTGCTCCCATCCCCATAACATTTTCTCAGCTCCGGATGCTCATCTCAGATCGGCGCTCGCACTTGCTCTAATTTGCATTCCCGCCATGTCCGGTCAACCTCCCACGCCTCTTAGCGAAGCTCACAGCCGTCGATGTCGCATCGTCCGCTGTATCGAAGCTTCGTGTCCCCGGATTAATATCTCGCCTGTGGCTAGTCCTTCTCGCACGGCGGAGCGCGTCCCGTCGGGCGATCCTGGCCGGCGACCAGCCTCGGGAAGTTGCGTACTGCCGCGCACCCCAGGCATGGTAGCCCTGGCACAGCAGTTCGACGACCACGCTCTCATGGCCACCGTGTTGGGCGTCCGTCCCGCCATGTCGCCGGTCGGCTTTCAGGCCTCGTTTTGGGATCATATGAAATGAGGTCAAGATTGAGGTATGCGCGCCGCATTCGATTTTTTCGTCCGGTTCGAGCACAACTTAGACACCGAGCGCGTTCTGCATCCTTCCCGTTCTTTCAAGTGTTGCGGGGAGAAAATGAGCTTCATGCGTTAGCATCACGCCTGTGGGTGGGACGATCGCTTGGGGCAGCTTCGTTTCTTCTCCAAACTCGGCTTTGACGGCCTCCCATTGGATGCTTGGGAGCCGGAGGCCCTCAAGCAGGTCGTCAGTAGCCTTGGCGGCGAGCTGGTGGAAATCGTGCCACCGAGCGACAGATGGGTCATCGAGGTAAAGGCGTGGCTGAAAGATCCTGACGCTGTTCCTAAGATGTACGAGGTGTAGATTCCAAGCAGGGCAGGGCGACAGCTTTGCTGGAAGAACCCGGTCATCCTCCACCTGGAGGAGGTTCTGGAATCAGTACATGGCATTCAGGGCCCTGAAGAGGCTGCCAGAAAGCGTACTCGTCGCCTGCAGTGTTGTCCTGGAAGGATCGATGGCACAGGACCACCACCGTTTCGCGACGGCGCACACAGTTTCGATGGGGAAAGTGGGCTTGGACAAGCTGGTGGTTCTGATTTCCCTCGAGTGAAGTCAGAGCTTTAGTGAATTGCCGTGTGGCTAATCAATTTATTGTATGGAGAGCGTAGCAGGAAGTTAGCATCGACTAAAAATGTGTAATAGTTTGAATCGATGTAGTACGTGTCGATAATGAATTTGAAGTAGTATGTGTGTGTAATAGTTTGAATCGATGTAGTATGTGTGGGTAATAAATTTGATGTAGTGTGTGTGTGTGTAATAGTTTGAATCGATGTAGTTGAACAACGTGCTTTATAATTTCTGTGAATAACCAAGGACAACCTCATGAAAAGAGGATGGTCTGGCAATAAGCAATGTTAATTCCGTGGATGCCAGGAAAATATAGTTCATCTCCTCTTCAAGTACAAGGTAGCTATATTTGTAACACGTTGAATTGCAGGACCATTTTGCAGACAACACAAGACAAAGGAAAAATGGTTTACAGCATAGACAGTAGACACAAAATCTGTAGTCTGGGATAAAAAAGCCAGTTAACTGGATTTAACCACGACTAGTAATTGAAGGAAATAGATGCTTGATAGTATTTGCTTACAACAGTAGTACTTTCATACAAAAGTGTCTTATACCTGCACAAAAGTGGGCTAAACTTCCTACTAGTTTATAGAACAATTCGTCAGCATTTTATCTACAAAAGCCATTCTTCAGTCTGAACTTAACTATTCTACACTGAAGAAACTACAGATCTCCACCAGAAAAGTTGGCTGGCCAATTGCCTTGAGAGGACATAAGTTTTTGATCATTTAACCCAAAGTGATCTATTGTCTTCCCGTCAAAATACAAGAAATCGGTATCGTTCATGCACGACCGATTTGCGTGCACCAGTCCCGGTTCAGTTGGACCATCCGCGCCGCCGCAACGATTTCTTCGAAACTGAAATTCGGTATCTTCTTCTTGGGATCGTAGGTCCGTGTGAACTGAAACCTGAATTTCGGCGTTGAGTTGGTGCCGGCCGCCGGCTCCGGCTGTCGAACAATTCAGCATGCTGAGTGTAGACGTTTGGTCGCCGCCACGGTACGGCCTCCGACGGTGCGTTGGATGGAGCATCTTCGCCTCAGACGGCGTGTTCCCATCCTCCCCCACTGTGGTAAGGTAGCCCGCGCCGAAGCATGGACGCGAGAGTTCCTAGACCTTGGCGCTGCCCTATTCGAGGGTGTGTACCCTCGGCGGCATGCTCTCCTGAACAATTTGATACTTTTTTTACACATAATTAATTTACCAAGTTTGGTATTTTTCTTCAACTATGTCACATAATATTACACCACGTAAAAGATTTACATTGTTCGGACCATTTTCGGATATCTTATGTCCGTTTCAAAATTTTCCCGTTTCAAACTATGGTCAAAATGGTGGGCATGAAGATATGTGATGGGCCTCGCTAAAACTTGCATTGGATATATAAAAAAAATATCATACTGTGAGTCTAAAAGTAATTTTTTTTTAAAAATCATGAGCATTAGATCATGTACCTGTAGTTCAAACCGGACCCACTTCCGACCGATTCGGCAGACAAAAAAAGAAAATAGCTATGCCGACGTGCTTTGCCGTCGGCGTAGCATTGCCGTCATCGCAACGCCGTCATGGCCTATCTAATACGCCGACGGTCCATCTACGCCGACAGCTTATTTTGCCTATGCCGACGGCTTTTCTAGGTAGCCGTCGGCGTCTTGGGTGTTTCCTGTAGTGACTAAATGTAGCAAGATATATGACATCAAATTGATAAACTACATTTCAAAGCGGATCAAGTGGTACTAATTCGATTTCAGAAATAAATGTTGGTAGCGTTTCTCTATAAAATTGGTCAAACTCTATTGAGTTTGATTAAAGACAAACGTAAAAGTAGACTTATTTGCGGTAGCGGGAGGGAGAAGACTAGTACTACTATATAACCATCACCTGTGAGCACAAGTTTGGACATCGCTAGCTAGCTCATTCATTTGGAGTAGGTATCATCGATGGATACTGCTAGTGCCAAGATTGCCGTCCTATCCTGCTCCTTCATCATCTTGCTACTCCACTACCTCCTAGTATACGTAGTAGTAGGCAAGAGCAGCCTGAAGGGCGGGTGCTTACCACCAAGCCCTCGGGGCATCCCCTTCCTTGGCCACCTCCTCCTGGTGAAGAAGCCCTTCCATGCCGCCCTGTCCCGCCTCGCCGCACGCCATGGGCCCGTCTTCTCCATGCGTCTGGGCTCACGCACCGCCGTCATAGTGTCCTCGCCGGCGTGCGCCAGGGAGTGCCTCACGGAGCATGACGTGACCTTCGCCGACCGCCCCAGGTTCCCGTCGATGCAGCTGGTTGCCATGGACGGCGTGATGCTCGCCACGTCGAGCTACGGCCCGCACTGGCGAACCCTCCGCCGCGTCGCCGCCGTGCAGCTGCTCTCGGCGCACCGGGTGAGCTCCATGTCGGGCGTCATCTCCGCCGAGGTGCGCGCCCTGGTGCGGCGGCTCTGCGTCAGCTCGGCCCCACGCGTCCAGCTGAGGCGGAGGCTGTTGGAGCTGTCCCTCAGCATTCTCATGGAGACCATCGCCAACACCAAGGCGGCGGCAAGTACTTCAGCCGAGGTCGCTGGGGACACGGACATGTCGGTGGAATCCCAGGAGTTCAGGAAGGAGGTGGACGAGATCAACACGCACATCGGCACGGCCAACCTGTGGGACTACCTGCCACTACTGCGGTGGTTCGACGTGTTGGGCGCCAGGCGGAAAATCCTCGCCGCCGTGAGCAGGAGGGACGCCTTCCTGCATCGGCTCATTGACTCGCAGCGGCTGCTCATTGACGACGACCACGGCACTGAGAAGAAGAGCATGATCGCCGTGCTCTTCACTCTGCAGAAGAAAGAGCCAGAGGTCTACACGGATACCATGATCATGGGACTCTGCGTGGTCAGTTAGCTCTCTCTCTCTCTCTCTCTCTCGAGATGCTCTGCTCATATCTCTCCTCTCCGCTCACAGTTGTTTCAATTTCATGCAGAATTTATTTAGCGCCGGAACAGGTACAACCTCAGTGACGGCAGAATGGGCCATGGCCCTCTTGTTGAACCACCCCAAGGTGCTCCAAAAGGCGCGGGCCGAGATCGACGCATCGGTTGGAACCTCCCGCCTGATCGTCGCCGAGGACGTGTCTGGCCTCACCTATCTTGGGTGCATCATCAGCGAGACCCTCCGACTTTACCCGGCCACTCCGCTGCTGCTACCGCACCAGTCGTCAGCGGACTGCACCGTCGGCGGCTACCACGTCCCGAAAGGGACGATGTTGACCGTGAATGCGTACGCCATCCACACGGATCCGGCAATGTGGGAGAACCCTGACGAGTTTAGGCCAGAGAGGTTCCAAGATGGCAAAGCCGACGGACTTTTCATGATACCATTTGGGATGGGGAGGCGCAAGTGCCCCGGTGAGGCGATGGCTCTGAGGACCGTAGGGCTTGTCCTCGGGGCTCTCATACAGTGCTTTGACTGGGACCAGGTGGACGGCGTGGAGATGGACATGACCGAAGGAGGAGTAGGGTTTATTATCCCAATGGCCGTGCCATTTGAGGCCGTGTGCAAGCCGCGTGCAGCTATGTCCGATGTGCTTCGTGGGCTCTGATAATTTATTTATTTTGGCATATAGTTGTTCTTAATAAAAGAGATACTTATTTCTAATACGAGCCAGTACAATAATCATGTATGGTATGGTATCCCAAGTAGTACTTAATTAACATGTTGTGAACATATTCATGATATAGATTATATGCTGCAAGTTCTGAGCAATGCATGCATGGGTGATTTTATATCCATACTTCAACGTCTTTTCTTTGTGTCTGCAATATAGCAGGAGGGATTCATCAAGCCTCTTCAATAATTTATCCACGAAACGTTTTCTTTTGTAAAGAGTAATGGCAATTGGAAATGGTGATAAGAATAGATAAAGCAGGCTCCTGTGCCTCAATATGCTAAAGGGAGAACAATGTACAGATCCAATGTGTTGCCTTATCGAGAACCCGCCGCGAACTAGAAACTCTAACATTATTAGCACAACTAGCAAAATACCCGTGTGTTGCAATTGTTATAAACACGACAAGAAAATAATGAAGAACTAAAATAAGAACACACAGGGGACAAATCATTTTAACGTGGAAAAATCTCTCATACAAAGAGAGGACAAAACCGTGGGTGTCAGCCAGCGAAACTTTTCACCGTGACGGGGACAACGTTGGGGATCCGCTACACTCGGCACAAGCCTCCGGCAATGGGACGAGCAGACTTGAACAAACTTCACATTAAAATAAATTCCTTCTTGTAGCAAAAAAAAAACCAATCATCTTTCTGAATAACAAAGAAAATGCTTTCAACACCACTAGCCACTTGGGGTAATCGGTTAAACCAAATAAGTTCGAGCATAGCTCAAACTTAGCAACAAGAACAAATTTAGTCATCATCGAGCAGTTTTACGGTACCCTTGTACTCCTAAAAGGAGGTCGGGAGTACCAACAGATTCTAACCGTACCTTTGATTCAGAAGGGTAATAGTGGGCCTAATTAATTAATCCTAGTTTACATGTGAATCTTTGGTAACTACATCTATTGGCTTCGCCGCCACCACCGTAGCCATCGCCGCCAGCTGCTCGTTTCCTCTAAAATTGATTGCATATACACACACACACGCTGCTCCGATCAGATCCGCAAAACTGATTTTCTACTTCCGATTTCAGTTCGCGTATGATTGAATCGATCCGAATTAAATTGTGTTCAACGTTCTCGTCCATAGGGTTTGCTGGGGGACTTCTTCACCAACTGATGCAATGAATGTTTAGTTCCAAAAGATATCTACTCCCTCCGTTTCAAAATATAAGATGTTTTAGCTTTGTGAAAGGAGTGAATCTAGACCTCTTTTAGTGTCTAGATTCAGTTTAAACCTAGATAAATCTAGACACTAAAAGAGGTCTAGATACACTTCATTTGCAAAGCTAAAACATCTTACATTTTGAAACGGAGGGAGTATAACGGTTGTTAATTTTCCACAATATAGTACTAGGATTTTACACCGAGGATTTTTAGATAAGAGGCATATAGCCCGGCTTTATAAATAAAGCATCAGGGGACCAACACGGTACAACATCACAAGGCAAAGCCAAGTTCAAGAACCGGGATACCACTGGCGAGCTAAGTAACAAGGTTTAAGGTTTAACACAAGCCATCGGACACCTCCCTGCGTCGAAGCAAAGGAGGAAACAACTAAGGACGCTGCAGAGACCTCTACTCCTGGACGAAAGCAGCTCCAAAGACACAGGACACCAGATCAGCAGCAGCAGCCACACGAGGAAGAGAAGTCCCCTACTACTCCTGAAGGTGATGCAGTGAGGCTGATGAAGTGATGAGGATAACTGGAGTGACTAAGAAATTAATGAGTTGATCATGTGTATACCTTGTAACGAGATATAGACACGACGGATGCTGAGTGTTAGTAAGTAGGGATTCTTGTTAAGTATTACTCTAACCACTAACAATGGCTCAGATTCTTGTGTTGGGTTACTGTGTTCTGAGAGGATGTTGTATACTATGATTTGATCTTTTTACTCACATGTTATCTCAAGAAGAAAGGAGTACTCTAGTCTATTATTCGTGTGCGTATATGAGACGACCAATCAGGCTAACAATTGTATATATATCTCGACTTTTTTCACGGTTCATTTCTTTGCTGTCCATGCTCCTATTTGCTTTCAAAATCAGGCTGCCCATATACGTGGCGGACCTCTTGGATCAAGTAATGCAGTTTGATACCGAAAACAGCTCCTATATATAATCAAACTACACAAAACAGACTCAAGTAATGCAGTTTGATACCGAAAACAGCTCCTATAATCAAACTACACAGAACAGACGGAGAAACCACTGAAGTACTCACTGGCGTACCATCAGATTCATCATTTCCTATAATCAACTGTCCATCAATTGTTGTCTGGCTACCATCGGAAGAAAGAACTTACGGATCAATAATCCATCTTTCCAGGTTGCTGTCGCGGGGAGCCAGTTAGCACATATGTTGGTAGTCCTTCCATCTCCGATACATCTCTCCCAGCTAAGATATGTACGTAAACAAACGGGATGCCTGCCCAACATGATAATACAGAGCCCGACAATCAAGCTTGCCTGCCCAACCTGATGATAATACAGAGCCCTGGAAGTACTTTTGGGCCGTGGCCCTAATACAGCACTAGTAATCAAGCACGTGCACATGCACGTTTGATGCAATGCCCAAATTTGGTGCCTATATGACAATATGTGTTACATGATAATATGAGTTAGCAATCAACCTGCTCCTGCCGGATACGTACATAAGCAGATAATGTCTTTATAATAAATAATAGTAGATAAACGAGATAATGTCTTTATAATAAATAATAGTAGATAAACGGAACCAACAATGCATATATCCAACCAATAGAACTCCAACTCTTTCCACCGGCTTGAGGAGATGAATGTTGCCTTCTTTGTACCGGAATATAAAGTAGGCAAATAGCATGAGAACTTCAAACAAAAAGAAGTAGCCATACGGAAATTCAAATTGGCTCCCAAGAGCATATGTTCCTACACACGAAATAATTTTGCAGATGTCAAAAGAATACGAAAATTTAGCCATGTACAGTGCATGCTTGTGTCTCTTGGTTGTATGCAAACTTTTATGGAGAAACCACACATGCTATGAGCTGTGTTGAAAAGACAAATTGAGTGCTAAATTCATCGCTTGTTTACATGTTTATTTTTTGCATGTAAATTTGTGTGCATTTCAGAATGCATGTCCTCCAAATGCATTATAAAATTGTAACTAACCTTCCGAAGGACTGTTGGTCGATGAATACATCAGCAGTTTGTGTGCATTTCAAGCAGCTTCAATTCTACAAAAGATGTGTTGTGCTAACAATCCGCTAGTATACTAATCCATCCAGCAGAAATAAGAACCACATTCTTGTTCAATCAATCAAGATATATGAGGGGTAGAAAACCCACAGATGATGGATTGGAATAGCAATTTTTTCATGTCCGAAGAAAAGTTTCTGGAACCCATCAGAAGTGACTTATCTTGTGAGCCTGCCAGACACGACATGCAACTGCCACCAGCTTCAAATCCTGTAACGACAGTATTCAGATTAGTTTGCTTCAGCATAGAATAGTAATACTCCCTCCGTCTCAAAATAGATGTTGTTTTCATGTCACGGTCGAACGGGAGATTCACAACAAAATAAACGGGAGATTTTTATAGATACACAACATGCGAGACCATGGCAAATGATGGAGACGGCAGCACAACACCCTCCGACCTCACGTGGTTGAATGACCAAGGGAGTAGCGATGCGTGGGGGATTACTCCAGAACGACGGGTAGGACGCCTTGTACGTCCGATCGCTGGCTGACCTGAACCATTCGCGGCCAACGATAGAAGGAGACGGCCGCCTGGCGTGATCTGTGCGCGGCCGATGGACACGATTGTGTCGCATTTGGGCGGCGCGAGGCGGCGGCATCCGGGCAGTCGAGTATGGATCAATTCAATGTGGTGCAGCAGATGGAGGCGACGTTGCAAGTGCTGGGGATCAGAGGAGTGGGCTTTGTGGCGTCGGCAACGTCGGTGGAATCTGCTTCGAGGAGTGGGGTAGTTTTCCTGCCTGATCTGCGCAGGCGAGAAGGGAATGCTGCGGGGCGGTTTTTTCGGGAAAGTTTGTGCGCCTAGCAGGGTGTTAAGTGGGAGTAATGGTGGCGTCCAAAAAATTCTGCGCACACATGCTTAAAACGAACTCTCTCATGATATCACACCCTTCTCGAAGCTCAGCACCAGTGCTCGCCATGGACAAGTGGTTCGTTCCCGTCGATGCCAAGATGGTTGGTTGCTTTGCTTCTGCTCCGGTTTGGAAAGCGTCACGAGCAAGAGTCCTCGTAGATCTTGCCGATTTTTTCGGCTGGAGGTAACCGGAGCTCGGTGGTGGATGTGGCCATGGACTCGATTGTAATCTTATTTTCAGTTCTGAGGTGCTTTTTGTAATTTGGAGGCCCATTTTTGCCTTTTCTAGCTTTGCTAGGGTTCTAAATGCTAGGGGCTTCCTCACACTTTGTATCTGCCATGTGTCTTAAATTGCACCTTCTAGGGTCTTTTGACCCTTGATCGTTCCAAAAAAACACCATTCCTACACCCTCTCACCCACTCCCTGCTCTTGCTTCTGCACTCGTATATAGAAACCCAAAAGGACCTATCCTCCTCGGAGCAATGGCGCAGCGCAACAATTTCAACTCTTACCGGACTAACACCTCCCCGTTGGGTGGCACATAAGCACACGAATTGCCACGCGGTGCCAACCCGGAGGCTTAAATCGAACAACAAGGGGACACGCTCGCATCGGAGGCACAGGCAGACCCCGATTGGGCGCCGGACATCTGTGAGCAGCACCAGTGGTGGACAGGGCGCTACGTCGACAATGTCCTTATCCACTACAGCTACGTATCGCCGCTAAGAGCAACTCCAACAGCCGTGCTAAAACCCGACGCTGTAAAAGTGCTATGCAGCGCTCGCGATCCAATTTTAGCGCGTGCGATCCAGTTTTAGCGCGCGCGGTGTTTCTCGTTCGGTGGACGTGCTAAATCAGGCGCGCGAAAACAGAGAACAAAATAGCCCCCCAGCAGGAGCGCGAATATACAGTGCGCGGGCTCCGGCGCAAACAGGTTCCACAATGAACTATAAGATCAAGAAGATCAAACAAATCCAAATAAATTAAACAAAAAATATCTAGTTATTTATTACAACACAACCAAATGGTATATGAATAGTACAACAGATATAGGAATTGTTCACCAACAAATACAACAAGTTTTTCATCAACACTACAACAAATTGTTTTCCAACAATACAACAACTAAAATGAGGGCTCAACGTTGTGCTCCAAACCATTTCCACCACTCCTCGATGAGATCTTTTTGAAGATTATCATGGATCTCATTGTCACGAATGGCGTGATATGATGCAATTAAACGCGCCACCCTATGCTCTCTACTATGCACTTGCACAGGAATCTCCATCAAGTCATAGTGGTGGTTGTGATCTACATCTTTGCCATAATCATCCTCTATGATCATATTATGCATGATGACACAAGCGATCATGATGTACCAAAGGCATTCTTGGTCTCAAAATCTAGTCGGTCCTCTCAAAATAGCAATTCGGGCTAGCAAAATCCCAAAAGTTCTCTCCACATCTTTCCTAGCCGCCGCTTGTGCGGCGTGGAAATCCTTTTCTTTCTTACCTTTGGGTTTGTGAACCGGCTTCACAAAAGTTTGCCACCTTGGGTAGATGCCATCGGCAAGATAATAGCCATAGTTGTATTTGCAACAATTTGCTTCAAACTCCACTTGTTGACCTAAATGCAATGCAATCCTTGACATAAGAGGAGACCGTTGAACAACATTGATGTCATTGCAGGACCCGGACATTCCAAAAAAAAACATGCCAAATCCAAGTCTCATAATCTGCCACGGCTTCAGGGATGATAGTGCAATCCTTCTTGTGACCTTTGAATTGTCTATGCCACGCCGCAGGACAATTCTTCCAACTCCAATGCATACAGACAATAGAGCCAAGCATTTCAGGAAACCCTCGAGCCTTGCTCTCCTCCAAAATCCTAGTCGTGTCTTCGGCATTGGGGGCTCTCAAGTGCACGGTGCCAAACACGCGCACAATTGCGACGGAAAAGCGCTTGACACACTCAATGACTTGACTCTCACTCATTGCCAAATGGTCGTCTACAAGGTCCGCCGGAATACCATATGCCATCATATGCAAGGAGGTGGTCACCTTCTGGTAGGTGCTATGTCCAAACTCTCCGGCAGCATTCCTCCTTCGCTTGAAGAATTGATCAAACTTGGTCACCTCTTCACAAATGCGCTTGAACAAACCGGTGCTCATCCTAAAACGCCGACGACAATAATCCTCCGGGAAGGTGGCATTATCGTTGAAATACATCCTCATCAACCTTTCATGCCCTTCAATCCTCTCCCTCCACAACTTGCGTCTACCAAAAACCGAGCCACCGCGCTTCGGTTCTTTTGTCTCGCGCCAAGCCAATAGCATCGATATGTTCTCATCTTCCTCGAGCTCTAGTTAATCATCGGATGAATCATATGAGATCCTCTACAAAGCACGAATATACACTCACTTCGTCTACTGACACTAAAATAAAATTTGGAGGACAAATGGCGCGGCTGGCGGCGAAACGTACCTTACGGCGGCGAAAAAGCGTGCGCCAAGTAGCTTCCTGGCTTGAGGAGGACATGGCGGTCGCCGAGGGCAGCGCCGGGGTCGCCGAGACAGCTCCGAGTTTGCGGCGGCGGCGGTTCGCTTGGCGATGCGAAAGGATACGCGGCGCCGGCAACTCGCGTCGATTCCCGCCGCGGCGAGCTCGGGGAAGGTGCTAGGAGGCACGGAGGCGGCGGCGGATCTGCAGCTACTGTGCACGGACGGGCGGCGGCGGCGGAATCGCGGGTGGGGAATGAGCAGCGAACGCGCAGGAGACTTTTCAGTGGCGGTTGGGCGTTCACGCGCGAGAGAGAGTTATAGCGCGTGCTGGCGGCCGGACACCAAATTTGGGTCGTGTGCGTGGAGAAATTGGCGCGTGCCGAAATTTTTTTACAGCGCGCACAATTATCACGCGCCTGCTGGAGGAGGAAATGTGACCCGCGCGCTCTATATCGGCGGTTATTTTTACAGCGCTGGATTTTAGCACGGTTGTTGGAGTTGCTCTAGCACTTGATAATAGGCACCTGGAGGCCGCTCGCGCGGTCTCGCTGCCTTTTCAAGCCGAGGGTCGGTGTCCTCCTCGCAGCGGTTGAACACCTCGTGCGCCCCTGCGTGACCAATAGTCCGCTAGAGACATGGAAAACTCATGCGTGCGTTACGCGTACGCGTAGCACACCAACCAATATCCGATAGCAAATATAGGGCAGCAGCCAGTGGCGGATCTAGGATTTTATCAATGGGTATGCCACCCCAAAATTTTGATGACCGTCTAGATAAAATCTATTTGACGGTTGTATACAAAATTGTAAATTTGCATTGTAATACGATATATAAGAAATAAACAATATGTAATTGAGGATTAAAGATGAAAAATGCATAAGTAACCATACTGATAGTCTAATCACCAATCTAAAATATTAATATAAAACTTACAATACTACTTGTTTGACTTGTGTGGCCTACGCCTCCTTAGTGACATGAATGTCTCGACTATATCGTCTTCATCCACTTCAGAAAAAATATCTCGCTCAATATATGTGACTAGAGAATCATCCAAGAGACTGTCACCCATCTTATTTCTTAATTTCGTTTTCACTAAAGTCATTGCAGAAAACACTCTTTCAACACTTGTCGTTGCCACTGGTAGGACCAATACCAATTTGAGAAGTAAGTAAACCATATCATACACTTTATGTCTCTTTGTTTCAACAAGCTTAACTGAGAGGTCAACAAGATTATCTAGGCCTTGAAAGTTCTCATCTCCTCTCATGTCATCAATGTAATTATCAAGTTGCAATTCAAGCTTGACCAAATAATTGCATGGGATATCATTTGGGTAAAACTCAGCTAGTTTGCGTACCTTCTGTGCATCAAAAGAAGCAAATGAGTTTGAAGGATTGAAGGCTGACATACAAGACGATAACTCCATATTAACCTCATCAAACCGATTATCAAGCTCTTGACTAATTTGATCGATGACACCAATATATACTTCTCTTCTGAAGTGGTCATCATTTGTTTGGTTTCGAGCACGAGCATACCTTGCTGATTTTCCGTAAGGCACATAATTACCATCCATAGAAGGAACTTCAACCCCATGTTTCTCACAAAACAAAGTGACCTTCTCAAGAAATTGAACCCAACCATTAGACCTCAGTTGTTGCATTCTGTTCTTTGCCCCATTAACAAGTCTGATGGCATTAAGAATATCTTGCTCCCTTCTTTGCAAACACTCTGATAATTCATTTGTATATCCAAGAATTAGAACCATTAAGTGCGCAAAGAAAACCAACTCAAAGGTCTCAAATGCTCCAAGCACATAATGTATTCTTGTCCAATCATCCTTATATGAAATATCATCCCCAAGCTCAGTGAGTACATCATGAATTGTGGAAAACATAACAACAATGTTGTATACAGTTTTGAAATGAGAGCCCCACCGAGTGTCACCAGGCCTAGGCAACCCATCTCTTGATTTAATCCACTACCAGTTTCAAGTTCACCACAATCAAGCGCTTTCTGGATACTCTCAAGCCTAGCATTTCGAAGCATGCCATGACGCTTACACGAAATTCCAACAATATTCAACAAGAGAGATACTTGATCAAAAAAGCTTACACAATCTGTATTGCCCTTAGCGACAGCAATGAGAACTAGTTGGAGTTGATGCGCAAAACAATGAATATAATATGCAGAAGGTGACTCTTGCATGATCAGTGTTTTTAGTCCTTTAATATCCCCTTTCATGTTGCTAGCCCCATCATAACCTTGACCACGGATTTGAGTCATAATCAAGCCCTGACTAGCAAGTAAAGCTTCAATTGCACCCTTAAGTGATAAACAGGTAGTATCATCTACATGAACAACCCCAATAAAGTGTTCACATGGCCGTCCAGATTGATCAACATAACGCAAGCATAGAGCTAGTTGTTCTTTATGTGATATATCACTAGACTCATCAGCTAAAATTACATAAGGCTCATCACCAAGTTCTTCAATTATTTTCTTTCTAGTTTCTATGGCACAACATTCAATAATCTGCTTTTGTATCTCTGGGCTAGTTAAGATGCAATTACCTGGAGCATTATTCAAAACATACTTGTGCACCTCTTCACTATTTCCAGCAAGAAATTCCAAAAGTTCTAGAAAGTTCCCTCTGTTGCTAGAATCTTCACTTTCATCATGCCCACGGAATGCCAATCCTTGATGCAAAAGAAACTTGATACATCTAAGTGAATATGTCAACCTTATCTTGTAAAGATGAAGATCCTCATCAGTTCACTTGTCAATGTGATAATCAATTGCTACCTTTGGATTCCTGAAGCAAATGTATCTCTCTTGAGCTGCATTATGTGCCTTTGAACCCATATGTTTCAGAAGTGCTTTCTCTCCTATATTCCAATTTCTCCAGCCATCAATAATAAATGTATCTGATCCAGTACCTTTCTTGAACAAGTAACATACAAAGCAAAACACAGAATCCTTCTTGATACTATATTCAAGTCTTGATACTATATTCAAGCCACTCATGATTATAAAGCCATACCAAATTGAATTGACGATCTCTTTTTCCAATCTTTATTTTTGGAAAAACATGTGTATAAGGTTTGAATGGACCTTTAAGAATATATGCTCTTCTAGTTGCATCTTGATCATTAACAGGATAACTTTGAATGGGTTGCCTTTCACCTGAATCATATAGAAGGTTGGTCATGTCATAAACCGGCGGTGGCGGTGGCGGTGGTGACGGGGGTGGTGGTGGCGGCGGCGGTGATGGTGGCATATGATTCACAACTTCTTGACTTATGGTATCTTGCTCTTGAGGGTGCTCTTCCACCGCAGTTTCAGCCGACGAAGGATTTGAAGCAGCGGCAGCCTTCTTTGCTGCGCGTTTGAAACATGATACAATGTCTCCTTCTCTTTTCTTCATACCTGAATAATTAAAAAAGAACAATATAAGTACCATAAATCGGCTATATACGACATGTGTAAGAAAATACATATGCAGCGCTAGTCTCTTTGCACAAAGAACATGAACAATCATAAAATAGATATTCACCAGTTATTTGTACTGAACTATTTAATCACAAAATGCTACATACATAGGGATGTTGATCCTTTAGAGAATCAGCTACTCCCTCCGATCCAAATTACTAGACTTGATTTTGTCTAGATTCGGATATATCTAGCACTAACAAATCTAGATATATTCAAATCTAGACAAATCTGAGTCAACTAATTTAGCTCGGAGCGAGTACTTAGATCATTACTGATGCACGTATGCAGCTTGCCGGAACCTGACTCCAGGAAATCTCGAAACGCGTTGGGGGCGACGGTACTGTGGAGCGAGGCAGAGACCGGAGAGTAGTCGTGCCGGTGACCAAAACCAGAAATAATCGCCGGTACTGGCTGCAACTTGAGAATTGCCGCAGCCCGCCGCCGCAGATCGATCGCTGATCAGATACTCCGGCCTAGCGGGGATAGGCGTACGCGTCGTGGCTGCGTATTCGAGGCCTCGATCGATTAGACCGTGTAGTTGTTGCTAATAATCGCCGTGGTCTGTCTTTGTTTTTTTCCTAGGTAAAGAGTACGTACGGGACTCAGCTGGCTTGTTTTGCACACATCGATCGGTAACTGTTTTGGTACCAGTACTACTACATGTTAGACACGGCTTACTCCAGGGTATGCCAAGGCCCACCCGGCAAACCTGGTAGCTCCGCCACTGGCAGCAGCTACCTGAAAACACCCCGATAGCAAGCTGGGCACGCACGGTGAAATAAAAGGAATGAGACCCATATGAAAGACAAGTAAAAAAAATGAGCATTTCCGACAACCGCTGTTGAAATAGCCTTGCGAGGTATGCCATATTCTCTCTAAAGTAGTCTATGTGGAGTCTAATACAACCGTCCGCTCTCTCGCGATGAATAACTTGGCGTCCTGACATGGAACCATGATGGCGTGGGGGCATTCAGCGCTCCTATTCTTGTTCAGCTACGACAGCCTCCATCACATAGAGCTCCTCGTCATCCGACGACTCCTTCATCAACCTTCGGACGGCCAAGATCCGGTGGCGACTCATTTTGTTGTGAGCGAGGATACAGAATGAGAGAAATATATAAGGGGGTCCAAGAATGTGTGAGAGATCTGTGCGGTATATATGGAGCTATAAATATAGACCTAGAAAACTATCCGTTGGAAGTAATGTTGTTATGTTGTTGAAAAGTAGCCGTTGGAGATAGTCATTTGAAATATGGCGGTTATAGAAATAATCATTCATGAAGTTAGTTATGAAATATTGATAAAATATATGTGAATGCGATATAGGGAAGAGTATACAGGGAAGCTGCTGAAAATAGACAAAATATAGGGGAGGTATATTTTTAGCAGAGACCCCTACAAGGAGACATAGGGGGGAAATTTTAGGGGAGCTGCTGGACTTGCTCTAAGAGCACTCCACTAGCATTCCCAGGAGGGTCTCCCCATGCCATTTTTTCATCCGGGCGGCAAAATTCTGGATGGTGGTAGATCTACAACGTCTCCATCCTCTGACGCCTCCGTTTCGGAGCAAACCAAGCTCTCCGCGGCCTAAAATGACCTTGAATCGGTGGCAGGATCAAAACCGTTGTGGCGGTTCTGTGACCAGATTCCAGCGACGCGAAGTTGGGGAGGAGGGCGAAAGAGGGTACGGGCTCTTGACGGAGGAAACAAGTAGTCGCCGATAGGAGGGGCGGCGCAACGAGGAAGGTGTATTTGCAGGTAGCGGGTTTTTTTTGCTCCGCGGGGTCACTGCCGAGTATCTTTAGGAGTTGTGGGGGCGGACCCTAAAATTTTTAGTCCTCTAAAAACTTAGAAAGTTCAGCTATGTATACATAAAGGAGCAAAATCATTCCCCGATCTAGCGCGCCGTGGCCCATTGAAGGTCGACATAGCCTAGGTGTCGTGGCAAGTGTGTGTGGTTCATACAATATAGTGTCGTCCTATGCACCCGTGCACATCATAATTATTAATGACCCCACGGGTCTTTTTCATCCCACCGTTTTATTGTCACACATATCCCAAGATTTATTCTCACATAACTACCAGAAGCAGAGGTACAACACAGGAGAACCGGAACTCTCTTTTTGTGCTTCTGCTTATATCTTCATATTCATAATTCCATCTTGTTTCCCCCCATGAGTAATGTTTGGTATAATGTTGTGCAGAAAGGATGCTTTGGCACAAGAATCGGTCAGAAAATGACCCAAAACGGCAATGGTTGCTGTGCTGCTCCTGATTTTCTCAACACCCCTTGATATCATGCAAATGTGGTTGGCTTCTACGACAACTATGGACCCGCGGCGAGAAATGGTATGAACTGCTTCAGCTATCTGTCTTGTCATCCTTTCTTGAACCTGAAGCTTGCACCCGTAGAAACTAACCAGAGCCTGAAAACTGCTCCGATCGATGCCTTTGCCATCACCATTGCCAAAGTAACCAATGTGCACTACTCCATAGAATGGCAGGAGGTGGTGCTCACACTGGGCACAGAATGGCAGATGCATCTCAGATTTGATTGCTCCATGATCAGTAGCATCTTCACCTGGTATCTCATATACACTTGCACTATTAAGATTAAAACCATTATTCCACTTCACATCGAGATTACATGCTCTAAACCTCATCAGCCATTGCACATAGCGTTGAGGACTTCCAACAAGTTCTTTCCTGAGGGGGTCCTCTCCAAGGGATATGAGCATTGAGCTAACGGCAGAAACCATACTAGAGGGAGTGGATCCAGATCTTGGTGAAGTAGCACCATTAGTTGCCCCCTTGGCATGTCCGTTGCAGGGTGGAACCTCATCATGAGGCGTTAAGGGGCACCAGGGTAGAATGGCGGAATGGCTGTCCATCTCAATGTCTATGCCTCTAAGCTTAACAAGAGCCAGAAAGTCATTCCAAAGAGAGCTATTCTCACCTTCAAAAACTCCGGAGCGAGATGAATGTGATGTTCTAATCCAACCTTGAGAACTCTTGCATTTCATGTTCTCCGGCAACGGTATGTGCCAGCACTGCATAGCAACGGCCACACCAGCCGGTTGTATGCTAGCATGCAATGCGCTGCAAACTTCGTTGGCTATTCTTTGAGGGCTTTGAAACCTCTTGGCAAATACATCAGCTACTCTTGAAAGCTTGCTTAAACCAACAACCCTTCCACCAGATGGCACATACCCAACATGGCACCGTATGCTGAATGGAAGCAAGCACGACTCACAGTATGAGAAATGGTCGATGTCGCGAACAACAACTTGCCCTCCAGTTCCTCCGGCAGAACCAGTATTTTTGTCAACACCGCGCTCAGGAAAAAGGGCGCCCTGCACAATGTCTTTTACATTCTGTTTGTAACCTGCAATGCAAGAGCATTTTCAGCTATTCGTCAAATAAGGCTAGAAAAGCAGGTGCATTGCAGTTATGGATACAAAGAGTAACAACCTTTAATATCATCACTGGAAACAGTAATTATTACTAGTACATAAGAAGGCTTTGTTTATGGATATACTAGGATGGACTCAAAGCCAGCAAGGCATAAAGTAAGTGACTATATACATCTAGATTTAGACAAATTTTTGATATCTAATTTGGGATGGAGGGAGTAGAAAATGTCTCTTTTTTTATGGGAGTAGTAATTTCTATCCTTGCATATTAATATCACGATTGTTAATAATTTAAATATATAGCCTAACTCTTTCGATCATTTCAGACTTATGGTTCAGATAGCTACTGAATTGAATTCAATATGGTATGAGAGCCAAAAGGTTTCAAGTTTAAGACCCTGTCCACGCAGTTTTAAAAATATTTCGCTGCATGCACCAAGCCCGCGCTAAGGATTAAACCTAGACGTGAGGAGAGGGTTAACAATAAATATATAGCCTATCCCTTTCTATCAGTTCGGATCTTTGATTTAATTGGCTATTACATCAATTCAATTGCGACAACTTATACCTAAGAATTATCTAAGACTTATGCACACCCTTAAACCGAGCAGCATAGGCTTGACGTACGGTGACAACGTTTTTGCACTGTTAGCTACTCTCTAACTCTCTCCGTTCATAAATATAAGACATTTTAGCTTTGTGAATCGAATGTATCTAGACGTCTTTTATTGTATATGTTTGTAGAGGTTTAGAGTTAACCTATATACTAAAAAACGTCTAGATACCTTATTTCACAAAGCTAAAATATTTTATATCTAGAAGCCAACAGAATGAAAAACCGGTACGCCCTAGTATTTCTTAGTGAAAGCGATGTTCCTTAACCGACGATGCTTGGAAATAATTAATAGTACATTACTAGTACTAATCCTATAACGCATAATTGGGGTGGAGAACCTGCCCACACATCAAATCTCACCCTCCGCTCACCATCATAAGCCGTTCACTATTCGTAGCCTGACACATTTATGGCTTTGTATTTTTTGCACAAAAATAGTACTACTACATATATTCAGTTGTATTTCAGGATTCATCAATGTCATTTAAGAACGAATATACAGTGTGTTATTGATGATGAATTAAGTGTTATAAATGATGCATTGTCTATATGTGGTGTCATCAAGATATCATTCCATTAAAAGATCTTCTTGATGAAAATTATAGCAATCCATCAAGTGCATTATTAGCTCGCATACCTGGAAAAAGAGAAAGTAGTGGGATAATTTTAGACGCGCTCTCAATAAATTATGGTTGTAATCTCGTATTTTTTTTGAAATGGAGACTTAGCCCGGCCTCTGCATCGGTAGATGCATACAGGCCTTTATTACTTTATTCTTTGCATTAGTAAATGGTTGTAATATCGTTAACTCGATAATCTATCTTCTTCAATTATTAGCTCTCAAGCATAGAATATTAAAAGTATTCTTTTGGGAAATTCCAAACCCTCTTTGAATAAAAATTTGGTAAATTCATAATGATTGTGGTCAATTATATCAGCCTTTTAAAATCACAAATCCGGTAATTAATTATATCATTATCAGAAACACTTCTTAATGTGTATATAATACAACAATGCTAATGACCCCACCGGTCTAATTCGCTTGATTAATATATACACATGTACATAATCAAAGAGTGACTTTTCTGCGCATTTGTAACTTGGTGTTTTTTATTCATCTGGTAAAGGAAATGTCGAGGT
The DNA here is from genome assembly GCA_910589775.1 of Avena eriantha. Taxonomy (NCBI): domain Eukaryota; kingdom Viridiplantae; phylum Streptophyta; class Magnoliopsida; order Poales; family Poaceae; genus Avena; species Avena eriantha. The sequence continues at coordinate 1,438,826 of OU342742.1, forward strand.
CAAATGATCACATCCAAAGATACCTCCTCGCCAAACTCAAAATGTTTGGTATATATACCTCGTGTGCCGTCGCGGAAGGCCTTGGCGACGCGCTTGGGCGTCCTGCGTAGCCCCTCCCGGCGGTGGTCCTCGCCAAGCCCCACCAGCAGTGCGCGCACCGCCGCCTCCATGGCGTCTCCCGCCACCGCTTCCCCACCGCCAAGCTCCTCGTCACAGTCACACCCGCACGCGGGGTGCGGCTCTTGGAGTGCATCCATGGCGTGCTGCATGAAATGTGGGTGCGAGGGGGAGAGGGATGATAGATAGGCAGTGCGGTGGAGAAGGACGACAAGTATAAATATATTGGTACTATGGTATATAGTGGGGAGCTAGCTAGAGAAGGACAAGCAGTGCACCGGCTGCTGCCCTCTTGGTCATGTGGTCTGGTCCCCGCGTGTACCACGCCCTCTTGTCCTGCTCTTGGGAAAATATAGATTTTTTTCTTCTCAATTTGCGAATTTCATTAAACTTATCAGAGGATATGTTTGATTATAATCTTTGCTTACGCGTCTCCACCACGCATTAAATTAAGCACATTTCACATTGGATGGATCAGATCGATCCATATTATATATATAATGCACGCTCAACTGCTGTAATATCGTTAACTTGATAATCTATCTTCTTCAATCACCACACGTATGAAAATCAACAACTCTTGCATGAATCAACCCGTATCACGTGGCTTACCGTTAAGATCACACATTTAGCCGTGTTCCTTCTCCATTTCATTTTCATGTCAAATTTCTTACTATTTTATTGCCATGTTTACCTTCTCTGGACTCGGTTTTGGTAATGTCATCTTTTTTGACAACTCGCTCGCTTCCTTCTCGGGACGGAATGTCCAATGTTTTCATTCCTATATCTGCCTCGTTTGTGCCTTGTATTCCATATTTCCATAGTTTTTTTCCTGCGTGTACCACGCGGTCTTGTCCTACTCTTCTCTCAAATAGTTTTTTCTTATCAGATGATAGGTTAGATTACAATCTTGCTTACGTGTCTCCACCACGCATTAAATTAAGCCCATTTCGCATTGGACGGATCAGACTGGTTCATAATGCATAATGGTTATTAGTTGGGTGCTGCACACATGAGCATGTCACGCCCAGCTATATCACTGTTAGTACTCTCTCGGATTCAAATTAAGTGTTGCTGATTTATTACAACTTTTTACTAAATCAACCATACTTATTTATTAAGGATCCTATTCTTTATCAATTCTACGTATGAATCAACCCTTATCACCTAGTAGCTTACCGCTAAGAGGACACCTTTAGCTTCTATTTCGTCTCATTTTACTTAACCGTGTTCCTTCTCTATTTCATTTTCATGTGAAATTTCTTACGTTATTTGGACTCGGTTTTGGTATTTTCAATTTTTTCTACGACTTGCTTTGTTTTCCGGGTGGAGAGTACAATATTTTCGTTCCTACGTGTCTCGTTTGTGTCTTGCATTCCATATTTCTAGAGTTTTTCTGGCCATCGATAGATAGGATCAGAACTTCTGTCGGTGGAAGAAGAAACGAAACTGAAAGTCAAAATCCTAGTTTGCGGATTTATTTTTGTCTCGGTGTTTTCTTGTATTATTGTCGTTTTCATGACGCGTTGCCCATAGTTTCTTGTATTATTGCCGTTTTCATGATCTATTGTTCACAGTTTTGAGGTTCTGTAGCGATTTAAGGGTATTTTGGGCTTCTGGAGTAGATTCTAGGTCCACCACAGCACAAGCCTAGAAGAAAGGGTCCAACTTCTAGGCTACTTGTTTCCATCACAAATCGCATTTCACGTGTAAAACCAGAATCATCCTCCGACCCTTCCGAGGAGATTCCCAAGCTTCTCCACCTTGGGCCGAAAAGGTATATGCAGTTGCCCCGCATGTTGGTAGTATTTACACGAGATTGCCACCACATAGAAATTGGAGAAAGAAAAAGGAAACACCGCATCGCACCAACCCGTCCCGCCCCGCATCGACATGAACCAAGCTAGCGTTCACCCTGCCACTGCCGCCAGCGCCTGCCGTCGCCAAACCCGCCCCCCACTTGCCTCTCCCACGCCGACGACTGACGGCCACCACCCTGACCCGCCTCCTCATCCAACCGCGATAGACGGCCACAGCCCCGACCCGCCAGCTCGTCCACCTGCAAGCAAATCTGGCACCCCACGCCACCTGCGGCCACCTCCGACCGATGCTAGGTACTGCCGAGCGCAGCCCGCAGACCGACCCCATCTTCCCGACCGTTGACCTCGAGCTCCCCAAGCATGTCCTCCTCCCAACTACAGGTACATGCCTATTACAATTTCTTCACTGCAATTTCAAAAAATTGCAGAGTTATGTGGATTCCAATTGTTGCTATCTGATGTATGATATGTGATACAAGTTCGAATTTCTTTGCTACAATTCCAAAAAAAATATGTGTTGGACCTGCTATTTCAGTTAAGTTAGCTAGTTGCCATAGTTTTACATGTTCTGGTACAAGTTTTGTTGTTGTTTCTATCAGTAAAAGTGGACCTAGTTGTTGATTATTTTCCAAATTATTTGTTAGATCAAATACTTGATTATATGTATGTGACCACATAATCTGGTGCTACTTGTTTGTTGTCTTAAATGGATCTAGTTTCCGATTAGTTGGGATGGTTAGATGTGTTCAGTGGTTGATAGCAAATGAATTTCATCCACTAATAAATATTATTGATACTATTGTTTATGTTCAAAACTTCAAATTCATGTTAACCTACTGCTAGTACTTGTGTCATGGTCTATTTGTGAATTTTTCTAATGTATGCTATGTGGTATGGTATACATCTAAAATGACAAGCCGAAACATGTGAAAGCAAATTAGGATGCAGTTGCTCACTGTGCGTTTCTTGACGTGTGCATCGAAGAAGTGAATAAAATAATCACATGGTTCATGTTTCAATGCCAATTGTTACAACAATTTGGTAGATAATTTCAACAAGCGCATGGAGAGAAATTATGATAGGAGGAACATGAATAATAGGTGGGACATGATAGACTTAATGAGTTAGGATTAACCTAAAACGGATCTTAATCTCGCAAGAACACCAACATAAGGTCAAAACTTGTGTACCTCAGATGGGCATTGGAGGCCCCTGCCTGCACGATGCAGGCATGGAGAAGGGGTCGAGGGAGACAAAAAAAACACTTGTAGTAGGTACGCCGCCGGAAGTAACCCACCTAGTGTCGGCGGTGGAGACAGTCTTCACCTCTCGTAGCGCTTATTTTGGGTCGGTTTTGGTAATGTCATCTTTTTGACAACTCGCTTCGTTCTTTAGACGGAGTGTCCAATCTTTTCATTCCTACGTGTCTCGTTTGTGCCTTGTATTCCATATTTTCATAGTTTTTTCATGCGTGTACCACGCGGTCTTATCCTGCTCTTCTCTCAAATAGTTTTTTCTTCACGATTAATTTGATTAATCTTATCAGAGGATAGGTTTGGTTACAATCTTGCTGACGTGTCTCCACCACGCATTAAATTAAGCCCATTTCATATTGGATGGATCGGACCGATTCATAATGCATGGTTGGTTGGCTGGCCGCTGCCCACATGAGCTTGTCACGCACAGCTATATCACTCTTAGTACTCCCTCAAATTCAAATTAAGTGTTGCTGATCTATTATAACTTTGTGCTAAATCAACCGATACTTATTAAACATCCTATTCTTTATCAATTCTATGTATGAATCAACCCATATCACATAGCTTACCACTAAGAGGACACCTTTAGCATCTATTTCGTCTCATTTTACTTAACCATGTCCGTTCTCTATTTCATTTTCATGTGAAATTTCTTACGTTATTTGGACTCGGTTTTGGTATTGTCATCTTTTATGACGACTCGCTTTGTTCTTGGGACGGAGTGTCCAATATTTTCATTCCTACATGTCTTGTTTGTGTCTTGTACTCCGTATTTCCAGTGTTTTTCTCGCCATCGATAGATAGGATCGTAGAAAGGAAACTGAAGGAAGTCAAAAGCCTAGAAGAAGTGAATAAAATAATCACTCGGTTCATGTTTCGAATGTCAATTGTTACACCAATTTGGTAGATAACTTCAACAAGCGCACGAAGAGAAATTATGATAGGAGGAAAATGAATAATAGGTGGGACATGTTAGACTTAATGAGTTAGGATTAACCTAAAACAATTCTTAATCTTGCAATAGAACACCAAAATAAGATCAAAACTTGTGTACCTCACATGGCCATTGGAGATACCATGTTCCTTTTTATATCAAGCACTAGAGAGATGGAACCGAAATCAAGTCGTTGGTTTTTTGGGGGGTGCCCCGATCAGGCACCAACGTGAGAGAAGGGTGGTTGACCATGCCCCCTGTTTTCTCTCTTGGTTGTTAGCCAAGATCAACCCAACAAGACACACTCAAAAAGGATTACACTATTTGGAAAGTATTGCTCCAACATGCATCTGTTTTAGGAAGATATCCTATCACTCATACCACTGATTCTAGCAACGATTGGTGGTCACTTGAGATACAGGTAATGATATTGTTTGGCACTTCATATGTTTGGATTTACATGTTTTTTCTTATTTGTTATACTGATGTTTTCTTATACATGCAGATGTGTCCAGAGGCAGCCAAGTTTCACATAGCCCCATGATACGTCCATTTTGCATCACTATTCTATGTCATAATTCACTGTTATTCATTGATATATTTCGTATTGAGAGGTGATACTTATGTTATTTCATCTGTTTTTGCATGGTTGATGACTTTTGGAGCATAGACCGGTGCAGTCAGGATTCTGATGGAAAAGGTGTTGTTTGGAGGCAAAATTCGCGAAGATCAGAAAATCCGGGAAAATATACGGAAAATCCTATTTTTCCAGAAGATGAAGGAAGCCATAAGGGGAGCTGGAGATGGGCCACAGGGGGCCCACACCACCCCCTGGCGCGGGCCACCCTGGGCCGCGCCACCAAGTGGTGTGGCCGCTCTGGTCCACCCCTGGCACTCCCCTCTGGCGTATATTATCCTCCCGAAACCCTAAGACTCGGGGAGCGACCACAGAAAGATTCCGCCGCCTCTGCGGGGCGGAAAACACCTAGAGAGAAAGATCACTTCGGCAGACAAATTTTTGCCGGGGGAATTCCTTCCCGGAGAAGGGAGATCGTTGCCATCAACACCACCATCAAGCTGGACTTCATCGGGATCATCATCATCATCACCACCACCACCATCATCACCATCAGCACCCTCATCACCATCTCCATATTGCTATAACAATTGTGTTGAATCTTGCATAGTTCATAGGGAAAACTTTCCCGGTGTTGATTACTCTTTGTAGTTGATGCTATTGAGTGAACCGTTGAATTATTGTTTATGTCCAGATTGTTATACATCATTATTCCATCTTTGATCATGATCTATATGATGTCTTGTGAGTAGTTCGCTTTGTTCTTGAGGACATGGGAGAAGTCATGTTGTTAGTAGTGGAATTGTGTTGAGAAAGATTCAATAGTTTGATATTTAAGTTCTGGTGTACTTCTTCTAGTGATGTCATGTAAACGTCGACTACATGACACTTCACCTATATGGGCTTAGGGGAATGTATTGTGTATTTGGCTACTAATCGTAGGGGTTGTCGGAGTGACAAAAACCTGAACCCCCGTTAGGAAACCATTGCACAAGGGACGTAAGGGTCTTAGAGTTTAAAGTTGTGGTTAGGTTCTACCTTAATTACTTTCTTTTACTTACGGATGTTTGCAAGGGGTATAATCACAAGTATGTATTAGTCTTAGGAAGGTCAGTACATTAGCACAGGTTCACCCACACAACACTTAGCAAGCTAAAGAAGATTAATCAACTACATGAAGCGAAAGCACTTGACAGTCTTCCCATGTGTCCTCGAGAACGTTTGGTCATCTTAAGTAATACAACCAGCTTGTCCTTTACTGTATAAAGGATTGGGCCACTTGCTGCATTTATTCCTACTGTCTTTTATTTACTCGTACTTTATTTACTTGCTTTATCAAAAACTCCTAAAAATCCGTTTGCTAAGTATTTGCAGAGAATTCCTGATCCATACCACTAGCCAGCACCTTCTGCTCCTCGTTGGGTTCGACACTCTTACTTATCGAAAATACTGCGATACACCCCCTATACTTGTGGGTCATCACCCCACTTCAAGATGGGGAGGACATGTAGAAATTTTTTGACAGGAATGTTGTGACCAATGTGACTGCTATGGTGCAACCATCATCTGCGGTTCGAGCTGCTCAGTCTAAAGCTTCTCAGACTAGGGTCAATGTTGAGGATGTTGACGGTTCAGGTTGTGAAGGTGACGAGGAACCTCATATTACACCTTTGCATGTATAAGGTAAAAAAAGAGATACCTTACTCACCTAGCCCCGCACCAACACCAAAGGTGAGCACTAGGAGTGCCTCAAGGTTTTATCGTGTGCTGGATCTGATTGAAAAAAGGGGGATAAAAAGGAGAAGATTAGGTTGATGGAGGAAGAGAATAGTAGGAACTCTGTGAGTTAAGGATTTCGTAAGACAGGAGATTAGGAGGATGGTTTCTTTAATCTCTATGAATGGAGCTAAGCTCGGAAGAAAGGAGTACTTCTATGTGATACAACTATTCATTCTACAGGAGTAGCATGATGTAATCGTTTGTTTGGAGGAGGATGCTACATCGGAGCAGAGGCTTGATTGGATTAAGATGACATGAGAACAACATAACAAGAAGTTGGCTTAGGATAATATTTTATTTGCGATGAACTTGTATCTCGGATGACCCAATTTTATTTACTTTGAACTTGTATCTCGGACTCTCTACATTTTTTGTTTTAAACATGAATTTGTATTGTGACGACCTTATGTTATTTGCTTTCAACATGGATTTGTATTGTCATTAATTTTTATTTATTTATTTTTCATGTACATATAGATGAATTCTTCGAATGATGATTCTGATGACAAGGATATGGCCATGTATTATCTGCTTGCGGCTTGTATTGCAAAAGAGGGTGAAAAGGAACCTTATGCGGCTAAAAGATTGTCATGGGTTACAGTGGGACGAGAAGAGGATGAAGGATCCAAAGAAATTCTACAGGTGTTTTGGGATGATGAGGTAAATTTTCCAATGTTACATGAAACTCTTGTTGTTAAATATGGTTTTCAGTCAACTTCTCACATATCCAGTGTAGAATCACTAACTCTCTTTTTGTGATATTGGGGGCACCTGAGTCCAATAGTTAATCATTTTGAGGGTAGTGTTTCTACTGTCAGGAAGAAGTGTTATGAGGTGTTAGACTGTGTAGATCGTATGGAGGATGATTACATTAGACCCCATGATCCTACCTTGACCCAAGTTCATGATAAAATTAGATAACTAAGATGACCAAAATCTTGTTATTTTCGCATTTTAGGGCCATATTCACTAACTATTGCCCAGATTTTGGTTTTAATGCGAGATTCGATACATGTTTGAGAGGCATGCCTAAAAATCGTTAATGAGCCATTGCCCAAAGTTATGGGTTCGGGGCGACACCCGTGAGACCAGTACATTTGCGGATTCACTATGATTTACAAGACTCGTGAGAAGCGTTACATGTTTGAGAGGCATGACCAAAAATTCGTCATTTCCTTGTCTCATGGTCCTCTCGACATTGTTGATCACGAGGTTCCTACAAAGTTTGTAGACTTACTTGCCAGACATGCAAAAATTCGTGACCTTAGAGCATTTGTGGAGGCTCGAAGGAGAGGCCGCTGGGCCACCCGCTTTATCAAGTTGAACTTCAAATTATTTGAATTACATGAATTATTTTATTCATATTGTGATAAAACTTAAATGTTTTTATTTTCTCAAACTTACTTAGTGAGAAAAACAATTTGGGATGTCGGTTGGCGGCCGAGGCTGAGAACCGCCATCCACCATGAGCGGCACAACGCCCTCCAACTCTAATCGCTTGATCCAGCATTTTTGTCATACGATGCTTAGGGGACACGGTCGGAGATGCTCTTAGGATGGATTTGTTTCTGACGAAATGATAGGTTTTAGCGTGCTTAGTAAAATGCCATGCTTATCAGTTTTCAGGCGATTTAGTTTACGGCATTGTCAAACGGGGCCAAAAGCGATAGAATTCCCATGGACATAGGCAGTAACTCAGAAGAGGGCAACACGTGTCAAGATCCGACGTCACAATAGAGGACCACTCATGCTGCTGAGAGCTCCGGCGCGCACCGTCGGCTCTCCCCTCGCCGTCGTCTTCTTCGTCAGCCTCCTTCGCGTACTCCTGGCTTCAGTATGCATACTTCGTATCGTGAGCTACACAAGAATAACAATTGTATGGATTTCTTTTTTTTTTACAATTGTATGGATTTCAGTATGCATACTTTATATATCACCAAATTTTATTAGACTTTGTCAATTTAATATCATACATATAAAGAATTTTGGGTTGCTATTTTATGAGACTTTGTCATATCAACAACAGTGACTATGCACAGAAATTTTTCTTTTTCAAACGTGTAAATATATATTTTTAAAATAAAGGGAGCACCAGAGGTCTACTTGTTGGAGAGGTTTACCTACCAGGCCCGTCAAAATTGCAAAGATAACACCAAGAAAAAAAGAATTCGCACGGACACGGTCGGAAATCCTAACACGACAGCACGTGTCGAGATCCACTCATGCCGCCGACAGCTCCGCCGCGCCTCGTCGGCGCTCCCCTCCTCGTCGTCTTCTTCTTCGGCCTCCTCCTCCTACCGGCGCCGGCGGAGGCCCTGCCCTTCGTCGTCCTGCACGGTCAGTCACCTCCCGCTCTCTACTTCATACCTCACCTAGGAAAGCAAACGATTGATTCGCCGGAGCTTCCTTCCTTTGAGAGCAGGGATTGCGGACCAGTGCGCCAACCGCGGCGTCGCCAAGTTCACCAAGCTCCTCGCCGACTGGTCCGCCGCCGACGGCTACTGCCTGTATATATCTCCCCTCCTGCACTTTGACTTTCTGAAAGTGTTAACTGTCTGAAAGTGCAACTGATTATCCTTTTTTCATCAGAGAAATTGGCAGAGGGACATGGGACTCCTGGGTGATGCCTCTCCAACAACAGGTCTGTCTGCTATAGCACAATCCTGTTTTTGTTTTAAAAATCAGGAATCTTGTCTCTAAATCCACTCACATATTCGATATTTAATTTCCCCTATTGACATGTCAACAGGCCGATATCATCTGCAAGAAGGTGCACTTCTTATGCTGCTGCTGCTACTGTAGGCTGAGTGCATATGTTCATCGTTGCCAGGAATTTGTTTTTTCAGGTCAAGGAGATGGAAGAGCTAAGTGGGGGCTATAACATTGTTGGCCTGTCTCAGGCATGTTCATGAGCTCTTGTTCTGTTTCACTTAGGCTCTTTGCCGTTTTACTTTTCTGTAGTTTGTGTCCACTCTTCTACTAAACCCTGGCTACTCTGTCGTGTTCAAACCCTACAGGGAAACTTGATTGGCCGAGCAGTAGTCGAGTACTGTGATGACGGGCCACCGGTGAGTATTTCAATATCTGCCTGAAGTTCTCAATAGAATGCTATTCAGTTCTACGTGCGGTAAAGCTTACGGATTCGTATGCTTTTGACAGATCAAGAATTTCATCTCGCTCGCCGGTCCACATGCTGGTACCGCCTCCGTGCCACTCTGTGGTGTAAGTTTATCTTATTGCCTCCAATTAATCATTTTCCCTTTTACAAGAGTCCCATAACTGTAGCTAGCTGCTTTTCTGTTTGCAGTCTGGTATCTTGTGCGTTATTGTTGATGCCCTGGTTAAATTGGAGATTTATTCGGACTATGCGCAGGTTTTTATCTTGGCCCAATTTCCTCTGTTGTAACTGTCCACAAAATGATTAATTAATATAGAGATGTTTTCAGTTGAATAACTTGACCCGTCCTTAATTACTGCAGGCACATCTTGCTCCTAGTGGTTACCTCAAAATCCCAACTGTGAGTATCATTATATTTCTTGAGATCATCATCATGATAAAAAGGAGCTCACCTTTATGGACCTGCACTTTTTCAACTTTTAAATCGCTTGAGTGTTTGTCAGTTAGTATTGGGCAACGTATAGGACTATCTGCAGAAAGTGATTGACATGAGGTTCGGTAACCATGTGATAAACATGGTAGCTTAATGTTCTACTTTTGTCTGTCACTATTTGCAGAATTTGAAGTAGGTAAACATAATGTGTGTGTGTGTGTGTAGCTTTAACTTTTACTCCTATTTGACAATTCTGAGAGCAGGAGATCGTAAGGAAACAGTGATTGATATTTTAACCATAGATCCTGCAAGTAAACCTGGAGCAGTATTTGATGATAATGTGTGAGCAAGTGATAAGGTATTACTGTTTTTCAGGATATGGAAGATTATCTGAAGAGATGCAGGTTTCTTCCCAAACTCAACAATGAGATACCGAGCGAAAGAAATGCTACCTACAAGGAAAGGTTCAGCAGCTTAGAGAACTTAGTGTTGATCATGGTAAGGTTGGGAAACCCTAAAATGGCAAATTTTGATCCACGGTTGGCACTGTAAATGTTGGCATGAAAATTTAAATGTACTTCACCAATTCACAACTTCACGTACAACTAGGGGTATACATCTGGTATGTGTGTTTCCGTTTCAAAGATTCACAATGGAAACTGATATACTTATTTTTTTCCGAAAACTGAAGTATACTTTGATTCCCTAAACATTTTGTCCTGGTGTACTGCGCAGTTTGAGAGTGATGCTGTGATCATACCGCGGGAAACATCATGGTTCGGTTACTATCCTGATGGAGCCTTTGAACCAGTCCTGCCACCTCAGAAGGTAAAGTTTTTTTGTCTTGCGTATTATCTCCCAGGGATGTAGCTCACTGACTGTGGTAAGATCCGTTCCGCAGACAAAGCTGTATGAGGAAGACTGGATCGGCCTGAAGGCTCTGGATGACGCCGGGCGAGTCAAGTTTGTGTCGGTGCCAGGAGGCCACCTGGGCATCTCTGACAGCGACATGATGAAACACGTTGTGCCTTACTTGGTGGACGAACCATCTGTTTCTGCCTCGCTCGTCGCCACCTGGTATGCCGTCAAGGAAGCGCTTGGGCTGGCGGAGAACGATGTCGCTGCTCTCCTTCAGTCTTCGACATGATGATTCATAATCCATCTTTCATCACGTCATGTATATAATACAGGAAATCTGTGTCTGTGCCATTCATTTTTCAAGCTTTGCTTGTATCATTCAACAGTGAAAGCAACCACGCGACTACATTCCATGTCCTTATTGTTATTTGGTTGGTTGGTTGGTCACAGCTTTTTCAGAAGATTTTTTCCAGTTTCTCTTCCACCTCGACAGGTCGAATCAGTATCATATTTTCTTGTTCGTTTAAACCTACGGAATTAGATTGTATGTTTTGCAAGCTTAGCACTCCGCATTGCAACTAAAGCATCCCACAAGCGATCTCTTCTGATCTGAAAGTACATTTACAGTTAGATGTAGCTTATGGAATCCAATCTACAGCAAACATCTTCATTAAACAATACCATAATCCATAAGATTAGGTTACCGCCCTTACAAACTCAGCAATGTCCAGCCTACTTTTACTTTACTTTCTTTTACACGCAAAATTACAAGCACTCAGCGCTGAAACAACAGTAACAAAGTTCCCTCTGGGTGAAATACCAAAATTTGACGACGGACGATATCCCGTCGATGGCCGACGCTCAGCTCTCCTCGATGCCGATGTTGTCAAGCACAACAAGCAACGGCAAAATAAGCCAACTGCTATTCTCCACCAAGTTGAAAAAACTGCTATGTATTCATCCTTTCCCTCTATGTTGAAGGCCCTGCTTGGTGGAGCTCCAGATTCCGAAGGACAATCCGCGCAAAGATCTTCGCTTCGATAGGAGCTGTTGCCGCCGCAGCTGCCCACCGCAGGACCCGGGATGCCCCAGCCTTCTGAAGTAGGTCTGCGTGGTGCACAGCATGGCGACCGCCGGGAATAGTGAACTGCATCAATAGAGAGACTAGTCAGGAGAATATACAGTATCACAGCAAGATTGGAAGAAACTGTGTCAGAAAATGAAGCATCTGGGGGTACATGCAAACAAGCATGAAGGGAGGTTTAAATAAGACATTCACCATTTGCTTCAAATCAGGTCAAATACCAGGAAGCTAACTACACGGATAAAAATAGAATACTGGCTGGCGGGAGGAGAGAAGCACAATGGCCATATGACTGAGCAGTAGATAGGCATGACTAAACATATTATGCATGCGCAATCACTATAGATTTTAGTATACAAGAAAACCTTAAAATATAAACATATTATATGCATAAGTTTGAAAATGCTGATAGGGGAATACATCATTACAGAGCCACTGAATATTAATAAAATGAGAAAATCAGTGTATTTGCAATTACTCGGTAGGCTTAGGCATGCCGCTTGTGCATGAGTAAGCCAAGGCACTACAGCACGACAACTCTTATGAGACTCAACATAATGGTAGCTGCTGAAGTGGATAAAATGGAACCAACCTGAAGCAGAGCAAAAGCTGCACAAGCTCGAAGAACTGATGAAGGATTCCGAAGTGTGTCGATAAATCTAGCAATCTCAGCTCCGCTGAAGAAAATTAAAACTAAATTACTATCATGTCTTTCAAATTAATATCTACACCGGGCCACAAGCTCAAAAATAACACTCATGGCAAGACATTAAAGAAATCGCAACAGCTCAACATGAATTCACATGATAAACAGATCATGAGCAGCTAGCAAGTTTCGCTAGAAAAAATACTCCCTCCGTCCCAAAATAAGTGACGTGACTTTGTCTAAATTCACATGCATCTAGACACTAAAACATGTCTAGATACATCCGAATCTAGACAAAGACACGTCACTTATTTTGGGACAGAGGGAGTATGTTTTATTTATTTATTTCGAATTTTAATATGCGAATTTTGGAATTTGCAAGAATAGCGTATTGTCGGTGTGGCCGAAACCGAGTGGGCCAGTCGGTGTGGCCAAAACCGAGTGGGCCAAACCAACTGGACCATCACATGCAGGTCACTGCATGTCGGCATGGCCATTAGATGTGGCCGACACCGACTAGCCCAGTCGGTTTGGGCCACACCGACTGGCCCATTCGGTTTGGCCAAAACCGACAATGTGCTAGATTGGCAAATTTCTAAATTCACGTATTATATTTCAAAATCAATAAAAATATGTACTATTTTAAAAAAATAGCGCAAGTTTCCAAAGATACTGAGAAATGAGAATTCCGAGCATAATTTAATCAACGTTTTTTTGCCTTCACCTACCTAATTCAGCATGTTTGTTTTGACCTGAATATATTTGAAGTTATTGTTTCGAACTTTGAAAATCGCAATGGTTCATCCACCCATTACGGATGAAATCTAAGACTGTCAGAATCAAATTTGGCATGGTTTTCTAGCAAGTAAATCACCGCAATGATCCTTTTGCAATGTTAAACATGGAAAGTAAACCAGAACTCACGTTGAACTATCTTGACAAAAATGTCTTTATTTAATATTCTAGTCGAAAAATTGAAGACCAAGCTTCAGGTCTAGTTGATATTATTCAGTAAAATAGAAAGTCAAACCTGCATCTAAGCTGTCCAGCTTCTGGTATACAAAGTGCTTCAGCAACCTGAGATAAGGCTGCTGCACCAGAAGATGAAGCAGCCATAGAAAACATTTGTGGGTCCGAAAATGTCAACACGAAGGCTTCTATATGCTTCAACGCCAACCTTCTTCCCCTCTCAAAATTTACAATTTTGGAACTACTCTGTGAGGATGTCCCAACCAGTGCTACCTCATCCATTCTGCCAGTCAACAATTCAAGATTAGAACGTACACAGAGTACATGTTTTAATTTTCCTTTTCTGCAATATCTCATAATCCTTTGTTGAGATAAAGAATATACGCCCTCTGTTCCAAATAATAAGATTTTTGGTAGGCTAGCCTACCAAAACAACTTATACTTTGAGACAGAGGAAGTACTATTTAGTAGCCATACTAGACAAGTTCTAGCAACATATCTACAAGCAGATCTTAAGAGTGGAAACCATATTGTATCAATTAATACTAAGAAAAATAGCTCACTAGCATCGCAGAGAGGCATAATTTCGAAGATACTATCCAGTGAGGGAGGACCACATCTGAATGACGCATTGGTGCTATTTTCTATCTAGGTGATCTTCGCAACTGTACTGAGCTTTATACTGGCATGTACTACCTGTCTACCCGTAATGAACTCCCAAAACGTCTTATACTTAGGAACAGAAGAGGGTGTAGCATTTAAGGTCGTTTGCTTTTCAGACATTAAACAAAGGGTGCAATCAGTTCAAGAAAATACAAGGAAACTTCATGTAGAAAACATGCATAGAATTCATCAAGTATACATATGAGGAAAGCAACCAAACCATTGTATTTTGTCATTGACTTATACAGCTTAAGCAACATGAGAGAGAAGCAATGACTCGTAAACAGCATACCTTCCATCAAACATATAAGCAAGGGTTAGTGCAGCCATGAACCGAGCCATTTTTGATTGTGATGACGTGCATAAGTCTACTAGGACAGGTACACCGCCATTTTCAACTATGCGGAGAGAATTACAAGAATAGAAAGCAAGATTCCACAGTGCACCAGCTGCTGTCTCATGAACATCCTGTAGAACGAGCAAGTAACATAACTTGAGAAAATGAAGCTTTTCTGGTTTGCATGCTTGGCTTAGGAAGGAGGTATTCAATATCAAAGGATGCAAATCTAGATGACAAAGTGCCTTTAAAATTACACAGGGAGCAGAGATTGGTCAATCTTAACAACTAAGGGCTTCAGGAAATCTATATGACAAAGTGCCTTTAGAATCACATAACCAGCAGAGATTAGTCAATCTTAACTAAGGGCTTCAGGATTCAAGAAAATATGACAGTGGTGAAAACTTAATCTTGACTTCACTTACAATATTGATCAAGAAATCAGCTACACAAAGTTCAGATGAAGAAAACTAGGTCAGACTTGATCACAAGCTTCAACATAACAACTGGACAAGCATAAAGTGCACAATCATAAGGCCCAGAAGCTCAACATGGACCTATCGACAGAGCAAGAAACTAAGTGCACTGATGCAGAATATAAAGTGCATAATACATCTGGTGCATAGACAAGCACACCAAGTCACCAAATAATAGAGCATGTGATTTTATTAAGGCGTGTCACTATGTCAGTGTTCATATTGTCTTTATAAACCAACACGCCAGGTGCATTGAAGATAAGCAACACTTACTTCAAACTCTGACTGTGCCAAGGCAATTAGAGGTGGGACACCTCCTTCCCTTCCAATAGCAATGCTGAGAGCGCAACAGAAAAGTTAGCAGCAGTGATGTCATCAGGATTAATAATTAAAAGCACTCCTGGCTGAATGAAATATTAATAACTGTATCCTGTAAGCGCTATGAATCTGGCACATCAAACGAAAGAACGAAAGGAAGAGTTCAAAGAAAACAATTGAAGCTGATGCTGAGAACAATTCTCGACTATAGTCTGCAAAATTATTCCCAGGGAAGGAACAATAAGGTATTGAGCGTCATTTCTACCCACCTTAATAGTTTAGCACCTTATTCCAATTACCGTACAAAGACATGAAGATATAAAAATATATATGCAGTGTACAAGTAGCATCTGTTGTATTGTATGCTTATTTTTACAACATGATCTATGTAACTCATAACGGGCACATGTACATCCACACTCTGCTCTACTTCATTTCATGGCTAGCATGCATACATGCACATATTTTTACACCCCTACTCTGCTCTATGTCATCAAAATAATGGCCACCTGAGCAGTGAGCAGAACAAAAAAGAGGGAGAGCAGACGTGGATGACTCATTCACTCATATGTCGTCAGATGGCAACCTGGCGGTCGGAAAACAAGGATACCACATGGATTTTAGAAGAGGTGGAGAGCGCGAGGATGTGATGGATGAAGATCTGACAAGCGAGAAAGCATGCCCCATTTTTTAAAAAGATGAAAAGTCATTTGGGGTATAACTAGTATATGAAATAATATAGAAAAATGTTTTTGGGCAATTTATACTCCCTCTGTTTCATAATATAAGATGTTTTAGCTTCTGTGAAACGGATGTATCTAACATCTTTTAGTGTGTAGGTTCGGAGTGAACTTAGCACTAAAAATCTAAAATGCGTCTAGATACATTAGTTTCACAAAAGCTAAAACATCTTATATTTTGAAACGGAGGGAGTAAATGCCAAATCATTTATAAATGCTTATGGGTCTTCTCATGTTAGTGGGTTTATCATTAGGTAATATCCTCGTACCCTTTGACGGGTTCAAGCATCTGGGTATGTCATTCCCTATAAACAATATACCATCCACATGTGTTGGCTTTAGGGAAAAATTCTGGATGGGCATAGTCCCATGGACCTCCACACCCTCTTATATATAGCACAACTTAGCCTTACACTGGAATGATCTAGACTCTAGTAGGACACTACTACTATACTAACGCTCCCTAGAATACTCTAGACTCTACCAGAGTACTACTATTACACTAACTCAGGCTCCAACACTCACTAGAATATTCCAGACTCTCCTAGGACATCATTGCTATGCTAACCCAGATTCCAACACTCCCCCTCAAGATGGGCATGGGTCAGTCACCATGACCATCTTGCCACAACTCCATGACACTTACTACCACTACACTTCTAGCTTACAAGCGCCCACAGATACATGAGAGTATTTTACTCTAGCTCTTGCTCCATTGGTCTTTCACCATTTGCGGTCAAGCACCCATCCAACACTGACCGTTCAAGCTACGCCACATGCCGCATCAACAACACCATCACCATGCACAAACTTTGCATCAAGCTAGCCACCTCCAATCCTTCTTCCGTTGGTCCACTGTTGCCTCTCCAACCATGCGTCTTCTCACGCCGGCGCGTACAACGGCGGCACCACACACCTTCCCTCGTCAGCTTGAGCATCGTCATTCTCTCTTCATCAACTCCGGTTCCCGCAGAACCACGGCTGCCTCACCTCACAACAGCTCCTACAGAGCCACAGCCGCCTCACCATAAACATCACCATGCACAAACTTTGCATCAAGCTAGCCACCTCTAATCCTTCTTGTGTTTGTCCACTATTGCCTCTCCAACCATGCGCCTTGTCATGCCGGCGCCTACAATAGCGGCACCACACGCCTTCCATCATCAGCTTGAGCATCGCCATTGCCTCTTCATCAACTCTGGTTCCTGCAGAACCACGGCTGCTTCACCTCAACAACAGCTCCTACAGGGCCACAGCCGCCTCACCTCACTGGTCAGCTATCCACAGTTCCACACTCTCCTGACCTCCACATGCCTTCCACCTCTCCAACACAGTCACATGCTTGACCTCTACCTCCTCTCCATCAACCCTCCGACCATCTTGCCTCAACCATCTTCACCTCGGTCACCACGGCCTCTACCATCTCTTTTGGACAACTCCAGCAACACAATTTCAGCCATCACCATCAAGCTCCTCCCTTACCATCTACATTACCACACCTCTACCAACATCTTCTCTTCAAGCTCCACCACTGCGCTACAGCCATCACCTCCATAACACAGATGCCCAACTACTTCACTACTGCCGGCACCATCAAGCTCCTCCCTTACCATCTACATTACCACACCTCTACCAACATCTTCTCTTCAAGCTCCACCATTGCGCTACAGCCATCACCTCCATAACACAGATGCCCAACTACTTCACTATTGCCGGCATCGCCTCAACATCTGCCCATCTCTGACCAGATCAGAGGTCCTCCTCCATCCTCAGTTTCTCTTGGTCCCCAAATCCAACCTCGCCAACTTACTATCCTCCTATGAGCACCTCAATTGCACCATTTCTAACTAGCTTTCTGAGCAACCCTCGTGCAGAGCAGCAACCAAGCCTCACATAACGCACCGTGCAACACGAGGTGGCTACTGCCTGCAGAGAGCAATATGGTGCGGCCTCCCGCCGCTTGGGTGACTACAATGTGCCTGCTGTTGTTGACAACAAGAGCCGGGGTGGGTGGTGAGCAGTGGAACGGTGGTAGCTAGGGATAGGAGGAGCCTAGCTCTGATACCATGTAGGTTTTGTGGGGGGGAATTTCTGGATGGGCATAGTCCCATGGACCTCCACACCCTCTTATATATAGCACAACTTAGCCTTACATATTCACTCATACACTGGAATGATCTAGACTCTAGTAGGACACTACTACTATACTAACGCTCCCTAGAATACTCTAGACTCTACCAGAGTACTACTATTACACTAACTCAGGCTCCAACACTCACTAGAATATTCCAGACTCTCCTAGGACATCATTGCTATGCTAACCCAGATTCAACAACATGTAAGATTAGAAATATGAGCGAGTTCACACAAACTTCCTGCAAACACAGGGTTCTACGTCTGTAATGAAAACCAACCCTTTGATTACCTCGTAAAAGGAATATTTCAACTCTGAGTTGCTTGCTCCAGACTTCTACAGCCTGCAAATCTTACTAGGGTTCTTTAATTTGGACGAAACCGTTTCCGGGAGGGAAAAAGAACAGAATGAAGCAAGTGATGGGTGGCGTTGTTTAGAGATCAAGACTCCTTGATATTCTTAAGGATATTTTTCCTCCAAATACATTGCCAACAAATATGAACTCATTCCACATACAACCTAAACGTGTATCAGTATCATGTGTCTTTTGTTTCAAGGAAAGACTTGGACTCAAGAGGTCAAGCCAAAACAGAGAAATATTGCACACGCACACAAAATAAAATTACTAGTATAAGGAATCTACTAAGCAAGATACTGACATCAACTCAGCTATTCGTTTACCTGTTTGCTTCTGAAACAGATAGTCCCCACAGAGCACCTGCAGCTCTCTCCTGAAGACCGTTTGAAGCATTTAAACATTCTTGACAGAGTGAGACCTAAACAATTGAGTCATTTATGTTAAGCAAAGAAATGTTTCCTGTTAGAAAGCATATAAAAAGGTGCTGGACAAGGTGAGGTTTGCTGTTGGTGCAAGTCCAAGGAGATACGGAGATAAATTGCTTCATGCTTTTTTTTCTTACATATTTTTCTCAATTCCTTGAAAATTCAAAACTAGCAACATGCTTTTTTCTCTTGAAACAGCTCCTTGACTCTTCAAAATTTCGCTCAGGTGAAAAATAAATTGAGAATTTCCTTAAGTCCGCTCCCTCTTTATGAGAGACATCACGTATATGTATAGGCAAAAGAACAACTAACTCGCAGTAGATGTAGCAAGACATACCAGAGCTTCAACACCACCACCAGCAGCTATGTATTCACGATTTCTATCATCAAACGACAAGTTCCATAAAGCACCGGCAGCTTCTTGTCTAATTACATGCATGAAAAGATTGTCCAACTGTAACTTCAGATTCGTGGCAAGATTCAAGAAAGCTGTAACATATAGTTCAAAAGCTTGGCAGACCAGCATCGCTTGACTAAAGCAGAACTATACCTCACGCCTTCATGTGCAGAATGTGTTAGCTGGACCAAAGCTTCAATAGCACCTGCTTCCCGACCAACGGCAGCATTGTTGTTATTGTTCTCTCCATGTGCAGCTAAATTAGCTAAAGCTCGTGCAGCCTGCATGCCAAATGGTACTCATGTTATCTAAGAGATAACACGAAACTGAATTAAATCAGGGAAAGAAATTTGTACAGAACATGTGGTGGGAATTGCTTCTCTGGTCTTAGAAAATATAAATAAAATACTGATTGTCCACACAGCAAACATCCCAAATTTAGTCGAAGAAGGCATGCACCAAATTTAGACTGGCCAGACATTGCACCAAATCGCAGTTAAATCATCCACTCATTGCTACACTCCTTACATCTCTGTGCAGTGTAGGTAAAACCTAAATAATCAAAGGTGTGGACTCAAATGTGTTCTAACCAACTGAGCACTTACGTTGTAGTGTCTGTGGGAGGTTATTTACAAAGGGGGCTAGGGGGTACATTTAAACTATTTGACAAAAATGGAACATGTAGAAGCTTTAAAAGCAAGGTGCAAGTTACCTGTTCTAAGACCCCGTCAACTTTACAGGAGCGTGCAAGTGTAACCAAGGCATGGATGCCACCAGCCATTGCAACCTCCAAACTACACTTGTCATCAGCAGCCAGATTTGCAAGTGCACCAGCAGCACGCTCCTGTAGAAAGTTATTAAGAAAACATCAGATCTATTACAGAACTGGATCAATGTTTTTCAATGAATGAAAACAAGTAAAGTAGAGAATTTAGAGATAGTCCGTACAAGAACTCCACTTCCCGCAGGCCATCGAAATATAAGATCAACCAGAGTCTTTATCCCACCAGCCACTTCGATAGCCACCTGATAATAAGGAATTGAAATAAGTCATCCATCATACCAGACAAAAAGTGTCGAGGGTAAAGCAGATGGAAACAGCAGCAAGCGCTCACAACCTTGTGTTCTTCCCTCACTGACAGATTCCATAGCCCCCCAGCAGCTTCTTCAGCAACATGCCTGTTAACCGACTTTGCCATGTTAGTGAGTATGGCAATACCACCCTGATCTGCAACTGCTTGTGCGACCTTTGGGTTGACGGATAAGTTGGCGATTGCCTACAGAAACACATGAAGAGAAATTACTGACACTGGAGGCTATAGCTTGAATAATGATTACTATAGGGTGATTTCATCATCAGAACTCAAGAAACCTTTGCGGCTTCAGACTGCACACTCTCCCTGGAGCACCTTGCGAGATCCAACAGAATGGGTATGCCCCCTTCACGCATCACGGCCTCGGACCTCGCAGGGTCCACATTGGCGTTCTCCTCGTCAACAACGGCGAATGCGGCGAGCGTGGTGGCTGCCTGCTCCTGCACATCCTCCTGAGAGCTCCTGAGCAGGGTTAGCAGCAGCGGGGCGCCCTGGTCCAGCCAAAACTGGTTCATGCCGTGGGGGTTGGTCTCGGCGATCCGCAGGAAGGACTGCGACATGACCCATTCGAGCCATGTGGTCATGAGATCAGGCGCCTTGCCATCGAAGAGGTCGGTGGCGTTGGGAACAGCAGCCGTGTCTGGGAATAGGGTGGTGGAGGCGATGGATTCGGAGATGTTGGTGTTGACGGTGAGCACGAGCTTGCCCCTTGAGTTGGCGAAGGCGGCGGGGCTGTGCGCCTGTTCGTCCTCGAGGGATGGGCAGTTGAGGGCGCATATGAGGGTGAGGGTGGTGGAGTGCGAGATGAGGCGTGAGACTGCGCTGGGGGAGACGTCCGTGCGGGAGACGTCGATGGCGGAGAGGGCCGGGAGCTGCGCCCAGGACTCGGAGGCCGTGGCCCACTTGACGCCGCTGCATCCGGCGACGGAGAGGAAGCGGAGGGATGCGAGCCCCCCGAGGGCGGTCTCGTCGATGGCTTGGCAGTCGAGGAAGCCGAGGTCGTGGAGGAGCGGGCAGTGACGCGCGAGGGCGGCGAGGGCTCCGGCGGCGACCTCGCGGAGGCCGGAGAGGCGGAGGCAGCGGAGGCGCGGGCAGCAGAGAGCTACGTGGTGGAGCGCGTCGCTGGAGACGCGGTCGAGGGGGTCGGGCCCGATGTGGAGGTCGCGGAGGTCGGCGTGGCGCGCGGCGAGGACGGCGAGCGCGGCGTCGGTGAGGGCGCGGCAGGCGGAGAGGCGGAGGGAGCGGAGGTTGGTGGCGCGGAGGAAGGGGGCGGCGTCGGCGGCGGCGCAGCCGGCGAGGCGGAGGCGGCGGAGGTGCGGGGAGCAGCGGGGCGCGATGGAGGCCGCGGCGGCGGGGTCGAGGCGGCGGAGGCTGAGCGCGGCCCAGAGGCACGGGGAGGCGGCGAGGGAGCGCCAGGGGCGGCAGGTCGCGGCGAGGGCGGCGCGGTCCCGGTAGCTGAGGCGCGCGAAGACGTGCAGCGTGGCGTCGTCGGGGAGCGCGGTCCAGTCGAGCGGATGGTGGCGGTCCTTGGTTGTGCGGCGGCGCAGGCGGCGCGTCATGGGCTGGGTGGCGGTGGCGGTGGCGGGGGAAGTCACCCGATCTGGTTGCTTGGACGCCACTGTAGCTAGCTAGTGGACACGCATCGTAACCCACCCCCACCCGACGCCGGGAACGGAGAAGGTGGGGATAGATAGATAGGAGGGCAACACAAAGGCAAAGAGATACGGTCTGAATACAAAAACACAAGAACAATACTACCAATGAGGCGTGCAGAGTAGAGGATACTGTAGAATTATGATACTCAACTCAAAAACAAAGGGGTACAAGGTTTATATAGTACATAAGGAGGCCGGTTGGTACCCTAAGTGAGGTACACAAATTGTAATCTAACATCCCCGCAGTGTCAACGGTTGTTTCAACAGACCGGATCGAATATCAGTAAAAGGTGTTGTTGCAAGTCCTTTGATAAAGTTGTCGGCAAAATGTGATGTTGTAGGAACATGAAGAACGCGTACTTGGCTCAAAGCAACTTTTTCCCGAACAAAGTGGATATCAATCTCAACGTGCTTAGTGCGTCGATGTTGCACCGGATTGTCTGACATGTAAACTGCAGAAATATTATCGCAATAAACCACAGTAGCCTCATGAATAGGACGATGAAGCTCCTCAAGTAATTGGCGCAACCAAACTATTTCAGCCACTGCATGTGCAACAGCCCGGTACTCGGCCTAAGTAGACGAGCGAGAGACTGTAAGTTGGCGTTTTGAAGACCAAGAAATAAGATTGTTACCAAGATAAACACAGTATCCTGAAGTGGATCGACGAGTGTCTGGACAACCAGCCCAGTCGGCATCTAAATATGCTATCAATGATGCAGGTGGTGATGGATTAGTGCGGAGACCATGATCAATGCTACCTTTGATATAGCGAAGAATGCATTTGATATGGTTATAATGTGGGACACGTGGATCATGCATAAAGAGACAAGCTTGTTGCACGGCATAGGAGAGTTCAGGACGGGTAAGAGTAAGATATTGGAGAGCTCCAGTAAGACTACGATAGAGGGTAGGATCAGAAAATATTTCACCATCACAAGAAAGTTTAGAAGTTGTATCTGTAGGAGCAAGAGGGTTGACAATCTAGCATACCGGCTTTGTTAAGAAGATCAACAGAATACTAACGCTGAGAAAGAAAGAGACCATGGTCATCACGTGTGACGGCAATGCCCAAAAAATGGTGAAGAGAACCAAGATCGGTCATAGAAAATTCTTGTTGAAGAAGTGTTGGGTCCGTAGCATAGAAAACAAAAAAAATTCCTACGATGAGAACTACACGCCAAGATCTATCTACTAGGTACAGAGCAACGGGTGGACATACGTCCATCGAGAACTTACACTCGAAGACAACGAGTTTTGTTAACGAGTAGGAACTCGTGGTTGATGTAATCGTACACTTGCCGATCTCAAGATCGTGTGGAAGTCTGAGCGCCGCAAATCAGCAGCGCATCCGTCCTCGCACACACGTTCAAGCCACCGGACAACCTCCACCTCCTCGCTCCAGCGATCCAGCGGAAGTAGTAACTCCTTCTCGACGAAATGCCACCGGGAACATGTATCTCGCTAATCCGAGACCATGGGGGAATAATTCTAGAGGGAGAGAGAGATCCTTCACGAGGAGGTGTGTGGAAGAAGAAGGAAGAGGGGGCCTTTTATAGGAGGAGGGGGTGCCCCTCCCCATGGCCGACGCCTCATGGGGGTGACCCCTCACCTCCCCCATTCATGTGGTGGTAACCCCTCTACATTAAAATGCCTCTTCACATTCCCTTTTAAAGTCTGCACTTTAAATGCATTAAAATTCTCTAAGTTTAATGCTCTCTTATTTAATAAAACTCTTTTATTAAATTTATTCAGAATTTTGTTAATTACTTTAATTAACAAACATTCAGATATAACCCCTTGCAATATTTCAATATCACATGCAGAACCACTTTCTGCAATTTCACCCGAAACAATTCCGGTTTCTATCGAAACAATTCCTACGCTTTGCAATTCTTTCGTCTAAAACATATGTGCTCCAAAATGGTGTCCGGTAACTCTTAAGTGTGTCACCCTATGGTTCGCGAATAATGCAGACATGATTAAGACTCCTCTCAGATCAATAATCAGAAGCGGGACCTGGAGATCCATACTGACTCCTGTATATTCAACGATGACTTCTGTGATCGTGAGAACCTTTAACGCTAGTAATTTAATCCCTTTGTCTCATGATATAATACATGTCCGAGATTTGATCATCGGTATCCAAATACCTAGTTTGATCTCGTTACCGACATGCACTCTTTTCTCGTTCCCGTGATATAACATTCTAGTGATCACATCACTTGCTTGCAACCTATCTTAATGTGATATCACCGAGAGGGCCCAGAGTATATCTATCCGTCATCGAGATTGACAAATTCCACTCTTGATCCATGAGTCTCAACATAACACTTTCGTAGCACTGAACCCATCTTTATAGTCACCATGTTACGGTGTGACGTTTGATGTTATCAAGATACTCTTCAGGTGTTAGCAATTAACATGATCTCATGGTCTAAGGATAAAGATTACTTTGTATGATGTTATAGCAATGTAAACATAATGACTTGATCGTAATGCTATACTTTGGATGAATGTTCATCACATCATATCACAAATGTTGTGATCTTGTTATTAACAACATCCAATGTCCATGATCAGAAAACCTTGATCTTCTTGTTAATCAACAAGCTAGTCTATAAGAGAGGCATAACTAGGAACCCTTTTTGTTTACAAGGAATACATAATAACAACTTTATTATTGCCTCTCAGGGCATATTTCCTTCAAGAAGAGCAATAATGTGTTCGAGAAAATCCGTAGAGGAGGCTGTGTGAACAATGCCGTCAACGTAGAGAAGAAGATAGGCAACTTGATTTTGAGAGTGGTAGACAAAGAGAGAATAATCAGAGCGAGAAGGAGTGAAACCGACAGTTTGAATAAAGTTAGAGAAACGTTGAAACCATGCACGAGGAGTTTGTTTGAGACCATAGAGAGATTTTTGGAGAAGACAGACATGGTTAGGAGAAGTAGAATCTTCAAATCCTAATGGTTGTTGACAATAGACACTTTCACTAAGAGAGCTATTAAGAAAAGCATTTTTAACATCTAGTTAATGAATAGGCCATTTAGAAGATACAACGATGCTAAGAATAGTGCGAATGGTGCTAGGTTTAACTACTAGAGAGAAAGTTTCTTCATAGTCTACACCATGTTGTTGAGAAAAACCACGACAAACCCAATGAGCTTTATACCTAGAAAGACTACCGTTAGAGTGAAATTTTTGTCTAAATACCCATTTTCCAGAAACGATATTAGCATTAGGAGGTCGTGGAACTAGCTAGCAGGTGTTGTTGGAGAGAAGGGCTTGATATTCATCGCGCATGGCAGCAGCCCAGTTAGGATCTAGAAGAGCAGACTTATAAGATTTAGGGAGAGGGGAAAGATTAGCGGTGACATGGAGATTAAGCTTTTTAGAAGGTAATCTAAACCCTGATTTACCACGTGTGCGCATAGCATGATCATTAGTGGGTGCAGGAATGGGAATGGCGTGAGGTGGGGGAGCTAGTGGGGATGGCGAAGATGAGGCGTCCGGCGCAGCGGAGGAAGCGGACGTGGGAGTCATCTGCCACGAGTCTACCGCAGCAGGAAAAAAGGTTGTTTCGGCTGCCACGACAGAGGTCAATCCTGCCGCAGTAGGACAAGGAGGTGGTTTGGCTGCCGCGGCAGAGGTCGGCGTGGCAGCGGCAGGAGAGGGAGGTTCTGTCACGGCAGAAAAAGATGGTGAATGTGCTGCCACGGCAGCGGGAGCGGGTGAGGCGGCAGGTGGTGGGGTAGCGATAATGGGTGTGAAAAGATGTAGTTTGCTGGGTGAATTAGATGGACTGGAGGAGGGTGGAGGACTACCATCGGTGGTCGAGCGAGTAGAGAAAGGGATGACCGTTTCGTCAAAGGTTACGTGGCGAGAAATATGCACATGACCAGAAATTAGATCGAGACATCTATATCCTTTATGTTCATCGGAGTAGCCTAAGAAAACGCATGGAATGGATCTAGGGATAGTTTATTGATAGAGGTAGCATATATATTGGGAAAACAGAGACAACCGAAGACGCGAAGCTCGGAATAGTTAGGATGAGAAAGAAAAAGGGAGAAAAAGGGTGTGGTTTTAGGATTGACACTAGATGGACGAATGTTCAGAAGATAGGTAGTAGTGCGAAGTGCTTCAGCCCAAAAGGTGGATGGAATAGATGCTTGAATGAGGAGAGTACGGATAATATCATTGATTGTTCTAAGGGATCGTTCAGCTTTGCCGTTTTGAGGTGATGTGTATGGGCATGAAAAACGAAGAAGAATGTCGTGTTGGAGGAAGAAGTTGCGGTTTGCGAGATTGTTAAATTCTTTGCCATTGTCACATTGTAGAAATCTAATGAGAAGGAAAAAGTGAGTTGCGACATATCGTTGAAAATTGAGGAAGATTGTGTGCACATCAGATTTATTTCTTAAGGGAAAAGTCCATATAAAATGCGTGAAATCATCCAATATAACAAGATAATATTTAAAACCCGAAATACTCAAGGTTGGAGATGTCCACAAATCACAATGAAGGAGCTCAAAGGGAAAAGTACTAAAGGAGCTAAATGGTAGACGAACATGTTTTCCTAGTTGACATGACTCACAAGTTGATGGACTATGAGAATCTTGATTACACGGTATGGATAAATTGCTAAGCAAAGACAACATGGTGGCTTTATTTGGATGGCCTAAACGGTGATGCCAAAGATCAATGGTAGTGATCATGGATGATGGAGGCGAGGAAGCAGGAGTGTCATGGATGGAGTAGAGGTCACCAGAGCTATCGAAGCGTGCGATCTCCGCCTTGGTTTGGAAATCCTTCACAGACAAGCCAAGGGATCAAATTCAACAGAAACATGGTTGTGAGTGGTAAAACGACGAACACAAATAAGATTTTTGATGAGGGCCGATGCAACTAGGACATCACGAAGAAGAAGTGGTTTGGTGGTGGATGAAAGTTGGGTGTGACCGACACATGAAATAGGGGTGGATGAACCATCACCAAGGGTAATCGAGAAAAATAAGATGGAGTGCAATTTGACAGCATATTATTGGATGAGGACATATGACTAGATGCACCACAATCAAAGATCCAAGCAGTACCTATGTTACCTTGTGCAGCAAAAAATTTCAAGGCCTGGAGAAACGCAGCTTGATCCCAGCTCGGAGCGTTGGCGGGTGGTGGTGCTGTTGGTGGTGCAGGAGCCGGCGTAGATGGAGGCACCGCATACATGGGGTGCGGTGGGTAGAAGGCTCCTGTATCAGCATGGTAAAGTGGAGTCGGCATCAGGGCGCCATACTGAAGTGGCGGAGCAATAGTATATGGAGCAGGGCTTGGAGCCGCATAGTAGGCCTGAGCAGGAGGACAGACGCCAAGGAGGCCAGGCGTGCCGGTGTGCGGCCGCATACCCGGTTGCTATGCGCCGGAGTAGGCTGGGGGAGCACCAGCGGGAGAGGGTGCAGTCCACGGCATGGACCAAGCCTGGACAAGGCCCGTCCAAGGATCATGAGGAGGACGCCATGTCGGAGCTGCTGCCGGCGGTGCCATAGTTGATGTAGAGGCCCCGATCGGAGGAGCCGGCGATGGTGTGGGCCGAGGCGGTGAAGGCCGATACATGGGTTTTTTGCCCTTATAATTAGGGCTTGGGCGCCATCCTGGAGGAGTCAGGGCCGAAGGAGCGTGGACCGGCGGAGGAGGTGTCGGTGGCCGAGGCGATGCAGCGATGACCTAGGGTCGGGCGTCTTTGTTTGCTTGAGCACGATCTGCCCATTGTAGAAGGGAGCGCACTTCGGCGAAGGTGGGGTGAGGGCGCATCATGGGGATGAACGACGCCTGTTTCTCGAACTTGTCGCTGAGCCTGGCAAGCAAGGTGTTGATGAGTTGCCGATCATCTATGGCATCGCCAAGTTCCTGAAGCTCGTCAGAGATTGCCTTGAGGCGTTGACAGTAGATGCCGACGGGAGAGTCCCCTTGGATGGTATTGCGGAACTCCATGTGAAGAGTGGCGAGGCGGGCATCAACGTTATCTTGAAAGAGTTGGCAAAGGGCAGCCCAAAGCTTGGCGACGGTGGTGGCCTTGCGATAAACGAGATTGGAAATTTCTGTAGAGATCCACGTGTAGATCCATTGGATAACTGCATGATCGTCTTTTGCCCATTGTGGATTGGCGGGTTGGGGAATTGAATTGATGGCAACATGGGAACGTTTGGCCAATGCCATCACCACCTTGTTTTCTTATGTCTCTTGCTCCGAGGGATATCTCGGCCTTCGGTCCTCCATAAATCTTTGGGCCAAATACTTCCAGTTCCATCCGCAAGTTAACCCGGATCCGGAAACTCCCGACGGAGAGAAAAGGATGACCCAGTGTGGAGCCGCCACAGTTGTACCCCAGCGATGCTCCATCTTTCCTCGGATCAAAGGCCTAGAGTCCTGCAAGAAGTGGCTCCGTTCCTTCTTCTACATGAAGAATAGGACCGAGACAGATATGATCGGGTTGCCGAAGTTTGTCATCAGCTCCCTTGAAGCAAAACACAACTAGGGTTATGACCCAAAAGATCTCAACGCCGAGGTTAATCTGATTCATAAGGTCATCACTCAGCTCAAGAATGATGGTATGTCAACCATATTTTTTTTATCTTTTTATGGGTTTCAGTCGCCTTTATTTAAACTTTGACAGATCTCACAAGGGGTGATATCAACCACACTTGGCGACCTTGCTCTAAGAGCACACTACTTCTAGCTAGACGATGGGCTTCCTTGTTCGAGCTTCTTTTCTCATGAACGGAGCCCACTACATCAAACTCCTTCATCGATTCCTTGATTTCTTAGATGATGTGGGCATATACCCCCATAGTTCCATGTTCCAGGCTAATACTGACATTGTGACAGTCACTTGCCACCCTGATCCATCTTGCTTGAACATCTCGTGCTAGGGTTAGCGCCTCACGACACGCTAGAGCTTCCAAAGTTTCTACATCAATCCTGCCCGGGAATACCACAATGGAGGCCCCTACATAGAACCCTAGATCATCACGAGCAACAATAGCCACTTCTCCTCCGCCCATGTTCTTGCTAACCGCCGCATCCACATTTATCTTTGACAAAACCCTACAGTGGTGGAATACATGGCGGTGCGCTAGCTGCGGCACCCAGTGCCTGTCTCGTCCTCGAGCTGCCCTCAGAAATAGCAAGGTCAGCAACAAAACGCTCCACAAACAAATGAACCGAGAGCAGGCTCCGATATATCTATGGATAGCCTTCCTCCTAGAGTGGCAGATAGATCATAGTGTCACAAACACCTTCACTTGGTCCTCATGCTTCAGCGATTCGATCGTGTTGGCGAGCCAGATCCTAGCATCCCCTTCCTGTGAACACATGATGTGTTCCGTGATCCCCTCGTCGCCAAGGGCCCAAACACACCTTGACGAGGTGCGATCCAGCAAAACATGATGCCACGTGTCTCGATCTTCGTCGGGAGCGATTGCTTTGTTAGGCGACATAGGAAGGTTCTGACGTTGGATGGAACATTGACACGCCAAAGCTCTGTCCGCTGCTTCTCGACGGCCCGAGTGTCAGAAACTGATGCATTGCCCTCAAGCCACGCCACCCTCCTTTCTCTAGTAGCCATTGGCATTTTGTAGGCCGATGCGCTCCTCCTGTGGCCCATTGGTCCAACTGGGCTGTTACAAATCAACTGCGGTGGAAACTGGGCCGAACGAGAGAAACGTGCCCCCAAATCGAAATCGAACTCGAACTACCGATCGAATCGGGACCGAAATTAAACCCTAGCTAGCTAGTGGCGCCGGCGATCCTTCGAAATCGAAATCCCCAAATCGAAATCGAAACCCTAGCGCGTCCCCAAATCATGTTCGTTCCAGCAGATCCGGCCGGCGCCGGCGATCCTTCGCCTGGCGACATGTCCATGGAGGAGAAACGGGCCTTCTACGCCGCCGCCGTGAAGACCATGCGGGGCTTCAAGCACGCCCCAGCCGCCACCATGGACGAAGCTCTCGCTCCGCGCTACTACCACGAGCTGGCCGAGTCGTACGTGGAGGCCGCCCGCCGCCTCCCCATCGCCGAGATCCCCTGCCTGGCCCACTGCATCTCCATCGGCGGCCTCGCCGTCGGCCTCGCTGACCCCGTCACCAACATCATCCTCACCACCATCAACGCTTTCGCCCGCTGGCCGACGAGTGGTCAATGTCCCCCGCCCCTGAAGCCTGCTGATGATGCGCTAGAGAAAACCAGGAACAAGTCCACCTTCGCCACCGGCGTTAAGAGCTCCCGCGGTGGCCTCGTCGAGTTCTTGCTGTGCTACTTCCGCAACCTCACACAGGACCAGGCGGAGAAACTCCTCGACATGGCCGGCAACCACCTCCCCCTCGCCGTCCACCTTGTCGAGGAGGGCTGCTGCAGCATGCAGCTCGAGCTGGATCCGGATGCTGCCAGGACCAAGACCGCCTTGCAGCTGGCCGCCAACAGTGCTGCAGGGTGCTGCTATATGTCCGGTGACCTTGTGCGGCTCATGACCTGGAGGTACCCTCGTCGCCTCCTCAACCCTGTCCTGGATCATCTGCGCGGCGGCGCAGGAAAACAACAGCTTATCACCCCCGACTGCGTCTACAAAATATGTGACCTGCTGCGCTGTTCATGGCTGCCGCCGGAGCCAACCCCTGCCCCAACTCCGGGCACCTACCGGGACACCAGCGGGAACGTCACCACAATCATCCAGATCAGGAAAGACCTTTTCGCCACAACCACAATATCTAAAGACCTTGTCGCCACCACCACAATCACCTCAACTGCTTGTCCCAGCAGCAGCAATGATGTTGATGGTGTCCATCTCTCCACCGAATTAGCCACAGACGATGATGTATCCTCCTCCACCTCCAGCACATCACTAGTCTGCTCCTGGCGCGAGAACCCCGATTTCGATTTCCTCCCACTGATGAAGCTGTCTCTTCTTGACACCGTGCACAGCTTCTACGTCGACGCGCTCGGCATGCTACCCAGCCACGCCTTGCGCGACCGCCACCTCCTCCGTTCTATCCTCGCAGCTGGACACTGCTACGGCCCCTGCTTGGACCCCGTCTCAAACATCATCGTCAACTCCATCTGGTACCACACCGTCTTCCCGTTCCCGCTACCGGAGGATCAGATTGAAGCAGCTGACATTCTCGACGCTCGCTCGCTGACCCGTGTCGAATCTCGGTCGCTCGACGGCTTAGTAGCCTTTGTCTGCTATACCCACTCCATCTCGGAGCAACAAGCGGTGGTGCTGCTCTGCGAACATCGCTTCAATCTCTCACACATCTTTCATGTTGGCGGCCCGGAGAAGATGTTCCCCGACTTGGCTGCTGCGGCACTGCTTGCCAAGCACCCACAGCCTGCTGCCTTTGGGGATTTCCTCACTTCACTGATCCCAGCAACTAAACTTGATCGCTTGCGCTCCCTTTTAACTGTCAAAGATCTGCGCTATGTTCTCTCCGATGATACTTTGGAGCGGCTAAAGAATATGGTGACCAATGAAACAGCACGCGGCGCTGCAGCACCATCAGTGACAGTACTACCTGATCCTCTAGGCCAATCTGCATTGGAGACACTGTCCGCTAGGAGGAAGACCTTCAAGACTCAGCAGGAATATGTTCGCACAAAGCTGGAAAAACTGCTACTCGAATACAGCCGTGACAAGGTATTAAATACTTCTGATCGACCTGTGAATTAAATTAATTACCTGGTTATGACTCTCCACCTCATTTCTTGCTTGCTGTAGGGACACTATTACGAGCTTGGTATTGTTTGTGGAGTGGTAACAAAGAGACTTGGCTCGTACTCAACTTGCTACCATATAAACTTTCTGGCGAGCAGGGACGTCCCAAAT
The DNA here is from genome assembly GCA_910589775.1 of Avena eriantha. Lineage (NCBI taxonomy): Eukaryota > Viridiplantae > Streptophyta > Magnoliopsida > Poales > Poaceae > Avena > Avena eriantha. Next base: position 1,470,893 of record OU342742.1, read on the forward strand.
GATTCTAACAGATCGCAGGAACTCTTCTTTGCTGAATTCTGGAGCATTGTTGATAGTCAAGTTGAACATTCAACAAATGTGCCTTTCTGCTGCCCTGTGGTAGATTTCTTCAACGCATTATCAAGTAAGCCCTCGTGAGCATCAGCCATCATTGATCTTCTTTTCCTTTAGACAACTTGACAAAGCACAGAATGATTAACTGTATAGCCGAGAAACCTGATATTTAACAGAAAATAAGTTACTTTTACTTGTTACGCATACTTAAATTAGTCTCTTATTACTTTACATATGTAGTACTAGCATAAGGATGCACAGCCAGTACCAAAGTCTGAACTTTCTGCAGAAATCACAGAAAAAATACACATCATCAAATATGTGCAGAATACTGCACTTCCATGTCGAAAGCATATCATTGGGGAATATGCTTAGATTATGTTCATTGGCGCATAATTATAGTTCTTTTATTTTCAGACTGAAACATAGTAAGATGAGAAATAGTTACTTTTAAAATTGCACTTGTGTATGCATAATTGCATTTTGAAAAATGCTACTCTTCTGGTTGGCCATAGCTAAAAGAACAAGGTACTATTCTGGATATCTGGTGGAGCCATGCTGTTGGGTCTTATAACTCTTATAAATTAACTATAACTTGATCATAGTTGTCAATTTGATTTTAATTTTTTGGCACATATATGTACCATGTTTATGGGCATCTCATGTCTTTGCCTCTATTTTTGGTTTTGTGAACAGTTCGCTGCAGTGTTTGCGACAGGACTTCATGTAAGATTGCACATCCATCTTGTGATGAGCATGTGTATTTCACGGGCAACATTGGGTATGGTTTTCCGGTACACTACAAGTGGGGGTCTGATTTAGGTGGAATGCTGGAGTCTGATTTCATATACTTGGGTAGTGAGACTGATGATGAGTTTGCAAAGATTCTGTCAGAGGAGTCCTCTTCGGCCCCTAAGAAGCCCAGAGCCAGAGAGGAGTCCACTTCATCCCAGACTCAGAGGAACACCAGAGCTAGAACCGCCGGTGCTCAGGCTCCTTTCAGGAAGGCTTAAGTGTGTGGTGCGGAGTATGTCTCGCATTTTATGGTCAGCACTCGTGTGTTATTGCTGTGGACTTCTGAAGTCTGTACTAGGTGTAACGACAATGGTTCTGTTGGAAGTGGGCTATGAACCTATGTGTCATGTGGTTGCGGTTAACATTGTTGTAAACATAGTACGGTCTTGTGTTTGCATACATTCCATATGAGTAATCCTCATTGAACATGTCATATGCTATGTTTATCGAATGACTTGGTATTTGTCTGGTTGCTGCTAGTAGATCGTCTAAATACTAGAGACATGATGAATACAAGGAATTGGCATGTGGCATCAGGTCGATTTGTGGACTGTCTCAGAAGGAGACTAGAGAACATCTATTTTTCAACCGTAGTTTTGTTGGCATAGTTTGGGCAAAATTTATAGAGGTGTTGACTTTAAAATTTTCGACATCTAATCTTCGATTGATTTTGCTAGCCGTTCCTTCGGCTTGTGCTTCTGCCTTACGGCGAGAGTGAATGCTTGCACCTATTTTCCTTCAAGGTGTTTCTTTCGAGTCTCTGTGCCATTAGCTCTAGAGATGGTCATCGTGCTATCATGGGAGAACCCTCGTTGGTATATACATTTACAGGTTGGGCTTTAGTATCTGTTAGTTCTTGGCTGCTAAAAGTTTAAGATTGTGTCTTGAAAGAAGAAAAGATTTGAAAACCTTAAATATTTACTAGTTTTCTTTAGATTTTATTTTGTAATCATAGAAGACAGCTCATGTACTATTTGCTACTATAAATATATCGTGGTATTGACTTAAAAAAAAGCTTTAGGGATGGTCATCGTATCCTTGCAAAAACGGAACGGAAACGGATGGAAACATATGTTATCGTTTTCGTTTCGTCTTGTGTTACCAAAATCGGAAACGAACACGGAATCGGAAATCATCGGAAACGAATATGGAGCGGATACAGGACGAATACGATATGAAAACGGACATTTGTCGGAATATAATAGTGGTGTAATATCACGGTGTGTACATTAAAAGTAACATATAATAGATAAAGAATATCTCATAACTTTGAAACGCGACAATTGAACATAAAGTAATACAGATAATTTAACACTTTGACAAGCACATAAGTTCACATAAATAGTTTCACATAAACGCTAAGACACTCACTTGATTAGTATGTCACCTAGACTGGCATGTATTATATAGACCCTTCATATATTCTATGGCTGGACAAGAGCAAGAGAAATCACTGACGCAAAGTACTATTTCGTACATGAGCCTGGTTGGTTATATTTCTGGAAAGTTTCCGTATTTGTTTATTCGGAATTTCCTTACCGCCGAAAATGTCTCCACCATTTTTTTTTCCATTTTCGTTTAAAATATTCCGTTTCCGTTCCTTTTTCGCAAAATGCCGTTTCCGTTTCCTTTTTAACTCGTAATTTCCTTTTTTTCAAAAACGGACGGAAAGTTTCCTTACAATACAAGGGAGAAAATGTGGTTCCATCGCTATTATAGCATGAGCGGGCACTTGTTGGAAGGTTCTCTGGTGGCCCGCATGTATTATATTTTACGCCTGGTGTTGTGCTTTAAACGGGGTTGCACATTCGTGGGATGAACCCAATTAGTCGAATAGTAGAGTCACCAATATGTTTAACTGAATAACGTATAAGGTCTTTACCTGGGTACTTGGAGAAATAAGGGTGATGCATCTCAATACGTTTTCAAGAGGCTGATCTTGCGATACGTAAGACCGTGAGTCGGTGCTTTTAGACCAGAAACCCTAGTTTTTGGGAGGGACCCCGTATGAGATTCCGCTGGCTATTGGCTGACCTAGTCGACCTAATCAGCCTAACTCGGTTTTCTGTCCTTCAAAACACGGAGTCACCGAAGACACGGAAGCAAAGACAAGGGTTGAGGAGGTAAAAGTAGGCGAAAAGTAAATTGTTTGTTTCTTGCTCTAGGGTCACTATTACGAGCTTGGTATTGTTTGTGGAGTGGTAACACGGCGAATCGGCTTATACTCAACTTGCTACCACATAAACTTTCTGGCAAGCAGGGATGTCCCAAATGATTCTACCAGATCGTGGGAACTCTTCTTTGCTGAATTCTGGAGCATTGTTGATTGTCAAGTTGAATATTCAACAAATGTGCCTTTCTGCTGCCCTGTGCCAGATTCCTTCAATGCGTATTCTAGTAAGCCCTCATGACCATCAGCCATTTTGATCTTCTTTTCCTTTTATACACATTACTTTTAAATAATAAAGGCGTCTATTTCCAAAAAAAAAAATCCTTTTATACACATCTTGAAAAAGCACAGAATGAGCAACGGTATAGCTGAGAAGCCTAATATTTAACAGAAAAGAAGTTACTTGTTATACATACTCTACGTATGGTAGTATACTAGGATAAGGATGTAGAGCAAGTACACCGAAGTCTGAGGAATATGCTGTATTTCCATATCAAAAGCATATCATTGGGGAATATGCTTAGAATATGTTCATTGGCGCATAGTTTTACTTGTTTTATTTTCATAGTGAAACATACTAAGACGAGAAATAGTTGCTTTTAAATTTGCACTTCTCTACTCATAATTGTATTCTGAAAAATGTTACTCTTCTGGTTGGCCATATATAGTAGGTTAAAAGAACAAGGTACTATTCTGGATTTCTGATCGAGCCATGATGTTGGGTCTTTAATAACTCTTAAATTAACTATCACTTCAGCATAGTTGTAGAGGGATTACAATTTGATTTTAGATTTTGGGCATCTCATGTCTTTGCCTCTATTTTTTTTAACAGTTCGCTGCCTCACTTGTGACGGGACTTCATGTAAGATTGCACATCCATCTTCTGCTGAGTATGTGTATTTCACGGGCAACACTGCTGAGTATGGCTTTCCGGTACACCATGAGTGGGGGTCTGATCTAGGTGGAATGCTGGAGTCTGATTTCATATACTTGGATCGTGAAAATGATGATGAGGTTGCAAAGATTCTATCAGAGGAGTCTCCTTCATCCCCTAAGAGCCGGAGAGGAGTCTTGTTCGTCCCAGAGAGGAACACCAGAGCTAGAACCGGTGCTGGTTCTGCTGCCCCGGCCCCTTTACTTCAAGGAAGAGGTGTATAAGGCGAGAGGCATTTTGGCACCCGTGAGCATATGCTCGAGTTATACATGCAGTTTAAAGTGTCAAACATGCATTTCCAATAAAAAAATCCGCGTACACCTCGATGTTCTATGTGCTCACAGAGTTGTGAATTTTTGTGTTGTGTGTAAAAAGGACAAAATTCGGTGCTAAAAAAAGCTTTCCACATAGACATAACTATTATCTTTTTTACATAGGACAAAAAATATCTGTTTTTTTCTCGAAACATGCTTGCACATATAGAATGTCAAGATGTGTACAACCCCAATTTTCTGTTCAGGTCTTTTGAACATATTTTTCTGAGCATTACAACCCAGATCAAAATTGAATTTCCGAGGTGAAACTGCTGATGTAGCGAGCTTGTGTGGTACGGACTACGGAGTATGTCGATCATTTTATGGTTAGCACTTGTGTGTTATTGCTGCGTGGACTTGTAACGAGAATGGTTCTGAGAGAAGTGGGGGTATGATTGTATGAACCTATATATGTCATTTGGTTGCGTTCGACACTGTTGTATGTTGGAATTTTGCCCAATAAAGGTCCAGCCCATTTATATTATTCAACAATTCCTGAAATCCTAGAGCCCATTTGGCCCATTCATACAAGGCAAGAGGTGGGACAAGAGTTTAGTCCCACATACACGTGCGCTCCTCCGCCGCCCGCTTCGCCACGACGCGCGCGCCGCGGGTTGCGGGAATGCGGGAATGCCTCGAGCTTCTCTTTCTTTTTGCCACGCATAAATGGATAATAATTTAAACAGTCTGGTTGCTCCTCTCCTCAGACACCAACGCACACACCCTGCGCCTCCGGTTTCAGAGCATTGCGCTGCTTAGATCTACCCCATCCCGTCTTGCGGTGTGCACCGCGAGCTGGGACAGTAGGCCTCCGAGACCCCGCTGCTTCGAGTCTTGTACGGGAGAAGGGCGATAAGGTTTTTGGGGAGCGCTACCAGCGCGACTACTGGCTTCATCACGGACTCCTTCACGGATATCAACTGCAGCGACGTCTTCTCCAACGACGACTTCTTCCCCGACATCAACGACCTTTTCCTCAACAACATGGCTGACGACGGTGCCAACGCTAACGGGAACACCGGCGGTTCCTCTACCGTGATGTATATCATCTTTTGGTCTTTTTCTATTATTCTGCCTATGCTTTATCTGTCTTTTACTATGGTTAAATCTCTTGGAAAATTGCTCTTTTTCTCAACAATCAAAAAACCTTATTATAGGCAATTTGCTCCAAGTGGTTTCGTTGCTTCTATGAAGCCACCTGTTTTTGAGGGTACGCATTATAAGAGGTGGCGCGTGAGAGCAATTCTCTGGTTTCAGAACATGAACTGCTATGACGCCACTCTTGGCAAGCCTGAGGGAGAGCTTACTCCTGCTCAGGAACAAGTTTTTCCGAAAACTGATACCTTGTTCAAGGCTGCTTTGCTGTCTATTCTAGGGGATAATATTGTTGAACCCTATATGTCATTTGATAATGGCAAGGACATGTGGGCTGCGCTCGAGGCCAAGTTTGGGGTCTCGGACGTTGGCAGTGAACTGTATGTCATGGAACAACTCTATGACTACAAGATGACTGATGATCGCTCCATGGTTGAGCAGGCTCATGAAATACAGTCACTGGCCAAGAAGCTTGAGCACTTCCCTTGTGTTTTACCGGACAAGTTCATTGCCGGAGGCATTATTGCCAAACTTCCCCCTTCGTGGAGGAACTTTGCTACTCCCCTGAAACACAAGAGACAAGAGTTTTCCGTATCGGATCTCATTGGAACTCTTGATGTGGAAGAGAAGGCGAGAGCAAAAGACACACGTACTCGAGGTGCTGAGGGAGGTTCAAGTGCCAATCTGGTACAGAAAAAGAACTTCCAGTCACACAAGTCCAAGAATAAGGGAAAGTTTGATGGAAAAGGAAAGTTCGATGGAAAGAACAAAGCCTCACAGTTTACTAGCCTCAAGAAGAAGACTGATAAGAAGAAAGGTGCTTGTCATGTGTGCGGTGATCCTGATCATTGGGTTCCTGCTTGCCCCAACCGCTTTGACAAGCGCCAGCATGGAAAAGGCAACAAGACTGCTAATGTTGTCATGGGCAACGTTGAGATGAAAGATGTTGGGTATGGTATATTACCTACTGTTCTTTCATTATGTCATTCTCCTGATTGGTGGATTGACACGGGTGCTAATATACATGTTTGTTTTGATGTTTCCATGTTTTCTTCATATCAGGCCAGAGGGGCTCAGTCCGTGCTGATGGGGAATGGCTCACATGCTTCTGTTCATGGTGTTGGTACGGTCGATCTGAAGTTCACTTCGGGAAAGACCGTGCGCCTGAAGAACGTGCATCATGTTCCCTCAATAAATAAGAATCTTGTTAGTGGATCACCTCTATGCCGTGATGGCTACAAGATTGTGTTTGAGTCCAATAAATTTGTACTGTCTAAGTTTGGAACATTTATTGGTAAAGGCTATGAGTGTGGAGGTTTGTTCCGCATGTCACTGTCAGATGTGTGTAATAAAGTTGTGAATCATGTTTCATCTGATCTTGTATCAAATGTCTGGCATTCACGTCTTTGTCATGTTAATTTTGGTTGCATGACGCGGTTAGCTAAAATGAATGTAATCCCAAAATTCACTATTGTGAAGGGATCTAAATGCCAAACTTGTGTGCAAGCAAAGCAACCTCGCAAGTCACATACGACTGTAGAGGTGAGAGATTTGGCGCCACTAGAGCTCATACATTCAGAACTTTGTGAGATGAATGGTGTGTTAACAAAAGGTGGAAAGAAATATTTTATGACATTGATCGATGACTCTACGAGATATTGTCATATGTATCTTCTGAAATCAAAAGATGAGGCTTTGAGTTACTTCAAAATCTATAAAGCTGAAGCGGAAAACCAACTTGATCGAAAGATTAAGAGGCTTAGGTCTGATCGTGGTGGAGAGTACTTTTTCGACGTAGAGCTCATTGGGAACCCCAAGAGGAAGGTACGATGAGCACAGCAGTAAGTTTTCCCTCAGTTATGAAATCAAGGTTTAATCGAAACAGTAGGAGCAAGAAAACACCCCAAAGGTGTTACTAGCTGAGCTTTGGCAGGGCGCACTACCGGTGCTAGTAGCAACTTGGAGACCTGCACAACACAACCATAAAACTTTGTCCCCAACTTGCGATGAGGTTGTCAATCTCACCGTGTTTTGCGAAAAACAAAGGATTAAACGTATCGAATGGAAATAAGTATAAGTTTGCAGAAAGTAAACACAAAGCAGTAAAAGATTGTAGATTGTATGTAAAGAAAAAGGACCGGGATCCATAGTTTAATAGAGGTGGCTCTCCTTAGATAAATAACATGCTGGGTAAACAAATTACAGCGGGGCAATTGACAAACACCGAGAAAGCAATACATGCATATAGTAATCATCTTGACTCCTTTGAGACTTGATTGGGCATTACAACATAATACGCAGACCGCCATCCAACTGCATCTATGACTAATAATCCACCTTCAGGTTATCATCCGAACCCCCTCCAGTATTAAGTTGCAAGCAACATATTATTGCTTTGCGAACTGCGTGTAAAGTAAACAATACGATTGTTCTATGAACAAAGGATTGTTGTTTTCTCCCTAGTAGCAATAGCACATCTAGTACCTTAGAGATTTCTGTCACTTCCCTAGATTACCAGAGGCATGAACCCACTATCGAGCATAAATACTAACTCTTGGAGTTGCTAGCATCTACTTGGCCAAGATAGCTACTAACAACGGAAAGCATGCAAGATCTCAAATAACAAAGACATGATAGAATCAATAATCAGTCTGAAATAGCATCTTAATATCCATCGGATCCCCGCAAACACAACATGTATGGATTATAAATAGATGATCTTGATCATGAACGGATCTCACAAGATCTAAACATGAAAGCACAAAGGAGGAGAAACCAGCCATCTAGCTACTACATGGATCCGTAGTCTAAGGATGCACTACTCACGCATCACACCGGAGGCTTGCATGGTGATGAAGAAGGCCTCCAGGGTGAATTCCCCTCTCCGGCAGGGTGCCGGGAAGAGCTTCAGATCCCTCCCGATCTAGGGATGGAGATGACGGTGGCTACAGACTCTTTCGTGGATTTTTGATCGGGTACTTAGGGTTTTCGTCCCGAGGGCAACTTATAGGCGGAAGGAGAGGCCGAGGGGGTGCCGGGAGCCACCACACCACCCCCTGGCGCGGGCCAGGCCTGGCCGCGCGGCCAGGTGGTGTGGCCGGCCCCTGGCCCTTCTCCGTCTCGTATTCTGGCACTTGATCCCCTCCGAAAAAATAGGCACTTTGGCTTTTGTCCCGTCCAATTTCGAGAATATTTATTTTCTGACTTTCCTAGAACCAAAAACAACAGAAAACAGGCAGTTGGCACTGTGGCTCTTGTTAATAGGTTAGTCCAAGAAATCATATGAAAAGAACTCCAAAGTTGGAACAAAACACAAGAAAGTGGATAAAACCAAGCATGGAATATCAAAAATTATAGATACATTTGTAAACTATCAAGGATGATAATGAAATTCCTAAGAGGAGTAAGTGACAGAGGACTGCAAAATCCTTTGGTAATGATTTCATTGTGTACCTTGTGGATGATACTCCTACTTCTATTTCAGAAGCCTATGCATCTCCGGATGCTGACTACTGGAAGGAAGCCGTTCATAGTGAGATGGATTCCATCTTCGCGAATGGAACATGGAGATCACCGATTGTCCTTATGGGTGCAAAGCTGTAGGATACAAATGTGTGTTTAAAAAGAAACTTAGGCCTGATGGTACTATTGAGAAGTACAAGGCAATACTTGTAGCCAAGGGTTATACCCAAAAAGAAGGTGAGGACTTCTTTGATACTTACTCACCCGTAGCCAGATTAATTACCATTCGAGTACTACTGTCTTTGGCTGCCTCACATGGTCTTCTCGTTCATCAAATGGACGTTAAGACGGCTTTCCTAAATGGAGAGTTGGACGAGGAAATTTGTATGGATCAGCCAGATGGATTTGTAGTGAGTGGTCAAGAAGGAAAAGTGTGTAAGTTGTTGAAGTCTTTATATGGCCTTAAACAAGCACCTAAGCAGTGGCACGAGAAGTTTGAGAGAACCCTAACCAGTGCAGGTTTTCCTGTAAACGAAGCTGACAAATGTGTGTACTATCGCTATGATGGGGGCGAGGGAGTAATTCTTTGTTTGTATGTTGATGACATACTCTTTTTTGGGACCAATCTTAATGTGATTAAGGAAGTCAAGGATTTATTATCTCGGTCTTTTGAGATGAAGGATCTAGGAGTAGCTGACGTTATTTTGAACATCAAGCTATTGAGAGATGATAATGGTGGGATCACACTGCTTCAGTCTCACTATGTGGAAAAGATCTTGAGTCGCTTTGGGTATAGAAACTGCAAGCCTTCTCCAACACCGTATGATCCTAGTGTGTTACTTCGAAAGAATAGAGGCGCTACTAGAGATCAATTGACATATTCTCAGATTATTGGGTCGCTTATGTATTTAGCTAGCGCTACGAGGCCTGACATCACTTTTGCTGTAAGCAAACTCAGTCGGTTTGTTTCAAATCCTGGAGATGATCATTGGCAAGCTCTTGAGAGAGTCATGCGCTATCTAAATGGCACTGCGATCTACGGCATTCACTATACTGGGTACCCAAGGGTGCTGGAGGGATATAGTGATTCAAATTGGATATCTAATGCTGATGAGATAAAGGCCACAAGTGGATATATATTTACACTTGGTGGTGGTGCTGTTTCTTAGAAGTCTTGCAAGCAGACCATCTTAACGAGGTCAACTATGGAAGCAAAACTCGCAGCATTAGACACAACCACTGTTGAAGCAGAGTGGCTTCGAGAACTCTTGATGGACTTACCTATGGTTGAGAAACCTATACCCGCAATCACAATGAACTGTGATAATCAAACTGTGATTGTTAAAGTTAACAGTTCTAAAGATAATATGAAGTCCTCAATACATGTGAAGAGGAGATTGAAATCTGTCAGGAAAATGAGAAACTCCGGAGTTATTGCATTGGATTATATCCAAACATCTAAGAATCTGGCAGATCCCTTCACAAAGGGTCTATCACGTAACGTGATAGAAAATGCATCAAAGGAGATGGGTATGAGACCCACAATATAAGTTTTCCACAGTAGTAAACCACTCTATGTGATCGAAGATCCCGTGAATTGGAATTGGGAGACAAGCTGTTGGTTAACTGAGAGGAAAGTATCCCTACTTTAAAACACCACTCCATGAAGATGCAACGCTTTCCTATTCTGCATGGCAGGTTGATTTATCTTAATGTGTTCTAAGTGGCTTAGTTTAAGCAGAGATGTTGTCCTGCAGAGCATCTTTTGAAGAACACACCTATATGAGTCTGACTGTTAAACGTCGCAGTGTATGAGAGTTGGATGCTCTCTAATAAACTCATGAAAGGTTATGGAGTATGACACATAAGCTCCACCCGAGGAAAAGTCCCACGACAGTCCAGTATTGGTCAAGGCTTTGTGTAAAACTAGAAAGCAGCAAACTTGCAGTTCAAGGCATAGTCCACTGTACAAGTTACAAACTAGTGTAGCATAGAGTTCTAGGTGGAAGTTCAACTTAACAGTCTCCACTAGTACCAGTATATAAACAATGTTTTGGAACCATAGGCAAATTTATATGTGCCTCTGGGATCTGGTGAGGGATTGTTGGAATTTTGCCTAATAAAGGCCCAACCTATTTATATTATTCAACAATTCCTGAAATCCTAGAGGCCCACTTGACCCATTCATGCAAGGCAAGAGGTGGGGCAAGAGTTTAGTCCCACATTGCTAGTTGAGTGAAAGTTGGACCAGCTTATAAGGAGAGCTCTTCCACCACTTGTACGAGCTTGAGAAGAGAAGACATATACGTGCGCGCTCCTCCTCCTCTGCCGCCCGCCTCGCCACGCCTCGCCTCGTCACGGCGCGCGCGCGTCGCGGGTTGCGGGAATGCCTCGAGCCGAGAGCTTCTCTTTTTCTTTTTGCCACGCATAAATAGATAATAATTTGAACAGTCTGCGTGAGTGTATTTTTAATACGAACTCAGTGGAGATTTAATTCGAGCTTAGTGGAGGTTGTTCGGCTTCGGTCGATGCCTGTTCGCTTCCTCTCCCGACGCTGACTGTTCGCCTGTCTACTCGTGCCTATAAGAGCGAGAGGTCGCTCCTCTCCTCAGACACCAACGCACACACCCTACGCCTCCGATTTCAGAGCATTGCGCTGCTTAGATCTTTCCCATCCCGTCTTGCGGCATGCACTGCGAGCTGGGACAGTAGGCCTCCGAGACCCCGCTGCTTCGAGTCCTGTACGGGAGAAGGGCGATAAGGTTTTTGGGGAGCGCTACCAGTGCGACTACTGGCTTCATCACAGACTCCTTCACGGATATCGACTGTAGTGACGTCTTCCCCAACGACGACTTCTTCCCCGACATCAACGACCTTTTCCTCAACAAGATGGCTGACGACGGTGCCAACGCTAACAGGAACACCAGCGGTTCCTCTACCGTGGATGTATATCATATTTTGGTCTTTTTCTATTATTCTGTCTATGCTTTATCTGTCTTTTACTATGGTTAAATCTCTTGGAAAATTGCTCTTTTTCTCAACATTGTAAACATATTGAAGGTGTTGTGTTTGCATACATTCCTTATGAGTAATGCACTCATTAAACGTATCACGTGCCCATGTTTTTTCGAACAAAGCAGTGGTTAAAACAAGTGTTCTCAATGAGAATATTAGACCAAGCTATTGGAAAACTTGGGCGGCGCGTGAGTCCACTCTCGACCAAACAAAGCTCCTACCTCATAGTCTCTAGAATCACAACTTTTTTCAAAAGGTACATTCCAGCTATTTTTTTTTAAATAATACGTTTTCTTTAATAATTTTCACGAATAATACACAAATTGAAAGATTTGCAATTCTAGCGCGATGTCGGCATTTGAATAACCGACCAGTCCTTATCGGCTTTTGAATAGATGACTAATCCTTATCTTCTTTTGAAAAGCTGACTAGTCCCCCTATTCTTCACACTGCCTCTATAATCTATCGGCATTTCAAATGCAGACAGGACTGGTCAGCTATTCAAAAGCCGATAAGGACTGATCAGCTATTCAAATGCCGACACCGCGCTAGAATTGCAAATCTTTCAATTCGTGTATTATTCGTGAAAATTATTAAAAAAACGTATTATTTAAAAAAAATAGCTACATTCCAGACAGGTTGAATAATAGGAGTGGTAATAAGCGCTCGAAGGCATTTTTACATTCTTTATCAAAAGAGATAAGCACATCTTTTTCAAAGAGGTTACTTAGAGGTCTGGATATCTTAGAAAAATATTCAATAAAGCTTCTATAAAAGTCTGCATGACCAAGAATTCTTTTTATATCTCATATGCCTCTTGGATAGACCAACTTATCAATTGCACCAATTTTGGTTTTGTCCACTTCGATACCTCTTCTAGACACCTATGTGGCATCTCTCCCGGTTAAGACCAAACGTCAGGGTGTGTTCGGTTCTAGAATTTGGTGGAATGTAACGGAACCGTTCCGCACCTAGACCCAATTCCTGTGTTCGATTGTGAGGAGGAATAGAACTAACTCGTTCTCTAAAAAGGAATATACCCCTTAGATGTGGAACCAAACCATTCCACCAAATCGGTGGAATGTGGTGGAACGGCTGGCTAACTATGGCTGTCAACGAAAACGACCGAATCTTCTCTTCCTCTTCTCTCCTTCTCCATCGTCTCTCCCATGCACGGCGGTCAGAACCAGGCGCGACGACGGTCAACCAGGTGCGGCGGTGACCGGAACCAGGCACGATGGCGGCCGGAACGAGGTGAGGTGGCGGTGGTGGAACCACGCGAGGCGGAGGACGCATCCAGGCACAGCGGTGGCCGGAATCGCAGGCGCCGACATCGACGGCGCTTGGAATCAGACTAGGCGAGGTGTCGGTGGCGGAACCACGCGAGGCAGAGGACGCATCCAGGCACGGCGGTGGCCGGAATCGTAGGCGCTGACATCGACGGCGGACTAGGCAAGGCGGCGATGGTTTGAATCGGACGCCGATGGCCGCGGACGGAGTCAGATGTGCCGCCCTTTCTTTGTTTTGCCGTTGTTAACTTGTTTTTAGGACAAAACAGAGCAAAATTAGGCTTAAAAGTAAATTATAAAAATCACTTTATTCCATTCTTTTTTTGCCAACCGAACACGAGAATGGAATGGAACGTTCCATTCCATTTCACCTGGTTCTAGAACTGAATACACCCTTAGTCTTCACAACACAACGCTGCAAACTTTGTTGAGACTATATATTATCAAAACAAGTTCCATAGACAGAAAAAAAATTATCCATTAACACCTTCACAATTTCCTCACATTAATCGGTAATGATAGAAACCATACATGTTTTAAAGTAAGCAAGAGCTTTATATAAATCTAAAGGCATTGTTGTATAAGTTAAAGTATAATATCATCCCTCACAAAGAGCGATACAACCGCTATACGTTGAGACGAGATGATTTAGTCGGACCCAGGACCCGCATGGAACACTCTTGTTGGACGGTTTGCAATCCAACTAACACAAGGGAATGATGAAATTTGCTGGAATCTACATGAGAACTCGGTGGTCTCCATGTTCAGAAGTGATACTTGATAATATTGAAACTTGAAGGTGTCACGCAGAATTATACTTTATACTATAGCTTAAGCTTGGTTACATGCATGAGCAATAATGGCACTTGCATATCCCGCGTCTATGGAGTATGGGCCCGGCATAGAGGAACATTTTTTTTTGAAAAATTCAAATTTAAAGATTTAAAAGTTTCAGTAAAAATTATCAGGATGCATATAATGATTTATAATACACGTGTACAAAATCTTATGTGAAAATACTTTGTATTCTGGTCTTAGAAAAAAGAAAAAAAATCAGATCTAAACGTAAATAGTACAATTTTGAATGGGCCTCCCATTTTCCAAATTTTGTCATATTTGTCTCTTTTGTTACGCCCGAAATATAAGATATTTTCCATTAAATTTTTACAGACGTGTATTTCATATTGTTGGCTACATGTAGGTATTTTTTGGAAAATAATTGATAAATTTTAAAAATTCTAAAGCGATTTTCTAGAGCTGACCTCCTCTTTCCCTCATCTTTCTAGTCGTCTTCCTCGGGAGCTCCGGGATAGGGTTTCCGGCTGCCATATGGAGATGGAGCTTGGTATTTGAGGAGAAAGAGCGACTCCATCTTCTAAGTTTCTTTGCCACCCTAGATAGCTTATGAAAAAGCACTTGACATGGCTCAACGTGAGGAGTAGGCTTGGCCCAAGAGTTGGCCACCACATCTTTGAACCCCGGCATCTTGGACCAAAAAATCTCAAACTTGAAGGACCGGGGCTTTTTGGGGCATTTGCAAAAAGGAGAGGGCAATGGTCCGAGAGAGAAGATGGCAAAGCATGGAGGATATGGTCACTAAGAGCAAGGTGGTACTCATGATTGCAATAGACTCCATCAAGGTTGCTAATCGTCGGGTTGAGCCTCTCATTACTCCAAGTGAATCGTCGGTTTTGGATTGGGATCTCATTTAGCTCACACGTTTGAAGCGTATCTCGAAAGCGAGCAATCCTTCTACAGTTGAACACCCGTTTGTTTTTGTCCCTGGCTCGAATAATCTGGTTGAAATCTCCATTCACCATCCACTTGACACCAGATGGTGGTTTGTGAGCAATGAGCTCAGCGAAAAAGGATTCTTTTTGATTGTTCTTGGTCGGGCCATAGACTGCAATTAGGCGAAAGCTGGAAGCATCCCTGATGCTTTTGATGGTCAGAGAAATGCAGTAAACTCCTAGGACAATATCGGAAGCCTGTAAGATGCTATCATCCCAAAGAATCACTATGCCTCCTTTAGTTCCAAACTTGCAATGGAAGGCAAAAAGGAGAACCCCGCAGCCTGTAGCAGCATCGACAGTTTGGAGCTTCGATTCTTGCAAGCAGGCAGTCGTGCAAGTCGACGACGCGATCGTCCCATTGATTGTAATACAGCGATGAGGGTCATTAAGCCCCCTCACGTTCCAGCAGAGCACAGAGAACATGTCGATGAATTCACTATCCATCCGGGAAATTAACAAACACTGTGACAATAATAGAACCAATCTGATCAGGATCGGCGCACATAGCTGACATGTGCAGCAACACAGAATTTAGATTACAAAGATGCATGGTCCCAAGAATTAAATGAACAGAACCGCAACATAGTCTCAACTTCAACAACAATCTGACAAATTAAAAAAGAAAAAAAGTGACCAACAGCATTTGGTTATACGTTGTTAGATATAGATATGAGACCTCTCTGTGCTTTTTCAGCAGAAATAGCACCACTGAGGGGTAGGATTCGAACTCGGGTGAGCGGGTTCAGCACCCTGTACTCCACCAACGTTCAGTTCTCAATCTGACAAATTAGCATAAGCGACATTGTAACTAAAAGTGACTCGGGCAGCAGATTTGACGTTAGCATAAGGACTAAGCTTCATCAAGCATCCTCAACATCTTGGTCTAATAACGCGCGCCGACAGCAGATGGAGGCAACTTTGTCTTGAACATGGTGATGAAAGCGTCAATGGCGCCTCAGGTGTGGCCCTCGCTCGTCTCCAGCTCCAGCTCCAGCGTCGATGATGCCTAGCTTCTGGAGCAGGTTGCGCTCAGCCATCTTGGCGATGGGGGGACACCGCGGTGAGCTAATAATACCTTGATGAACTTTACATAGCTTCCGTCTGCTCTGAGAAACACACATATAGTTTTTTTTTTCTAGGATACACCCTGAAAGGTGTACCAAACATATAGAAGAGGGCTGCCGACGGTAGTTACAACAACGCAGAGCGGTCGTTTCACACTGTCAACATAGGGGTGACAGCTCCCCTACCATCTAAGCCTACTCTCCGTCCAACAACAAGGGCAACGGCTCCAGAAAGCTAAAAAACTCAGAGCTAAAAAGCCTAGCTAAGCGCCACTGCTCGAAGTCAGCCCGTATCCTGGCCTTGATGGATTCCGTCGCGGGAGGCAATGCGTTGAAAAACGTGTCGTTCCGGTGACGCCAAATGCCCCAGAAGACTAGGATGATGGCTGTCCACAGATCCCGCCTGTGAGCTTTCGGGCAGGTCCTCGTTGTCCACCATTGTAGGAGGTCAGTGTCTGCCTCGGGCATCCATTGCAATCTGCCCCACCTCTGCAGGGTCCATGCCCAGACTTCTCTGGCCAACACACAACCGAGGAGGAGGTGCTGGATGCTCTCAGGCTCCTGGTCGCAAATAAGACACTTGGTCGGGCGGGGCAGCCCGCGCCGCTCAAGCCTGTCCCCCGTCCAGCATCGGTCTCACGAGGCCAGCCAAGCGAAAAACTTAACGTTGTGAGGGGCCCTAGACTGCTAGATCTGAGTGGCAGCAGGCGCCAACGTCGTACCTGCGAAAACGCGCCATATGCCGACTTCGCCGAATAGCCACCATCACTCGACCACTCCAGGTTAGCACATCCTCACGTTCTGGGACAAGTTGTATCCCGGCCAGCGCGAGCCACAACAGAAAGAACTCTGGGACTGCCGCTTCCCCAGGTCCGGACCACAATCGCGGAGCCAAGTCCCCGATAGGCCCTCCTTGACCGATATGGCTCTGACCTTGCTAGGAGGGACCTAGGCCAGGAGGTTAGGAGCAATCTCTTCGACCCTACGACCATTGATCCACCGATCCTGCCAAAACATCGCTCTCTCGCCATTCCCCATCGTGAAGCACGTGGCGGCATGGAATAGCTCCCACGACTGGCGTGGCAAGCCAAGGTCAAACTCCGCCCAGGGCCTGCCAGGGTCAACTCTCTGGAGCCACGCCCACCGGCATCTGAGAGCAAAGTTCACCAGGCGTAGGTTGGGGATGCCGAGGCCAGTGAGCACACCTTCTCCCAAGCGACCAGGCAGTGGCCGCCTTTAGCTTCTCTTCTTCCCTTCCACAAGAAGGCCCGCACAATCTTGCATTATCCACCACATACTACAGTTGAGCCGCCGTAGGCTTCCAGAGCCCCAACGGCAGCCCCAGATATCTACAGGGGAAGCTCCCCACCTCGCAACCTAGGATCCCATGTGCTAGCTCCACCTGCTCAGAGGAGCACTGGATAGGGTGGATCGAGCACTTTGCCAGGTTAGTGCGTAGGCCCGATGCCTCCCTGAAGTCAGCCACGATCGCCACACAAGTGTGGAGATCCAAGGGCGTGGGACAAACAAAGGTGACAACGTCATCCGCATACATGGACGTGTGGTGACGTAGCCCCCTGGCCGCCAGATCCGTGAGGAGCCCCACCTCCGCCGCCCTCACGAGGAGCATGTGGAGCACATCCATCACCGCGTCGAAGAGAAGGGGGGATAGAGGATCCCCCTGCCTCAGCCCCCTCTAGTTGTAGATGGTCGAACCAGGGGAGCCATTCACCAACACCCGTGTCGAAGAAGTGCTAAGCAATCCACAAATCATGTAGATCCACCTATCACCAAAGCTGAGCTTTGTTAGGACCTCGAGGAGGAAGGCCCAGTCCACCATGTCAAACGCCTTTGTTATGTCCAGCTTGAGCATGACGGCTGCCGTCTTGAGCCGATGTAGCCTCCTGGCTGTGCATTGCACCGGCTGGAAGTTATCGTGAAGGCACCTCCCTCTAATGAACGCGCTCTGATGGGGTCCAACCAGCTGGGGCATCTTGGGCGCCAGGCGGACCGAGAGTACCTTCGCCACAAGCTTCGCCACACTATGGATCAAGCTAATAGGGCGGAAATCCTTCACCTCCACAACTTCAGCGTGCTTCAGCAAGAGCGTAACCAAAGCCTTGTTGGTCGAATGCAGCCCCCTGGCGTCACCCGCCCACAGCGCGTGGAAGGCCGCCATGACGTCAGCCTTGATAATCTGCCAACATACTGCATAGAATCTACCAGTGAAGCCATCCGGTCCAGGGGCCTTGTCCAGCTCATGCGCCCTGACCACTCCCCACACTTCCTCCTCCGAGAAGGGAAGCTCGAGTTCCGAGAGGTCGTGCTGAGATAGCCCTAGAAAGTCGAGGTCCAAGGCAGTCTCGCACTCTGGGCTCGATCCAAGCAACTACTCGTAGAAGGCGTCAACCGCCTCCGCTTTTCTTTCCTGATCAGCCACCAACACCCCCTCAACCTTGAGGTGGGCGATGTAGTTTTTCCGCCTCCGATGGTTGGCCTGGAGGTGAAAGAACTTTGTACATGTGTCCCCCTCACTGAGCCACAGGATCCGAGATTTTTGCCTGGCGATCGTTCTCTCCAGAGAAGCCAGCCCTAGTAGTTTCTTCTTAAGCAGTTCGCGAAATGTCTGCTCCCCAGGCGAGAGCACCCTAGACTCCATCGCCACATCCAGCCGAAGGATGAGCTCATTGGCTAGCAAAATCTGCCGCTTGTTGTTACCGATGATCATGTCACTCCAGCTAGTTAGGGCCTTTGCCGTGGCCGACAACTTGGCCGCAAGTTGCTTGAAGGGGTTTAGAACCACCGGCTCGACCGCCCAAGCGGCCTCCACAGTCTCCAAGAACCCTTCTACCTTGGGCCAGAATGCCTCAAAGCGGAAGCGTTTGCCGGTGTCCAGTTGTGCGTTGAGGTTGAGAAGCAGGGGGAAGTGGTCCGAAGTCAAAGAGCTCAGCGCCGACAGGAAGGATGAAGGGTACCTCGCCTCCCAATCCACAGTCGTGAAGACCCGGTCTAAGCATTCCATCGTGACGTGCTCCCGCTCATTAGACCACGTGTAGCGACGACCGTTCAGGTAGAGCTCTTTCAAATCTAAGGAGGCCAACGTCCTCCTGAACCACGCCATCATCCGCTGGTTTAGGTTGGTGTTGTTCTTGTCGGCCGCATCACGATCAGGTTAAAGTCTCCCGCCACCATCCACGGACCAGGGTGAAGGTCCCGAACCTCTGCCAACTCAAGCAGGAAACGCCGCTTGTCTGCATCTGATTGGGGGCCATAGACCCCCGTGAACCACCATCCATCCAGGCCCTGTGCCTCCACCCTCGCCGTGATGGTATTGGAGGAGGTATGAGGGTTGGAAAGGGCCACTACCGAGGATTTCCAAGCGAGGAGAATCCCTCCCCTAGTGCCAACCGCTGGGAGGAAGAAGAACCCATCAAATTGCCTCCCCAGAGAACGGTCCACAGTGGCGCGCGTAACCACCTAGAGCTTAGTCTCCTGCAGACAGACCACGCTCGCGCCCGAGAGCAACACCACTTGATAGACGGCATCGCACCGCGCCAACTGGTTTAGGCCTCGCACGTTCCAAACCAAGATCGAGACGAGGTCCATCATTATTATTACAACACTTAATCAACTATGGAGCACGCGAACCACTAGGCCTGGATGGCCTCTACACCGTCCTCCTCGAACGGCAGCACCTCCGGTATCTAGCCAAACAGGGCCAGACACGCCGAAAGCCCCTCCTGTGTCAATGGCTTGTCGAAGAACTTGAGGTAGGCCTGCAAGGCTTCGTCGCCGATCACTTCACCCTCACGCGCAATCCCTAGCTGAACCATGAGGGTCTTTTGCTGTTGCTTGATCGAGGCTCCTGGGCCAAATCTGCCCGCCACACGTCGGTTGCGACGTACCACAGAGGGAGGGGTCCTCTTGCGCCGAGGCCTCCTGGGAGCGGGGCGCGGTAAGAGAGCCTGCTTCCACCGACGGCACTTATCTCGGAAGCTAGCGAGCCTCAGATCATCATCTGAAGCAGACCCCTGCGATGTGCCCAGCACTGGCCCTTGTTCACCCAGCCGCGGCGAGGTCGGCGATCCCTCCGTCAGAGAGGCCTGCAGATCACCATCCGCCGCATCAGCCCCATGAGCAGGTCCTGGAGTGCGAGGCTCAGGTGAGCCAGGCTGCGACGTTGCCCCGCCATCACCAGGCCGCATCGACGCCACGCTGCCCCCAGGCCGCCCGTCCGGTTGGGGCCCATAGGAACCAGCCTCATCGCCAGCCTTGGAAAAACCATCCCCCTCCGGGGTGAGCGCTACTTCGAACATGGGCTCAGCCCTGACAGGCCCATCAACCGACCTGGTCCTACTTCCAGGTCCCGGACTCCACCCTTCCTCCGAGGCCCAAGAGCCGAGAGAGAAGTGGCCCATAGGGGAGAGCTGGGCCTCCTTGCTTGCGACCACCGGCCCAGGTGTTTGGAATGAAGAAGAGCTCCTCCGGCGGGAAGAATCCCGCCCATCCACGCTCCCCGCCCAGGAGCCACGCGAATCACGAACAAAGGAGCCCCGCTCCTGCCGCCTGTTGGAATGACCACCCGTTGTTGACCACTTTTGGCCAGGTCGGGGCCCCACAACATCGTCAGCCCCGCTTTCTCTGCCTTGGACTGATCCTGACGCCACGCTGGCCCCCTCTCCGGACCCACCAGAGGGGCCCACCACCTGCTGACTCGATTCATCTCATCCATGAAATGGAAGTAAAATATAGAAGCTTCCCCAAAACACAGAAGCCATGCCTTGACATTTTGTGCACATTAGAATTTGGACTTTGTTGTGTAGGTATGCATGTTCTGCGGATCTGCGATGATGGAAGTTTCCAGCTTCAAGACGGAAGGGTTTTGCAAAGTCATGCTTACCGAGGAGCACAAGGCGTGCATGGAGGCTAACCGGTCCCAAAACCTGCTTGCTACCACCTAGGCGCATGCAAGGTCCTGCTTACGCTGTGTAACATACAGCACTGGGTTTTATAGAAGGGTCCAAATATTTGTGATCATCTCTTTTCTCCGTTGACTTGGAAATATTTGAGTTTGTTGATCTATTTTGGTGCTGGTGGTGAGCAAGCTTGAGTACTTAGCAAATGGTTGGTCTCTGTACTGTAGTATTAAGTAACCTTTTAAACATGCAAAAAAGAATGTTTTCGTGCATATGGATAGAAGACCTAACGATCTCTTCATATTGACAAGAAATCTGATCCTCTCAAATTTGTGCACGTGGTTTGTATGATACATTTGAGCTATAAAACATAGAACATTTGTTTGCTAGAAAATAAATGTTCGTAGAATTTGCTATTTCAGTACTGGTGCCAGTGGTGAAGGAGCTACTAGAATAGTTGGCAAATTTGTGGGTGTGTATTAAGTTCCTTTAATGGCCCTTGTTTGCACCCTTTTTAACATGCAAGATAAGGTTTGTGGAATTTATGTGCACAACACCTGCCTGATGCAAGAAAAGGTATGGTCTGAAAATTCATGCAAGTCTATTTTTTTTCATTGCATCAGGTCTGTGTGAAATGCATCCATGTATGGCTGTATGGAGTGGTGCCAGCTATTTGCAGAGTGCCAACAAAAACATCATGGCAGCTCATCCAGAAATTGGCAGGCATATACAGATGAATTCATCAAAAGCATCTTAATTAATAAAATATGAACCCAAACATGCACTCATGCAGAGAAAAGCTATTGTTCAGGTACTGATAGATTAATGACATTGACATGGATAAAAAGAGGGAACATATGAGAATATGACCAAAGTCAGCAGAATTAGCCTAGCCAATCTTCCAGCACAAACAACAGTACAAGTCTTACACGTCAACTTGCTGACAGCATATCATACCATGCTCTCACATACATGCTTCATGGGCATACATCAAAAGTACAGTATCAAACTACATGATGACTAATTCCTGATAATATTACCAAGGTCCAAGTACTACATCTAACTAGCAGACATGCAGCACCATCCTCCATCCAACTCCAGATCTTATGGGCCACAGAAGCAAGCTCGAGTTCAGATCTGCACACATAAATATATTATAAGTTACCAATTTTGAAGCAACTGCTAAAGAAATCTTTGTTATCCCAGTTTCTTAGTGAGGAGGCAAGTGCCAACTGCAATAGCCTAAGAACAAAGGCACATTATTGGTGCTTTCCAAAAATCAAGGATATCCATCTTACTGCAGTTTGGATGCAATATACACAAAAATTACCAGACTGTAACATGTGAACTCTATGGGCATGAAAACACAACATAGAAAATAAATAAAAGGAAGACTCGAGACTCTATTTGTCTACTGAAGGAAGAACAACTATACAGCTCTACACTCATAGCACTTCCAAGCATCGGCTCACCCAAGAGACTCGATACACCTCTTCCTTGCAGCCAAAGTGTGTAGCACGAGTAAGCAGAATGGTTAGCTACGCTATCTGTTACATATACTACCCACCAGTAAGGCCGGGCACAAAAAACCGAAACCGAAGACCGAACCCGAAATAACCGGGACCGAACCCAAAAAACCCGAAAATTCGTTCTCCGGTTAGTGCTTCGGTCCTGAGAATCCAAAGACCGAATTTTTCTTAGGCTATTTGGTTATCGCTGGAAGAAGACCGATATGACCGAATAGACCGAGCTTCTCCCACCGCGCATGGAATCAGCCCAGCCCATATCCCCATCTATCTTCTTCTTGTTCCTCTCCCTGTTCCCATCCCCATCTCTCCCTGACCTAGCCGACACACCACCATCTCCAGCCCTGGGCGCCGGCAGCCACAAGGGCTGATGCCAAACCACGACGCCTCTACCCACTCGGCCCCCCGCCGCATCTCCGACCCCGGGCACCGGCAGCCGCAAGCCCGCAAGGCACAACGCCACAACAGCACGTCGACAGTCGCCACTCACTTGGCCGACACCCGCCGCCACTCACCTGGCCGACCCCCACGGCCATGCCACTGGTGACCGGCGAGTCAGCGACGACGGAGTTGAATTGACTTCTATAGTTGTGTTGCTCGTTTTGTACACAGCAAAACAAGGCATAACTGCCTGGAATATTTGGTTCCGTGCTCTCTGTGTCTTGTACAGCTAATATTTTGGTTTTGTGCCGCTCGTATTGTCCAGCAAATTGGAATGGAATGCTCATAAGGTGTGCTGCATTTTTGATAAACCTAGGCTATTTGAAATCTGAAGTCTCCAACCTCGGGGCGCTGCCTGCTGCCACCTGACCGACCCCCAGCGCAAGGTAAGAAATCTGCACCTCCCGTTGCATTTGTATACTTACATGCATTCGTTGGAGAGAATTTGTTGGAGCCTTGTAGAAGTAGAACACTAGTAGACTGTTATACACGCATTTGTTCTGTACTTATACACGCAGACTGTTGCTATTGGGAATCGAGAGTGAATCACAGAATTTTTGCTGTTTTTTGTAGATGGCATCCAAATCAGCTGAAGAGCCGGACCATTTTGTTGTTCAGCACGAGAACTTCCCGTTTCCATCATATATTGTGCTTGTGATGTGTGAGACTGATTGTGAACGTCCAGTATGGTCTACATGGATGTGCACGCCTAGCATTTTGAAGTTCTACATGGATGTACTGTACTTTAATATGTGAGACTGTAACTGTGAGTTGGTATTTGTCAAGTGGTGTGCGACTATGTGAAAGTAAGAGTGTGACTGTGAGTCTGTGAGGTGCAGTCTGTGTCAGTATGTAATAACTATTATTTGCTTTGAACTATCAACTATCAAAATGTTGTGATCTTTTCTCTATTTGGGTAATATGGTCATGACCGAAGACCGGACCGAAAAGACCGGAGACCGAATACAGAAAGACCGAAAGACCGAAGGTAATACGGGTAGCATTTCTGGATGACCGAAATTTTCAATGACCGAAAAGACCGGACCGAGCAAACCGAACAGACGGAACGCAGGGTAAGTGAATCACACACCCTTTTATACAAGTACACTTCCACTGTCATGGAATGATTACATGGGCACGAACATTTGTTCAAGGTCAAGCCCCACTTAGTCAATCCCTAACACAGACTCTAGGTCTGAACTTAGAAAACCTCTACTCTAAAAACCCACTCCCCACAACAAAAGGCTAAACAGAAGAAAAAGAAAATGCTTAGCTCACAAAACAAGCAACAACCTATCGAGGAGCCACGACACTGAGTGATCACACACAAGAATAAACTATGCAACCCTTTATTGTGACTAAACGAGTCCAACATTGGGTTAACCACAAAATTCCTTGGGTCTCGCTAGGATTAGCAAACTAAATGACCAACAGGGAGATATGTACCACGGTCATACAACAACATAGAATTCATATTCATGCCCGTATGATATGCCCAGCAAGTAATTAGAAATAAACTCAGCGCATTTGGCTACCAAACGAATCCAACTGAAAAATATAACACCTTACTATTTTTCATCTAGGGACAAAATTTTCAAACAAAGGCTCAAAGTTAAGAACATAAATCGGCAAAAGTATGATGTTAATTTTCTAAACTCAGGACATATATAAATGGCTTAAAATTATAGTAGGTACTCTTTCTATTCCATAAAACTTGACTCACGGTTGTCTAGATTTGTTCCATAAATCTAGAGTCAAGTTTTACGGAACGGAGGGAGTATTAACATACAACATCAAATCTGGTAAACAAAATGTTGTTTGGCCTTTAGAATCTAGCCATCTACATAACTCTTTTCTACACGTACAGTGGACCAAAACAGAAAGATAAAATTGCAAAACATAGAACAATATGATGAACAGCAGAATGTCCAACTAAATCACGCATAAAAGTACTACTTGAAAAACTTAAAGCTTTGTTTTCTCCAACACTAAAGTTCACTATTTTGGGTTAGCAGAAATCCTCAAGATGGCATCAGTTTTACAAGCCAAATCAAAACATGACAGGGAAAGCCCATGCAAAAAAAAAAGTTGAAACTTGGGCAAATGACTGAAAAAGCTTAAAACTTCATCCAGAACTTCTATATGGAGACTAATACAACCTTAAGGATAGAACAAACCCGGATTTAACAGGAAGCTTCAAAACGGTCATTCATTCTAACACGTACATACCGCTTCTCATTTTTCTTTCCTATGTACTCCCTCTATTCAGAAATATAAGATGTTTTAGCTTTGTGAAATGAATGTATCTAGCCCTTTTTAGTGTATAGGTTCACCCCGAACCTCTATGAACCTATACACTAGAAGACGTCTAGATATATTCGATTCACAAAGCTAAAACATCTTATATTTCTGAACGGAGGGAGTACAAACTAACTTTTCTGCTGGTTAAACAAGAACAAGTAGTAGCATAAATAAAAGCTACAACCATACTAGGAAGGTTAATCGGTTCATTCCAAACAAAACTTATATGAAGAGATGCAACATCCTTGGTTTGAACAACATTAAGTCAAGGTCACAAAGCAAGCAGCAGTGGTTAACATGAGGCGAGAGATTTAGTCCAATTTCCGACAAAAAATAGCAGTAATTTTTTCATGTATGTAAACATGGCAGCTAGGAAACTTACCCATTGATCAATCGGATGGTTCCGATAGTAATGGCGGGAAGCTAAAGTAGGGGAGTGCATGTTTGCGATTGAAGAAGATCTCCATCTTGCTACAGACCTTGGTGATTTCATAAGTCTTGACCTCCAATGAGTGACAATCGACATTCTCTTTATTAATGCCTTGTGGAGCACCTCAAAAGAACAAAAATCCCTCGGCTGCACCCACTGTGGAAATGGAATAGTCCTTATACTGGCCAGGCAGCAGTACGATCTTCTCCAACTTCCATTCCCATGAACCATTCTGCAGAGATGTATGGTGGAGAGTAAAGGAGCCTTGTTGATTGACAAGAGAAAACATCTCGATGGCTCCTTCTCTGCCCACAACAACGGCACTCCTACGGCGCTGACGGCCAGTGCTCTGGTCAGGCAGGTCTCTGAGCTGCACATGGTATCCGGTGAGAATGTTGACATATGAAAACCTCATGGAGCGCGTGTCCAAGACAAGGAGATAGTCGCTGCACTCCCACGGGTCTGTCCAGTAGAAGCAGCCACGCACGCAGTCGAAGCAGGACAAGCCGCCGAGCCGAATCAAGTTGGGAAATTTGGCCATGCGCCAGTGGCTGGTGGTGGGAGTAGCAATGAAGACAAAGAGTACGAGCTTGGTCTGGTATGTTGCCATGCATATCACCTTGATGGCCTCGTCGTCGGTGGTGGGAGCGAGCATGGGCACAAACTGGAAGAGGCGCTCCTCCGGCCAGGCAGCGAAGTCCTCGGGTATGGTGGGAAGCAGCTCCAATCTGCGGGACAAGGGGTCACAGACGGCGAGGTGGAAGTCGGCGGCGTTGCAGCGCTCCCGTTTGGCCCACGTGGCGTGGGCGCCAGGGTCGTGGCTGGCGAGCTCGTTGGCGTCCATGAGGACGCTGACGTCGGAGCCGTCCTCGGGGTCGCCCCACATCTGGACGAAGCGAGGGTTGAGGGAGACCCAGTCGAGGAGGACGCGTCCGTCCCGGGCGTCGCGGGGGCGCCAGCGGGGGAGTTCTTCGTCGCCGGGCACGACCCCGGCGGGGAAGCTGTGAGCTGAGCAGGTCGCTGAAGAGAAGTAGGAAGCTGAAGAAACGACGGGCGGGACGAAGGAGAAATCCTCGGCGCACGGGGCGAGGGCGGCGGCGAGCGGGGCGGAGGGGTGCGGCGCCTCGGCGGGGTGGAAGCCGCCCGCATCCATGAAGCCTAGGAGGGGAGGCTGGTGCAGCGAGCGGAAGCGGCGGCGAAAGGCACGGCCTTTGATGAGGCGGCGGAAGGAGGTGCACGCGGCGGCGGCGCGGGCGAGCGCGGCCGGGGTTGGCAGGCGGAGGAAGATCTCCACCAGGAGGTCCTCGGGGATGGTCGCCGGCGCCGGCGAGGTCATGGCTGCCGGGGTGGAGGAAGGGGATCGGGGGCTAGGGTTTGGGAGTGACTGACTAGTGGTGGAAGAGCGGAGGAAGGGGATGGAGAGCACTGAGCAGGTAGGAGGGCCGACACACCTAGCTAAATTCAGAAAATGTAAAGCTACAAAACCATTTGAAAAGTCGTTTGTACTCTAGTTTAAATCTCCATAAATTCATCTCGAATTTTTTCAGGACAACTCTGTGTTTGTGGGATGGATGATAAAAAAGGAAATAAATAAATGAACAGATCAATAATAGAGACTATGGTATTTTTTTTGGAATCCTTCAAATATGGACTATATCACTGTTCAAAAATTCCGCCAGTTAACCGGCCGATTAACTCTACTCGTGGTGAGAAGCCGATAAAGACCGATTAACCGATTAATTGGCCGATTAGCCCATTGTACTCGCCAGCAAACCGAGCAGAGTTACCGGTTACTGATTTCGTGAACCATGACTATATGTACTCCCTTCGTTTTAAAATATAAGATGTTTTAGCTTTGTGATCTCTTGTAGTGTCTAGGTTTATCTATTTTTTTTTGCGGGGAAGGTTTATCTAGGTTTGGAGTGAACCTAAACATTAAAAAGGGTCTAGATACACTCCTTTCACAAAGCTAAAACACCTTATATTTTGAATGAGGGAGTACTTATCAAATAAATAATAAAGACTATAAACTAAAATGCATGCAAATTTGTGTACATGAGGATTGTTATTACTCCTTAATTCTCATTTCGTCTCAAAATAGATGTCGTAAATTAGTCTAATTTGGATGTATCTAGACACTATTTATTTATAGATACATCCAAAAAAAATTAAAAAAATCCGACATCTATTTGGTACGGAAGGATAATATTTTTGAAATCCTTCAAACATGGACTATATATTGGTAGTTGAGTCCACGGAGACAGACTGAGCCATTTCACTTCTATTTGGGTCGTTTTCTGGTTCTTATTTCTAACACTTGGAGCTACCCGAGTGCACTCCGAGGTTCAAGCACTAACAATATGTTCGGTCCCGTCACTTATTTTGGGACTGAGGCAGTATTACATATGATTTTTTTTATAAAAATTGAAACCTCTTAAAGTGTAGTTTTATAATTTTAAGATAGGCGTACTGGGCCTAAACCATTTGGGTTCCGTTCCCTACACTTTTTGATTCTAACTGAACTTTGCTACATACATGCACAAATATCCACCATCCCCAAGACACATTATGATCAATAAAGCAACACAATATGAGCTTGGTATAGTTGTGCAACTAACAAAATAAGCAAGCATGTGTGCCTCAAATATATGTTGAATCCAAAGGAAGTTTCCTGAATAATTTCTGTCATTCCACCCTTAGATGATGTGATGTCAAATGCCTAGATTTCATTGGAAATTACAACAGATCCACTGTATCAATTAAAGTCAAGCAAAAATGAAATTACCCTCAGGCACTTTCTTGAATATATGACAACATGGCATAAATATATGAACAATGCAACTATTTGTGAGTAGAATATAGCTTGCTACTTTTATATATAACATGGATGAAATTGGGTATGAAAATATGCAAGTTTGCAATAAAAAAATGCATGCTACATCGATGAATTACTTCAGACTTTTTAGAACTCGAATCCACTAGACATAAAAATCATGCCATTCCGCTTCTGCAGTTGTACTTCTATTAACTCCAGTTCTTTATAGATGATGGAAACACGATGCATACACCATCTTAATATGTTGTTGAAGTGCTGATACAGACACAACATCAAGTTTAATGCCACCTTACAAAGGTAAGTATACAAAGAAAATCAGCATTCAAACTTCACATGCAGTTATTCGTAAGAATGACGTTAGGAACACTTGTTAGACAACAAATCCCAATTGTGAGTGAAGAAACATTTGTATAAACAAAAGATGCAATTTGCAGAATCAAAGTTGCTAACATTCTGTCATGAATTTCAAATGAACAAATTTGAGACAAAAAGCATGAAGGACATACTTTTTTCACTAAACCAAGTTATATATGATACATAAACATAGTAACAGCTGGTCTCAGTAGCTTACAATATAGGACCAAACAACAAAGAGATAACGACAACATACTAAACATAACAGATTTGAACTAGCATTCAAGCACAATAGAACAGGAAATAAATTACTGACAAACCCCTTGAAGCGACAAGTTTGGATTTGAAGCTTGAGCAAGAACCTTTCTTAGAACATCAGAACTTAGAAGACTAGGGAAAACATTTGGCTAGAAACAGAAGCAGCGACATACTAATTGTTTTTGAGATGCCATTTTCATCTGTTGACTGAAAGCAGATCCAAAACATTCAATCCTTACCCCTCATGTCTCTGAACCTTCAACCATTAGCTCAGTTGCAACCTTTTTCTGAAGCCCATGATGTAACCTCAAAATATTGAATACCGTAGAACTCCTCTACACCTAGTATGAGCATACTGTGAGTACAAGGAAAACACATCCAAATCATGTCCATCTAGTGAGGTATGACTCTTTCCGAATGGAGTGAGGTATATTGCATCTGCTGAAGGGCATTTCCAAGGGATCAACAATTGACAAATCATGGGTATGCATGTTGTGTGTGAAATCTTCCTCGGTACCACATTTCAGTAAAATTAGAGTATCCCGAGAAGCTCTATCGTTGATTTGTAGCAGCTTGTGTTGATGAGCAAACCATTTTTTTGTGTCACGGTGTCCGGGACCGGGAGGCGGATGATGAAATCTCCATCATCGATGTTCTCACTCCTCGCCCTCGGTGGATTCTTCTTTTTCAAACTAACTAGTGTATGGGAGCCCCCCCATAGCTTTTCGAAACTTACGAATTCTTGGAAGCTTGCATCGCCGCCTCATCCGCGACCGTCGCCTCCCCTGCAGTAGCCGCCATAGATGTCGCCTCCTTGGCATCTAATGCCACAGCCGAAGCCGTCGTGGCTGCCTCCTTGGCACTCAAATCCATAGCCGACGCTGTTGCAACCGCCTCCTTGGCGTTTATGGCCACGACCGACGCCTTCTGCATGGTAGCCATCGCCTCCTTGGAGATCGTAGCAGCCACCATCGTGTCCTTCGCAGAAGCTGCCACCACAGCCGAAGCGGACAAGGCCGCATCCGTGGCAGCTGCAGCAGTTCTTGATCCACAGTCTTGCAAGCTGCGACGTCCTCCATGTCTTGCAACCTGAACCACATCATTTCCTAGGACAAATGGTTCATCTCCGTACCCAATATTGTTGATATCCATGGTTGTCACTCCATACTTCCGGTCTACCTTTAACCCGCCTCCTATCAGTTTGACCCATTGGCACCGAAACAAAGGGACCTTAAAAGAAGGTCCATAGTCAAGCTCCCATATCTCCTCTATGTAACCATAATATGTGTCCTTTTTTCTATTGTTGTTTTTGCATCAAAGCGGACACCACTATTTTGGTTGGTGCTCTTTTTATCTTGGCTATCATGTAAAATGTATTCTGATTTATCTCGTACCCTTGGAAAGTCAATATAGTCGAAGATGGTGACCTGGGCAACAAGTATAGTTGATCTCCAATAGGGTGTTATTCATGAGATGTGTTTGCAATCAATCGCCGAAAGTCTCCATGTGTGCATGTTTAATCCAGGAGTCAGACTCCCGTGGGTTTCTAGAGTGTACAATATTCATGTGTTCCTCGATATACGGAGCCACCTAGGTGGAATTTTGTAGAACTGTGTAGTGTCCTTTGAGTGGAAGAATGCCCATCCATACTTACTATTGCTTTCTTTCCTATCGTGCCTTTTCCACTTAGTTTCCCCTCATGCCACGGTTGAGAAACACCGAGAGACTTAATGTCAGGAATAAAGTCAACACAAAACTCAATGACCTCCTCTGTTCCATAGCCCTTGGAGGTGCTTCCTTCTGGCCTAGCACGGTTATGAACATATTTCTTTAAGACTCCCATCAACCTCTCAAAGGGGAACATATTGTGTATAAATACAGGACCGAGAATGGTAATCTCTTCGACTAGGTGAACTAGGAGGTGCGTCATAATATTGAAGACGGATGGTGGGAACACCAACTCGAAACTGAGAAGACATTGGACCACATCATTCTATAACCTTTATACACTTTCTAGATCAATTACCTTCTAAGAAATTGCATTGAGGAACACACATAGCTTCACAACGGAAACTTGAACTTTTTCTGGTAGAAGGCCTCTCAATGCAACCAGAAGCAATTGCATCATAAGGACGTGGAAATCATGAGACTTTAGGTTTTGAAATTTTTTCTCTACCATATTTATTATTCCCTTTATATTCTATGAGAAGCCAGATGGGACCTTGATACTGCTCAGGCATTCAAAAAAGATTTCCTTCTCTTCTTTGGTAAGAGCATAGCTAGAAGGACATTGATATTGCTCTAGATGCAGGCCGTCTCGTTCTTTCATATGTTGCTGGTCCTGCCGTGGTTCAGATGTATCTTTTGTCTTACCATACACACCTAAGAAGCCTAGTAGGTTCATGCAAAGATTCTTTGTCAGGTGCATCACGTCGATTGCAGAGTGGACCTCTAGGATATTCCAATAGGGTAGCTCACAAAATATAGATTTCTTCTTCGACATGAGTGTGTGTCCATTGTCGTCATTCAGAACAGATTGTCTGCTATGACCCTTATCAAATATTACTTTTAAATCCTTGACTATACCAAATACATTATCACCAGTATGGTGCATAGGCTTCCTCTAGTGATCTTCCTTATCTTTGAAATGCTTGCTTTTCTTTCTTAAGGGATTCCTGACCGGAAGAAATTGGCGATTCCGCGGGTACACTTTCTTCTTACATTTATCCAAGTATATACTTTCAGTCTCACCTAAAGAGTGCATACATGCATTGTATTCCTTGTTTGTATGTCATGAAATGTTACTAAGAGCAGGCCAATCATTGATGGTTACGAACATCAATGTGAGTAATAGAGATAGCTTTGCATGATAATAAATAATAAGAAAGTAAAGCTAGTTGCTGTAGCAATCAAATACAGTAAACTAACAGAACCATGAGTGTGGAATATTGGTGGTAATTGTTGTGGCTTTGTCCAAGTTTAAATAGCGAATAGATGGGGTTCATTGTCTTCGATGCAGTTTTCTATGTGGGAGAGGCTAATTATACATGCCCTTCACTACTTGAAATTACATGTACTATATGATTGGATTGTTAGCAAACATCCATAAGTACTAATCAATGCATTAAGGTTTCCCCAACCATAGCCTTAAGTTTAATGGTCCTCTTACTCCCATACGTGCAACGTTCCGGTTCGCGTCCTCGGGTTTCTGTCACTTCGACAGAACTTCCCCCTTCCTCTTACACATACTACAAACCCTATGATGTTTAATCCATGCGCGCACAAATATAATGGACACCAAAGGACTGTACCATATCAACATACAACTCTAATGAACCAAAGATGTTCAACCATTCAATCTAAGAACAAAGAAACTATGCAAACATGACATAGATCATATGATTATAACTTATAGCATCAAACACCATGTTTACATAGGATGGTACAGAGGTGTGTGGGAGGATGAACCACTGCATACTAGGAGAATTAGGTGATGGAGATGACGGTGAATATGGTGAAGAGGACGGCGGCGGTGCCAGCGGCGGCACGGGGGACTCCTTCCCCGCTGCCGGTATCATGGGGGAGCATCGCCCCTTAGCCCCCTTCCTTCATGGCTTCTTGGGAGCCCTCCCCCATGGATATGAGATCCATGGGGAGGCAAAAACGTGGCTTTGGCGGCTGCAAATTCGTGGGTGGAGATGCCCTGGGCGAATTAGGTTTCCTCCCTTTATATAGCTTCTCGGATTCCCGTCACCCCATCTTGGGCTGCAGTAAATCGGGCCTAAAAGGCCCGTCCAGACTCGGAATCAGCTAAATTTTATGTCCAGAACGTTTGTCGCGAAATTTCCAAAAACTCACTTTTGCAACTATTAGTAGGTTAGTCCAAATAAATCATAAACTTTATAAAAAAGGAGTGTCAAAAGCATATTATTAGCATAAAACCATTAAAAATTATAGATACGTTATGGACGTATCAACATCCCAAGCTTAGTTCCTGCTCGTCCTCGAGTAGGTAAACGATCAAAACAATATAATTTTTGAGGTGACATGCAGACAACACAATCTTGATCATCATTATTGTAAAAGCATTGATAGCTGGGATTAAGGTACTCTAAACATGAATCATGAAAGATAGAGTTCTAACAATAAGACATAGTAACTATGTTGTAACATGAAAAGGCACAAACAAAAGATTCATGAATAACAATCGTTTGCAAGACGTTTGTTTGTTTCACATAAATAAAGCATAATGAGAATGGTATTCAGCTTGTCCCTTATAGAGTAGCAAAACATAAATGCATAGGACACCTTCAAAGTTCATAAGGGTGACTAGATACAAATAGTTTAGGAACACAATATCAAAGTTATGCATCAATCAACAAGTCTTGGGACAATACACATAGAACTAAGAATGACAACTATGCTCTCTTAATTGGTGCATAAAGATAGAAGGTGGAGACTCAATATAAAAGTGGAAGAAAGGCCTTCATAGAAGGAAGCAGGGATTCAAGTCTCATAAAGAGCTTCCAAAAATTATGGTACTTATTAGCTTTTAGCTCTCATTGCCCCTATCATAAGCATCTTGAAGTGATTAAGGTTAAAGTGAACAAACTATGGAGTATATGCTTGACAAAGTATAAGTTGGAAATCTCATGTCTCTTGAATTCGAGGGACGCTCCTCATGCTACTCAAGTTTAGTTACCGGTAAGTTCTTGTCATAGTAAGTACATGTGTATCATAGAGAACCGCCAACAGGGTACCCCTTGCCCGATGATACGGAAGAATCCCCATATCAAAATGACAAGGCAAGCAGATAACGAGCATCTCAGCAATCTTCTTATTTACCATGGGAAAATGGTGCTTTTTTTTTTCTTTTTCCTCTTTTCTCATCTCTTTTTTTTCTTTTTTTCTTAATCTCTAGAAGAATGCTTCATAGATTCTCATTATGGTTACGCTGCAGGTTTCCACCATGATTAGGCATGAATTAGACCGGCAGCCCAGGGTTTCTCTAACACACATACATAACTCCATAGACTTACAAGCTCCCCTTTCATTTCACACCGACGACATCCATAGACAAAAGAGCATGATATCAACTAGATACAATGTACAAGTGCAATGTTGAAAGCGTTCCCCATGACAACATGGTTCTGCCTAATCCCCAACATATAGGTGCAAGCATATATAACATAGATGACACAATGGTTCAATTTTATTAGGGGCAAGAAAAGTAAAGTGTGCCATCAAGTTCCTGAGAGCTTTAATCACTAGTTTTCTCATAACAAGTTTAATTCGAAAGGTAGATAAAAGCAGGAATATACTTGGAATAGCAAATCCTAATATGTAGGTATGGTGGACTCTTTGGGATAACTTGGTTTTATTTGGAGTTGGATGCATGAGTGGAACTCATACTTGGTTATGGAGGCTAGCAAAAGACTAGGAGCGACCAACTAAAAGAGCAATAATGGCCATAATCATGCAAAAGCGACAAAACATCATTAATTAAAGCATAAAGTGATATTACAAGTCGAAAACTAAAGGATCATAAAGGCTATGGTGATTTGGGATAGTCATAACATGGTGTGAGCATGCGCCAAGTCAACCCAAATAAAGCATCAAAGGAGAATACCACAATACTATGCTTTAATATGCTAAAACAACACATGATTCTTTCAAGGCACATTAAGCAATCTCAATTGTTTATAACATGTCATGCTACAACAAAAATCACTAAGCATGAAGCCAAAAAATATCAAGCATGACATGGCAAAGCATAGGCCGAGCTCCTTTTACCACTTAAGCATGAACTTTTCCTACTCTTTTCCAATCCAAACCACACTTATTTGAAAACTAATATATGAAAGAGGAGGTCCAACCAATTTATTCAAGCAAACCAAGCAAAATGAAAACCAAAAACAAAAACGAAGACGCTCCAAGAACAACACAACTATGGAACAAAAAATAAAAATGAATTGTTTGGAAGAACCTGAGTTTTTTATTGATAAAGAAGGGGATGCCTTGGGCATCCCCAAGCTTTGACGCTTGTACTTCTTGGATATTTCTTGGGGTGACACGGGGTGGCATCTCCAAGCTTGAGCTTTAGTCCATTCTTCATCTCATTACATCATTCTTTCCTTAACACCTGAAAAATTTCCTTCATACAAAACTTCACATAATCTTCATTAGCAACATTAGTGTACTCAAGATAATAAGTCTTTAGGTTCAGTTTCAACACCAATAAAACTTCCATTAAAACACAAGCTACTGTAACACTTCCCTTAAAAATCTCAATTCTCCAAAAAGAACCCAAAAAGGAATCAACAAGAAGCAAATGCAAATAATGGCAGAAATCTGTCAAAACAGACCAGCAGATAGAAACTAATTTTTTCGAAGACCTTCTGTTGCTCAAATCGAAAAGTATTGAACTAACGAAAGTTGTATAACAACCTGGGGCAGAAGCACAAAACATTACAGCTCAAACCGACGTACAGAGATTTTACACTAATTTTTTACAGCGAAGCACAAAAATCTATTTCGGGACAGCAACTTTCCCAAGCATTACTCCTCTCTCATTAGAGGTTACTCTTGGCACAAAAAACAAATAAAAAGGATAAGGAGAGGTTATTACTGAAGCAATAACTTCCAAGAATCAACTAAAACTTTTGGGTTATCTCCCAATAAGTACTTTTCTTTAACGCCTTTAAGTTAGGCATAGGAGCAAGATTCAAGTATTTTCGAATGAATAAGCATTAAGATCAATACCAGAAATATCTTTCTTTTTCAAGGCTTCATGCATTCCTACAAGTTTTTAACTGAAAAGCTTTCATGTGAAGATTTGTTTTGGTTTCATAGGCATGAACAGAAGTGTTCAAGGTCGACCTCCACTTTACCATTACTCATCTTTCCAATCACTTTCCTTTTTGAAAACGTTTTTAGGTAACAAGTACAACTATTTTTT
Source organism: Avena eriantha (assembly GCA_910589775.1). Classification (NCBI taxonomy): domain Eukaryota; kingdom Viridiplantae; phylum Streptophyta; class Magnoliopsida; order Poales; family Poaceae; genus Avena; species Avena eriantha. The sequence continues at coordinate 1,506,898 of OU342742.1, forward strand.
TTGTAATTCGCATTACCTATCCATACTAAGATAGAGAACAACTTAAAACTGAAACTAAAAACTACTTAGAGATAAAGAAAACAAGTGCACACAAGAATATTCACCCACAGGCTATTGCTCCCCGGCAACGGCACCAAAAAAGGTCTTGATAACCCACAAGTATAGGGGATCGTGTGTAGCCTTTTCGATAAGTAAGAGTGTCAAACCCAACGAGGAGCTAAAGGTAGGGTAAATATTCTCTCAAGTTCTATCAACCACTGATACAACTCTACACACACTAAACGTTTGCATTATCTAGGAAATAAAACTAGAGCAACAATACGAGTAATAGAGATAGCTTTGCATGATAATAAATAATAAGAAAGTAAAGCTAGTTTCTGTAGCAATAAAATACAGTAAACTAACATAACCACGAGTGTGGAATATTGGTAGTAATTGTGGTGGCTTTGTCCAAGTTTAAATAGTGAATAGATCGGGTTCATTGTCGTCGATGCAGTTTTCTATGTGGGAGAGGCTAAATATACATGCGCTTCACTACTTGGAATTACATGTACTATATGATTGGATTGTTAGCAAACATCCGTAATTACTAATCAATACATTAAGGTTTCCCCAACCATAGCCTTAAGTTTAATGGTCCTCTTACTCCCATACGTGCAACATTCCGGTTCGCGTCCTCGGGTTTCTATCACTCTGACAGAACTTCCCCTTCCTCTTACACATACTACAAACCCTATGATGTTTAATCCATGTGCGCATAAATATAATAGACACCAAAGGACTGTACCATATCAACATACAACTCTAATGAACCAAAGAGTTCAACCATTCAATCTAAGAACAAAGAAACTATGCAAACATGACATATATCATAAGATTATAACTTATAACATCAAACACCATGTTTACATAGGACAGTACAGAGGTGTATGGGAGGATGAACCACTGCATACTAGGAGAATTAGGTGATGGAGATGGCGGTGAAGATGGTGAAAAGGGCGGCGGCGACGCGGGCGATGGCGCGGGCGACTCCTTCCCTGCCGCCGGTATCATGGGGGAGTGTAGCATCCCAATTGTCTAACAATTGTAATGCTACTTGGTCTAGTAATATAATGGCTACTTCCTATATACAATTGTTGCATCATAATTATATCATGCTCATGTCATCATGCCACCTTGCATTTGAGCATCATATAAAACCCTTTTTCTTTGGTTCTTCTCTCATATGCATTATTAATTGTATTTGCCTCTTGATATTGTATTTGCTTATTGATATATTGTTTAATGCCCAAGTTGAGTTGGGGGCATTTCTTTTATTCCACTCCACCACCTTTCTTTGTCACCACCTCATAATTCCACCACCTTTCTTTTGTTTCCACCCATCATCTCCACCACCTTAATCATATATGAGCCCATGTCCTCTTTTGGTGTTTATATCTAGCTCATAAATAAGTTGAGGATGGTTCTCTCTACTCTCTAACCACTTCCATACCAGGGCTATAATTGTTTTCACAATATTGAGTATGGGGGCATGCTTGCCACCCTTTTATACCATATGTGTGGGAAGGCTTCCATAACCACATTTGGAGATTAATCTAAACTTGAATTTTATTTAAAAACTAGTTGTTTACACAACTAGCATCAAGGCATTTAATGCATGCATGCCCCATGCAAGGTTTGCACCTCTTTTATCCCTATCTTTCTATTCTTCCTTTTTGTTGATTTGAAGGGTTTTTGGGATGGATCAAAATCATAAAAAGCATATGGAAAAGAAAGAAAACAAACCTACACCTATCCACCCCCTCTAATCTACCCTACCTACCCTCTCTCTGTTTTACCTCAAACCCTAACACCTCTCTTTTATCTCTAATCCTAGCTCTAATCTAAACCCTAAACCTTAACCTCACCTCACCTCTCTCCTCTCACCATGCCGAGGTTTCCCCTCTCCCTGCCAGCAGGCCCCACCTAGCTACCCCATCTACCCCCACTCCTAACCCTAGCCCATGCCGAGCATGCCCTAGCTACACCTAGCTTCCCCTCTCCTCTCTATTCCTCTCTCACTGCCGAGCAGGTCCCACGCGACCCTGTCCCGCCTTGACCGCTTCCTGGCCCACCTGCCATGCCTCTGCCCCGGCCAAGTCGAGCCCCAGCTCGAGCACGTGCATGGGACGAGGAAAAAGTGGCCGAAGCCACTTTACCTCTACCCCGCGCCCACACGGTACCCTCCTTCTCCCCGTCTCTATCTACCCCTTTTCGCCCCCGTCTGGTAGCCCCAGATCCACCCCAGGGCCCTGCCCTCTCCCCTCCTTCTTCACCGACGCCATCTCCTCTCGCCGGTCACTGCTAGTACCTTCGCCGCTTCCTCGTTCCAGCCGGCGTGGGTGACGTGGAGGTGGTCGAGGAGACCAAGGAGGTTCCCCTGCTTCACCCTGTACGCGCCAGCGGGGAGGAGGAGAACCAGATCCACCAGAACCATCACCGCCCCGACGAAACCCTAGGTCGCCGGCCGCCAGCCTCATCGTCGTTCTACTGCTCCCCACTCCGATCAGAGCCCTCCGTCGAGCCCGCGGTGAGTTCCTCTCCCGCCTAGACATTCTCCGCCTCGCCGCAAAACCTAGCCGCGGCAAGCGTTACGCCGAGCACTCTCAGTGCGCCGTCGGCCGCGGGCGTCTGCGTGCCTCCGCGACACAAACCACTCTTCTAGCCGCTCCCCCGTCCTGTCAGCATCCCCGCCTACCGCAGTGGCTGCCGCCTCCGCGGGCGAGCCCAGGTCCCCGGTTCGAGCCTTCCCCGTGTCGTGCGCTCTGTCGCCACGCGCTGTTTCCCGTCACGCGTCAGATCGACAGAGAAGATCCACAGTAGCGCTGTCACTTTGCGTAAAACCCCCCCAGCTTTTTAATCCGCTCAACCCGCACTCCCCTTAACCCCACCTGTCAGCCCCTGTGTACTTTTTACAAAAAGGCACCCGGTTTTCGTAAACCTTAACCCGTGGTCCAGTACATCCCCACCTGTCAGCCTCTGTGGGTCCATCCGCTGCCCCGTGGACCCGTAGCCGCTGGTCCCACCTGTCAATCGTTGTGGCTAAGTAACGCCGCGGTGAGAAAACCTTTTTCTGAGCGCGCGTGTCCCAGTCAGTAGCTGGCCCACCATCAGCGACTGGGGCTGGGTCTGACTGAGTAATAAAAGTATTTTCCGTTTATCTGTTTTAACAAAACCAATTCATATTGTTTAAATTCAAATTCAAATCTGTTTTAAATAACTTTAATATTATAAATCCAAATAATACAAATAATATATGTTTTTAAATCAGAAAAATGTGAGGAATTCAAATATGCTATTCAAAATAATGTTTGAAAACTTTAAATTTTCGAGATGAATAAAATTACAAATAAAATGCCTTTTCTTAATAAATTAATAACTTTGATTCTACAACTCCAAATTTGACAAATAATATGTCTAAATCGATCAGCACGACGAGCCCGTTCTATCTATGCATTCCTTGTTCTGATTTGAAGCATGCATCATGTCATTATTACAAATCAGAACTGTTTATGACAATAAAACTTGGCTAAGTAAATAATAAAATGCTTTATTCTTGTACCCCACACCTCACCATGCCATGCTACTTTAAAGCCATGTAAATTGTGCATCATTCATCATGGCATGCTTGTTTGCTTGTCGCATTTTAATTCATATGCTTGTGCACTTTATTTATGTTGGCCCTTGTTTGTTTGGTTCTTCTTCGAATAGATGCCCAGCAGGAGAATTATCAGGAATCACAGGAGTTCTACCCAGATCCATCTCTCGCTTCAACTGAGCTGCCAGGCAAGCACTACCATATGCTTGCATACATATAGTACCTATTGCCTCTATCTTATTCTTGCATCATTGAGTCGCGATTGCATTAAATTGAATCCCAAGTACTGCATAGCCTTTACTTTTTAACCCCACCGAAGCTTGTTCCTCCATCCCATGAGCCATTACTACAGGAGTTGTTTGAGCCATGCGAGTCGTAGAAAAGCATGTGTAGGGTATGTGAGTGTCTGATGAATAATGAGGTACCTAAACAACACAATCTGAGTAGTAATGGGATAACTAATGAAAGAGGCATCGGTGAGCAATATATGCTATTTGGTTTTTCATGCTCACTTGTGTCCCGTAGGACCCCGAGTACTTGATTCCTGTTCCTTGACTATTCGCACTATCCACATCCGGGAGGCCTTATGGACCCCCCTGAGCCAGAGCTTGATTCATTCTTATTTCTTGGGGCCACAAGTAGTTTGGGGCTTTATTACTATCCTGTACTTATGCCATGCTTTACTGTTTTATTTAAGATTGTGCGTGGCGCACCTGTACTGTTTTGGATGCAGAGTGATTTCGCGGTATCGACAAGCCCAGTCACATTTTCGGGTTCCCAGTCGTTTACAGCCATTGGCGCAAACCTTGGGTCCGTCTCGGAGCCGGCCAACTTTGTTGCGGGTAGCTTAATGGGGTGGCCCCCTGAAATATTTCTGAATCCTGTGATCGCTTTGTCGTGAATGCCTCGTTGGGTTTGAGTTGGTTTTTCCGAGGTTGATCGAGTGTGTGTTGCTATTCGTGCACCCCTGCAGGGTAAATCTTTCTGAAAGCCGTGTCCGCGGTTATGGACGACTTGGAGCACAGTTTCTCGATCATAGACAAGTATAACTAAAGTACCGCTTTTAATTTGACTAAGTACTTGACTAGTAAATAGTCCAATACTCATGGAATGGTTAATAAAACTGCCAACGGATGGGGGTTGTTCGTCTGCTTCCTCGTTGGTAAGCGAGGAGGAGGATGGATTTGTTAATTATACTGTTACAATGGTTGTTCTTAATTCACGGACATCCATCTATCATTGGTTAGGCGGATGGTTAGAGAGTATCTATAGAATTGTTAGATATTATCTTTTGCTACCATTGCGTTACCCCAGGTTGTGTCCCCTTTAGTGGCATAAAGACTTGCTGAGCACCCCTAGGGTCTCACACGATAAATTGTTTGATTCAGATGAACATGTGTACTCGCAAGAAGGATACTGGGTGGAGGAGACAGATGATGTTGGCAACGATCACCCGGTGTAGAGATTCCGTGAACGGGTATCCGTGAGATCTGTGGGCGGGATATGTTTATTTATGTGGCATCTTATGCCGATTTGCTTCTTATCCGTACTCGGATCTTGTTTTCCGCTTCCGCCTGATACTCTGATGTTTGATGTATGAGGAGCTATCCTAAAATATTAACTCTATCTAGGATATTTGAATCTTGCCGTATGGCGTTGCAATATTTCTATTTCTTTTAGATGGAGTGGCTCTGAGAACTGTTGTATGTGGCTTGCATACATACTCACTTATGTATGTAGTTGATCCCTTCGCCTGCCGATTACGCCGCTCGTTCTTGTCCCGATGTTCTGAAAGTAGTTAGGACGACCGAAAGGTCTACCGTGAGTGGCCCTGGGCCCCACCGTACTATTTTCACCACTTTCGCTCATCCAGGCATGTAGCTAAGAGCGCAATTCACCGAGATAGTTACAATTGGTATCAGAGCCATCCCGCCCTTCAGGGTCTCAGCCAAAATGGTCGTTGTCAGTCTAGCAAATATTTTTGGTAGCTATGTATATTAGAAAAACAAACAAACGTGAGGGTAGGACTGCTTCCATTTTTCTTCTTACCCACCCACCCACCCTTTTTCTGGTAAGGAAGTGTAATGTTTTCAATTCTCTTCTAAAATTCAAACTAGGATTCACATGTTCTGGGTTCCGTAGTACTATAGGTTGTGTGTGTGTGTGTTTGAATTCTTTATCTATTTGTTGCATCCAATGTTATCACTATCTGCCTTTTGGTTATCAACTGTTGGTACATTCCATACCGACAAGCCTTTGTAAACCGACGCGATCTATCTGATTCGTTGTATACCGATGCAATCTATCTTACTCTTTGTTATCTGACGTTATCTTGTTGGGGTGTTCTTTTTCGTAGTCACCAATCTTTAGGTTCATCTTAAGAAGAAGGTATTGGGATATGTGTTTTACTGATTCATGTGCGAAGTAATGATTTGAGTGTGGGATGGAGTCGCGACCATACCACTACTTTTATCATTCGCTCTTGTATATTGAACTAGTAGAGTTACCAATCTTGATTCGTTAAGTGGTTTTGTGCATATAGTGGTATTTTAATGCCAAAATTTGCGGAAAATTTTTCTTTGTTAGTTTGTGTATCACACTCCTTGTTCAGTCGTGTGAGATATGCTTAATATCTTCTAGTTGCCTTGAAGTTTGTTGATATTTTAATATCATCTTAGTGAATTGCATCCTTTAATCTTGGTTAATTCCATTTTGGTACTATTTTGGATTATTATTATTCTCCATTATAGTACTGACTTGTGTTTTAAATCAATCACAGGATGGCACCACCACGCCGTTCTGAGGAGGACATACCACCTGAACTGGGGGCTGCTTTGGCAAGTATTGCAAATGCTTTGGGCACTATGCAGCAGAACCAGCAGCGCTTCGAGGAAAGTGTCAGGAGGAACGAGTTTGTTCCGCTACCTCCACCTCCCAAGCGAGGAGACATCAAGAGTTTTCTCAAGTTCAACCCACGCCAATTTGAGGTGTCTGATCAGCCACTTGATGCGGATGATTGGCTGCGTGAAGTGTCAAGGTTGCTGATGACTGCGGATGTTCCCAAGCAAGAATGGGTCAAATGTGCCACTCACCTTCTGAAGGGAGATGCAGCTCTATGGTGGGAAAATTACCTCAAGGCAGATCTCTCTGGTTTTCAGCCTACTTGGGAACAATTCACTGCGGCGTTCAAAGAGCAATATCTGTCAGAAATTGTCATGGAAAGGATGAAGGAAGTGTTTCTCAACCTCAAGCAGGGCACTGACAATGTCAACACCTACATCAGAAACTTCATGAACCTTTCTCGGTATGGTGGCGATGAGATCTCTGATGACAAGAAGAAGCAAAAGCGGTTCCAGCAAGGACTCAATGCTTCCATCAAATATGCTATCACTCATGCAAGGCCGGCGTCTTTTCTGGAACTCCAACACACAGCTCTGCAGGAAGAAGCAAGTAGGCAAGTGTTTGAGGAGTCAAAGAAACACAACTGCGATACAGCAAGCTCTTCTGCTATGACAACTCCTTCTAAGCGTCGTGTCTGGGTTCCTAACACCCCACCGTCGCTCCCTGCTCCGCCAAGACCGTCAAGCTATGCGGCAAGGCGACCAAACTCCTTCACTGCGGCTCCCAGGGGCTACAACCACAACTACCCTGGAGCGCCTGGCGGAGTCCCTGGCTACATTGCTCCACGTCCACTTGGTGCTTGTTACACTTGTGGAAACACTGGGCATCAGTGCTGGAATTGTCCAATGAACAACAAAGCTCTTCCACCACCACCTCCAAGACCTGCGGCAAGTGCTCCTATGGTTCGTGCACCTCCACCTCGGGCTCTCAACATCAACACCAAGCCTGGGTCTATGGTTGCTCGTGCCAACTGTGTCAACGTCGCTCAAGCTGAGCATGCATCTAGAGTTGTGATGGGTATGCTTCCTGTTAACTCAGTCCCTGCACGAGTTTTATTTGATTCTGGCGCATCGCATTCTTTTGTCTCTACGAGTTTTGCTGATAGAAATGGGTTATCTATGGATCCTCTCCCCAAGCGTTTAATGGTCCTTTCTCCTGGAGCAACAATGGCATCTTCAAAAATCAGCCATAACAATCAAATTGAGATTGGTGGTTCTTCGTTTCCGGCTTCCTTAATTATTCTGGGCAATTCTGATATTGATGTTATCTTGGGAATGGATTGGTTAACAGCAAATGCAGCTATGATTGATTGTGCTGAACGTTCGGTTTCTCTGAAAATTCTTGAAGGCCATATAGTCTATTCTCCAATTCTGACTCCTGCAGTTCAGCTTTACTCTTTGGCGGCTCTGAATGATGATGCTATGGAAGGTATTCAGAGTGTTCCGGTAGTCTGTGAGTTTCCAGATGTTTTTCCTGAAGAGTTGCCAGGTATGCCTCCGGATCATGAGGTTGAGTTTGTGATTGAACTTGAACCTGGTACCGCTCCTATTTCCAAGCGGCCTTATAAAATGGGTCCTGCTGAGTTGGCTGAACTCAAGCGTCAGCTTGATGAACAAGAGAAGTTGGGTTTCATTCAGCACAGTACTTCTTCTTGGGGTAGTCCAACCATCTTTGTGAAGAAGCGAGACAAGACTGATAGACTTTGTGTTGACTATCAGGCACTCAATGCTAAAACCATCAAGAATAAATATCCCCTTCCGCAGATTAATGATCTCTTCGATCAGCTAGCTAGAGCTGTGGTATTCTCTAAGCTTGATTTGAGAAGTGGATATCATCAAATCAAGATTCGCAAGGAAGATGTTCCTAAAACAGCTTTCACCACCCGCTATGGCCTGTACGAGTACACGGTCATGTCTTTCGGTCTCACCAATGCACCTGCCACCTTCTCGAGGCTTATGAACTCGGTTTTCATGGAGTATCTTGATAAGTTCGTTGTGGTCTATCTGGATGACATCCTAGTCTATTCTAAGTCAAAGGAAGAACATGAAGAACACCTTCGGTGTGTCCTAAACAAGCTTCGTGAGAACCGCCTGTATGCAAAGTTCTCCAAGTGTGAATTCTGGCTGCCTCAAGTCACCTACCTTGGTCACGTCATCTCTGCCAAAGGCATTGCCGTCAACCCAGAAACTAGTAAGACAATTATGGACTGGCTTCCACCCATAAATGTCAAAGAAGTCCGGAGTTTCCTTGGTTTGGCCAGTTATTGCCGTCGCTTCGTTCAAAACTTCTCGAAGATTGCGAAGCCTCTTACCGATCTCCTCAAGAAAGGCAAGAAATACCTTTGGAGTCCTGCATGTCAAGCAAGCTTTGAAACACTCAAAGAGAAGCTCACTTCCACACCAGTCTTGGTTCCTCCAGATACATCAAAGCCTTTCTAGATATTCTGTGACACCTCATTGCAAGGATTGGGTGTGGTCCTTATGCAAGAAAAACAAGTTGTTGCTTACGCCTCTCGACACTTGAAGACGCATGAGATCAACTATCCTACACATGACCTCGAACTCGCAGCAGTGGTTTTTGCTTTGAAAGTATGGAGGCATTACTTGCTTGGCAACCGTTGTGAGATCTTTTCTGATCACAAGAGTCTGAAGTATATCTTCACACAGCCAGATCTCAACCTTCGTCAGAGGAGGTGGATTGAAACAATCAATGATTTCGATTTGACCATCAACTACACTCCGGGCAAAGCTAACGTCATGGCCGATGCCCTCAGCCGAAAAGCTTATGTCAACAACCTCATGGTGGAAGAACAACAACCTCTCTTGTGTGAGGAATTCCGCAAGCTCAACCTTGAAATTGTGGATCAAGGGTATCTTCTGAACCTTCTGGCAACACCTCTCTTGGAAGAAAAAGTTCGCTCTATTCAACTTGGTGATCCTTATACTAAAAAGATCATTTCCAACATTCAGCTTTCGAAGTATGAGTCTTTCCATGTTGACGACCAATGCACTCTTTTCTTTGAACACCGGATGTTTGTTCTGAACTACCCGGGTTTAAGAGAGCAAGTTCTCAAGGAGGCGCATGATTCTGTTCTTTCTATCCACCCTGGCAGCACTAAGATGTACATGGATCTAAAAACACAATATTGGTGGCCTGGATTGAAACGATATTGTGCCAAGTACGTCTCGGAGTGTGATGTTTGTTGTAGAGTTAAAGTTGTCCATCAGAAACCTTCTGGTCTTCTACAGCCATTGAAGCCTCCAGAATGGAAATGGGAGAAAGTAGAGATGGACTTCATCACTGGTTTTCCAAGGTCGTAGAAGGGCAACAATGCAATCTTTGTTGTCATCGACAGGCTTTCTAAAGTAGCTCACTTCTTTCCAATCAAGGAAACAATTTCTGCAATTCAGTTGGCTGAGCTCTATATCAATAGAATCGTCTCTCTGTATGGAGTTCCTCTTGAGATCAGCTCAGACCGTGGAAGCATCTTCACTTCCAAGTTCTAGGGAAGTTTCCAAAATGCTTTGGGAACAAAATTGAACTTCAGCACAACCTACCACCCTCAGTTGCAAGGACAAGTTGAAAGGATCAATCAGATTCTGGAAGATATGCTCCGTGCTTGCGTTATCTCTTTCGGCATGAAGTGGGAAGAATGTCTTCCGCTGAATTCTCTTACAACAACAGTTTCCAGAAAAGTCTAAAGATGGCACCATTTGAGGCTCTCTATGGTCGCAAATGCAGAACTCCGATTGGTTGGTCGGGCGCAGGTGAAAGAATATTGTTTGGCCCCAACATTGTAACTCAAGCGGAGGAGAAAGTTCACATCATTCTTGAAAACCTGAAGATTGCTCAAAGTCGCCAGAAGAGCAATTATGACAGAAAGCACACGGACATGGAGTATGTCCCTGGTGATCTCGTTTACCTTCGTGTCACTCCCATGAGAGGCACGCACCGCTTTGGTATCAAAGGAAAGCTGGCTCCTAGATATATCGGTCCTTTCAAAATTCGTGGAAGAAGAGGAGAAGTTGCTTATGCTCTTGAACTTCCTGAACAACTCAAGGTCCATGATGTTTTCCATATCTCTCAACTCAAGAAGTGCTTCAAGGATCCTGGCAGGACCGTGGACCATGAACTCATCAATCTACAAGAAGATCTGTCTTATCAAGAACACCCCACAAAAATCCTTGAAGTCGTAGAAAGAAGGACTCGCAACAAGTCCATCAAGTTCTGCAAGGTGCAGTGGTCGCACCATTCTGTTGATGAAGCCACTTGGGAACGTGAAGATGAGCTCCGTGCCAAGTATCCTACCCTCTTCGAGTCTTCTTCTTCTTCCTAGAATCTCGAGGCGAGATTCCTGTTTAGTGGGGGAGAGTTGTAGCATCCCAATTGTCTAACAATTGTAATGCTACTTGGTCTAGTAATATAATGGCTACTTCCTATATACAATTGTTGCATCATAATTATATCATGCTCATGTCATCATGCCACCTTGCATTTGAGCATCGTATAAAACCCTTTTTCTTTGGTTCTTCTCTCATATGCATTATTAATTGTATTTGCCTCTTGATATTGTATTTGGTTATTGATATATTGTTTAATGCCCAAGTTGGGTTGGGGGCATATCTTTTATTCCACTCCACCACCTTTCTTTGTCACCACCTCATAATTCCACCACCTTTCTTTTGTTTCCACCCATCATCTCCACCACCTTAATTATATATGAGCCCATGTCCTCTTTTGGTGTTTATATCTAGCTCATAAATAAGTTGAGGATGGTTCTCTCTACTCTCTAACCACTTCCATACCAGGGCTATAATTGTTTTCACAATATTGAGTATGGGGGCATGCTTGCCACCCTTTTATACCATATGTGTGGGAAGGCTTCCATAACCACATTTGGAGATTAATCTAAACTTGAATTTTATTTAAAAACTAGTTGTTTACACAACTAGCATCAAGGCATGTAATGCATGCATGCCCCATGCAAGGTTTGCACCTCTTTTATCCCTATCTTTCTATTCTTCCTTTTTGTTGATTTGAAGGGTTTTTGGGATGGATCAAAATCATAAAAAGCATATGGAAAAGAAAGAAAACAAACCTACACCTATCCACCCCCTCTAATCTACCCTACCTACCCTCTCTCTCTGTTTTACCTCAAACCCTAACACCTCTCTTTTCTCTCTAACCCTAGCTCTAATCTAAACCCTAAACCTTAACCTCACCTCACCTCTCTCCTCTCACCATGCCGAGGTTTCCCCTCTCCCTGCCAGCAGGCCCCACCTAGCTACCCCATCTACCCCCACTCCTAACCCTAGCCCATGCCGAGCATGCCCTAGCTACACCTAGCTTCCCCTCTCCTCTCTATTCCTCTCTCACTGCCGAGCAGGTCCCACGCGACCCTGTCCCGCCTTGACCGCTTCCTGGCCCACCTGCCATGCCTCTGCCTCGGCCAAGTCGAGCCCCAGCTCGAGCACGTGCATGGGACGAGGAAAAAGTGGCCGAAGCCACTTTACCTCTACCCCGCACCCACACGGTACCCTCCTTCTCCCCGTCTCTATCTACCCCTTTTCGCCCCCGTCTGGTAGCCCCAAATTCACCCCAGGGCCCTGCCCTCTCCCCTCCTTCTTCTTCACCGACGCCATGTCCTCTCGCCGGTCACCGCCAGTACCTTCGCCGCTTCCTCGTTCCAGCCGGCGTGGGTGACGTGGAGGTGGTCGAGGAGACCAAGGAGGTTCCCCTGCTTCACCCTGTACGCGCCAGCGGGGAGGAGGAGAACCAGATCCACCAGAACCATCACCGCCCCGACGAAACCCTAGGTCGCCGGCCGTCAGCCTCATCGTCGTTCTGCTGCTCCCCACTCCGATCAGAGCCCTCCGTCGAGCCCGCGGTGAGTTCCTCTCCCGCCTAGACATTCTCCGCCTTGCCGCAAAAGCCTAGCCATGGCAAGCGTTACGCCGAGCACTCACAGTGCGCCGTCGGCCGCGGGCATCTGCACGCCTCCGTGACGCAAACCACTCTTCTAGCCGCGCTCCCCTGTCCTGTCAGCAATCCCCGCCTACCGCAGTGGCTGCCGCCTCCGCGCGCGAGCCCAGGTCCCCGGTTCGTGCCTTCCCCGCATCGTGCGCTCTGTCGCCGTGCGCTGTTTCCCGTCACGCGTCAGATCGACAGAGAAGATGCAAAGTAGCGTTGTCACTTTGCGTAAAACCCCCCAGCTTTTTAATCCGCTCAACCCGCGCTCCCCTTAACCCCACCTGTCAGCCCCTGTGTACTTTTTACAAAAAGGCACCCGGTTTTCGTAAACCTTAACCCGTGGTCCAGTACATCCCCACCTGTCAGCCTCTGTGGGTCCATCCGCTGGCCCGTGGACCCGTACCCGCTGGTCCCACCTGTCAATCGCTGTGGCTAAGTAACGCCGCGGTGAGAAAACCTTTTTCTGAGCGCGCGTGTCCCAGTCAGCAGCTGGCCCACCATCAGCGACTGGGGCTGGGTCTGACTGAGTAATAGAAGTATTTTCCGGTTATCTGTTTTAACAAAACCAATTCAAATTGTTTAAATTCAAATTCAAATCTGTTTTAAATAACTTTAATATTATAAATCCAAATAATACAAATAATATATGTTTTTAAATCAGAAAAATGTGAGGAATTCAAATATGCTATTCAAAATAATGTTTGAACACTTTAAATTTTCGAGATGAATAAAATTACAAATAAAATGCCCCTTTCTTAATAAATTAATAATTTTGATTCTACAACTCCAAATTTGACAAATAATATGTCTAAATCGATCAGCGCGACGAGCCCGTTATATCTATGCATTCCTTGTTCTGATTTGAAGCATGCATCATGTCATTATTACAAATCAGAACTGTTTATGACAATAAAACTTGGCTAAGTAAATAATAAAATGCTTTATTCTTGTACCCCACACCTCACCATGCCATGCTACTTTAAAGCCATGTAAATTGTGCATCATTCATCATGACATGCTTGTTTGCTTGTCGCATTTTAATTCATATGCTTGTGCACTTTATTTATGTTGGCCCTTGTTTGTTTGGTTCTTCTTCGAATAGACGCCCAGCAGGAGAATTATCAGGAATCACAGGAGTTCTACCCAGATCCATCTCTCGCTTCAACTTAGTTGCTAGGCAAGCACTACCACATGCTTGCATACATATAGTACCTATTGCCTCTATCTTATTCTTGCATCATTGTGTCGTGATTGCATTAAATTGAATCCCAAGTACTGCATAGCCTTTACTTTTAAACCCCACCGAAGCTTGTTCCTCCATCCCATGAGCCATTACTACAGGAGTTGTTTGAGCCATGCGAGTCGTAGAAAAGCATGTGTAGGGTATGTGAGTGTCTGATGAATAATGAGGTACCTAAACAACACAATCTGAGTAGTAATGGGATAACTAATGAAAGAGGCACCGGTGAGCAATATATGCTATTTGGTTTTTCATGCTCACTTGTGTCCCGTAGGACCCCGAGTACTTGATTCCTGTTCCTTGACTATTCACATTATCCACATCCGGGAGGCCTTATGGACCCCCCCTGAGCCAGAGCTTGATTCATTCTTATTTCTTGGGGCCACAAGTAGTTTGGGGCTTTATTACTATCCTGTACTTATGCCATGCTTTACTGTTTTATTTAAGATTGTGCGTGGAGCACCTGTACTGTTTTGGATGCAGAGTGATTTCGCGGTATCAACAAGCCCAGTCACATTTTCGGGTTCCCAGTCGTTTACAGCCATTGGCGCAAACCTTGGGTCCGTCTCGGAGCCGGCCAACTTCGTTGCGGGTAGCTTAATGGGGTGGCCCCCTGAAATATTTCTAAATCCTGTGATCGCTTTGTCGTGAATGCCTCGTTGGGTTGGAGTTGGTTTTTCCGAGGTTGATCGAGTGTGTGTTGCTATTCGTGCACCCCTGCAGGGTAAATCTTTCTGAAAGCCGTGTCTGCGGTTATGGACGACTTGGAGCACAGTTTCTCGATCATAGACAAGTATAACTAAAGTACCGCTTTTAATTTGACTAAGTACTTGACTAGTAAATAGTGCAATACTCATGGAATGGTTAATAAAACTGCCAACGGATGGGGGTTGTTCGTCCGCTTCCTCGTTGGTAAGCGAGGAGGAGGATGGATCTGTTAATTATACTGTTACAACTGTTGTTCTTAATTCACGGACATCCGTCTATCATTGGTTAGGCGGATGGTTAGCGAGTATCTATAGAATTGTTAGATATTATCTTTTGCTACCATTGCGTCACCCCAGGTTGTGTCCCCTTTAGTGGCATAAAGACTTGCTGAGCACCCCTAGGGTCTCACACGATAAATTGTTTGATTCAGATGAACAGGTGTACTCGCAAGAAGGACACTGGGTGGAGGAGACATATGATGTTGGCAACGATCACTCGGTGTAGAGATTCCGGGAACGGGGATCCGTGAGATCTGTGGGCAGGATATGTTTATTTATGTGGCATCTTATGCCGATTTGCTTCTTATCCGTACTCGGATCTTGTTTTCCGCTTCCGCCTGATACTCTGATGTTTGATGTATGAGGAGCTATCCTAAAATATTAACTCTATCTAGGATATTTGAATCTTGCCGTATGGTGTTGCAATATTTCTATTTCTTTTAGATGGAGTGGCTCTGAGAACTGTTGTATGTGGCTTGCATACATACTCACTTGTGTATGTAGTTGATCCCTTCGCCTGCCGATTACGCCGCTCGTTCTTGTCCCGATGTTCTGAAAGTGGTTAGGACGACCGAAAGGTCTACCGTGAGTGGCCCTGGGCCCCACCGTACTATTTTCACCACTTTCGCTCATCCAGGCATGTAACTAAGAGCGTAATTCACCGAGGTAGTTACAGGGAGCACCGCCCCTTAGCCCCCTTCCTTCATGGCTTCTTGGGAGCCCTCCCCCATGGATATGGGATCCATGGGGAAGGCAAAAACGTGGCTTTGGCGGCTGCAAATTCGTGGGTGGAGATGCCCTGGGCGAATTAGGTTTCCTCCTTTTATATAGCTTCTCGGATTCCTGTCACCCCATCTTGGGCTGCAGTAAATCGTGCCTAAAATATGTGTCCGAACTCGGAATCAGCTAACTTTTATGTCCAGAACGTTTGTCGCGAAATTTCCAATAACTTTGTAGTTGAAGATTTTTCCGTTTGACGGTGTATTCGACCGTCAACATGACCATCTTCAAAAAGAGTTATGAGACAGATTTCTGGAAAATCCCAATTTGACTCCAACAAGGTTTCCACTTGTATTCTTGATAATTCCTACACAGCTAAGTGTAAAACAAGAACATTGTGCATTTTTTCAACTATTAGTAGATTAGTCCAAATAAATCATAAACTTTATACAAAAAGAGTGTCAAAAGCACATTATTAGCATAAGACCATCAAAAATTATAGATACGTTATGGACGTATCAGGGTGCTCGCCCTCAACATCACTAGGGTCATATCGGCTGCTCTTATACCGCAATGCACTACATACTGGGCATGTATTCAAATTCTTGTACTCCTCACCGTGGTAGAGGAAACAGTCATTAGGACATGCATGTATATTTTGCACCTCTAATCCTAGAGGGCAGACAACCTTCTTTCCTTCGTACGTACTGGCGGGCAATTCGTTATTCTTTAAAAGCATCTTCTTAATAATTTTCATAAACTTTTCAAATCCCATGTCAGATAGACTAGTGATGTCTACGCACTTCTATTCTTGTAGACAGTTGTTGGGCCCCCAAGTGTAGAGGTTTGTAGAACAGCAACAAGTTTTCCTTAAGTGGATCAACCAAGGTTTATCGAACTCAGGAAGGAAGTGGTCAAAGGTATCCCCTCTCAAGCAACCCTGCAATCAAGATACGAGAAGTCTCTTGTGTCCCCAACACACCCAATACACTTGTCAGGTGTATAGGTGCACTAGTTCGGCGAAGAGATATTGAAATACAAGTGGTATGGATATAAGACAACGGTGCTAGAAAATATTTTGATGGCATGGAAGAGACTAAAGGCAAATTGAAATAAAGATGGAAGCAAGCAAACATGTAACAAATCTAGTTGCAAACGGTGTTTTAATGCTTAGAAACAAGGCCTAGGGATCATACTTTCACTAGTGAACACTCTCATATAAATATATTATCTTCATGATACTACTCTGAACTACTCTCCAGTTGGACACTCTAATCCATGGTAGGGCTATAACAGCACACCTCAAAGTAAGCCTTTCCGATCTAGATAACTCCACATTGTCACCTTGAGCACTAGATGGTTCCAACAAACACCACAATTTTATAAAGACATCCAACTCAAAATATAACTCATAACAAGTATTTGTAATCTCTAGCCTAAGTGCCACCATGGTGTGCACGCTGTCACTTTCACACACATGGGGAGAGGAGAGATCTATTAAAGCACTTGAGTAGCAAGGTAGATCTACTAGATTACAAAGCTCATGATCACAATATGATCATGCATAGAGAGAGAGATGAACACATAACTACTGGTAGAACCCTTAGCCTTGAGAGCGAACTACTCCCTCCTCATCATGGGAATCAGCAATGGTGATGGAGATGGTGGTGGAGATCGATGGAGATGGCTCCGGGGGCACTTCCCCATCCCGGCAGGGTGCCGGAACAGAGACTTTCTATCCCCCGAATCTCCCCTTCGGTGGCGGCTGCGCTGCGGAACTTTTCGTGGATTTCTGATTGACGATCTAGGGTTTTTGCCTCAGGAGAAATATATAGGCGAAGGAGGCAAGGTCGGTGGCTAGCTAGGGGGCCCACACCATGCCCTGGCGCGGCCTGGGGGTACCCGCGCCTGGGGGTGTGTGGACAATCCCTGGCCCTCCTCCGTCTCGTATTCTGGCTCCGTGAGTCTTCCGGTAAAATAGGAACTTTGGCTTTTGTCCCGTCCAATTCCGAGAATATTCATTTTCTGACTCCGGGAACCAAAAATAGCAGAAAACAGGCAACTGGCACTGTGGCTCTTGTTAATAGGTTAGTCCAAGAAATCATATGAAAAGTACTCCAAAGTGTGGACAAAACACAAGAAAGTAGATAAAACCAAGCATGGAACATCAAAAATTATAGATACATTTGCAATGTATCAACATCCCCAAGCTTAACTCCTGCTCGTCCTCGAGTAGGTAAGTGATAAAAAGAAATAATAATTTTTGAGGTAACATGCACCATCAAAGACTTGATCAAAGTATTTGTAAAACATTCAAAGCTGGGATCATAGTACTTCAATCATAACATGAAAGACAAAGTTCTAGCAATAAGACAAAGAAACTATGATGCAACATGAAAAGGCACAAACAAAAGATTCATGAATAACAATGCTTTGCAAGACATTTGTTTGTTTCACATAAAGAAAACATAGCATAATAGTATTCAGCTTGTCCCTCATAGAGTAGCAAACATAAATGCATAGGACACCTTCAAAGTTCATAAGAGTGACTAGATACAAATAGTTTAAAACAAGCAATATCAGAGCTATGCATCAATCAACAAGTCTTGGGACAATGCACATATAACTAAGAATGGCCACTATGCTCTCAAAGTAGGTGCATAAAGATAGAAGGTGGAGACTCAATATATAAGTGGAAGAAAGGCCTTCATAGAAGGAAGTAGAGATTCAAGTTTCATAAAGAGCTTCCAAAAATTATGGTACTTATAGCTTTCAGCTCTCATTGCCCCTATCATAAGCATCTTGAAGTGATTAAGGTTAAAGTGAACAAACTATGGTGTACATGCTTGACGATTTATAAGTTTGAAATCTCATGTCCCTTGAATATGAGGGCCGCTCCTCATGCTACTCAAGTTTAGTCACCGGTAAGTTCTTGTCATCGTAAGTACATGTGTATCATAGAGAACCGCCAACGGGGTACCCCTTGCCCGATGATACGGAAGAATCCCCATATCAAAATGACAAGGCAAGCAGACAACGAGCATCTCAGCAATCTTCTTATTTACCATGGGAATATGGTGTTTTTTCTCTCTTTCGTCTTTTCATAATCTCTCCTTTTTTTCTCTTTTTTCTCAATATAGGACTCTTTTTTTATAAGAAGAATGCGTCATAGATAGCTCATTATGGTTACGCTGTAGGTTTCCACCATGTCAGCATGGATTAGACCAGCGGCCCAGGCGTTTCTCTAACACATATACATAACTCCATGGACTTACAAACTCCTGTTTCATTTCACACCGACGACATCCATAGACAAAAGAGCATGATATCAACTAGGTACAAGTACCAAGTGCAATGTTGAAAGCGTTCCCCATGACAGCATGGTTCTGCTAATTCCCAACAAATAAGTGCAAGCATATACAACATAGATGACACAATGGTTCAAGTTTATTAAGGGCAAGAAAACTAAAGTGTGCCATCAAGTTCGTGAGAGCTTTAATCACTAGTTTTCTCATCAAAAGTTTAATTTGGAAGGTAAACAAAAGCATGAATATACTTGGAATAGCATATGCTAGTAGGTAGGTATGGTGGACTCTTTGGAATAACTTGGTTTAGGGAGTTGGATGCATGAGTGGAACTCATACTTTGTTGTGGAGGCTAGCAAAAGACTGGGAGCGACAAACTAAGAGAGCAATAATGGCCATAATCATGCAGAGCGACAAAACATCATTGATCAAAGCATAAAGTGATACTACAAGTCGAAAACTAAAGGATCATAATGGCTAGGGTGACTTGGTATAGTCATAACATGGTGTGAGCATGCGCCAAGTCAACCCAAATAAAGCATCAAAGGAGAATACCACAATACTATGCTTTAATATGCTAAAACAACGCATGATTCATCCAAGGCACATTAAGCAATCTCAAATGTTTATAACAAGTCATGCTACAACAAATAATATTAAGCATAAAGCCAAAACAATATCAATCATGGAATGACAAAGCATAGGCCACAGTCAAAAACAAGCTCTCTTTACCACCTAAGCATGAGCTTTCCTACTTTTTTCCAATTCAAACCAAACTATTTGAAAACAAATGTATGAAAGAGGGGGTCCAACCAATTTATTCAACAAACTAAGCAAACCAAGAAAATGAAAAACCAAAACGAAAACGAAAAAGAAGACGCTCCAAGAACAACACAACTGTGCATGAAACAATAAAAATGAAGTGTTTGAAAGAAACCTGGGATTTTTATTGATGAAGAGGGGGATGCCTTGGGCATCCCCAAACTTTGACACTTGTACTTCTTGGATATTTCTTGGGGTGACACACGTGGCATCCCCAAGCTTGAGCTTTAGTCCATCCTTCATCTCATTACTCATTCCTTCCATACACCTGAATTTTTTCCTTCATACAAAACTTCACACAATCTTTATTAGCAACATTAGTGCACTCAAGATAATAAGTCTTTAGGTTCAGTTTTAACACCAATAAAACTTCCATTAAAACACTGTCTACTATAGCAATTCCCTCAAAAAGCTCAATTCCCCAAAAGAACTCAAAAAGGAACCAACAAGAAGCAAATGCAAATAATGGCAGAAATCTGTCAAAATAGACCAGCAGGTAAAGACGAATTTTTTCGAAGACCTTCTGTTGCTCAAATCAAAAAGTGTCGAACTAACGAAAGTTAGATAACAACCTGGGGCATAAGCACAAACATTCACGCCTCAAAAGGACGTACAAAGATTTTACACGAATTTTTACGGTGAAGCACATAAATCTGTTTCAGGACAACAACTTTCCCAATCATTACTTCTCTCTCATTAGAGGTTAATCTTGGCACAAAAAGCAAATAAAAAGGATAAGGAGCGGTTATTACAGAAGTAATAACTTTCAAGACTCATCTAAAACTTTTGGGTTATCTCACAATAAGTACTTTTTTTAACGCCTTTAAGTTAGGCATGATAGTTTGAGAGGATGCTCACACAAGAAATATAAATTGAAGTAAAAGAGAGCATCAAAAAGCAAACTCAAAACACATTTAAGTCTAACCCACTTCCTATGCATAGGAATCTTGTAAAGAAACAAGTCATGAAAGAACAAAGCAACAAACATAGAAAAGCAAAACAAGTGCAACTTCAAAATTTTCAAGATAAAGAGGGGAAACTTAATATTGTTGAGATACATAAAATCAAGTTTCCCTCTCTCACAATAACTTTCAGTAGCATCATGAATAAAATTAACAATATAACTATCACATGAAACATTCTTATCATGAGCCACATGCATAAAAGAATTAATACTCCCCACATAAACATAGTCATTCTTATTAATTGTAGTGGGAGCAAATTCAACAAAATAGCTATTATTATTATTCTGATCACCATAATCATCAAATATAGGAGGCATATTGTAATTATAATTAATTTCCTCTTCAATAGTAGGGGGATTGAAAATAGCATTTTCATCATTGCAATCATCATATATTGGAGGTGTAGTATCATCATAAGC
This sequence comes from Avena eriantha, assembly GCA_910589775.1. Lineage (NCBI taxonomy): Eukaryota > Viridiplantae > Streptophyta > Magnoliopsida > Poales > Poaceae > Avena > Avena eriantha. The sequence continues at coordinate 1,527,863 of OU342742.1, forward strand.
AATAGAATAGCTATCTTCCAAAGCCGGGGAACTAAAAAGATCATTTTCATAAAAACTAGCTTCCCCAAGCTTAGGCTTTTCCATAGCATTAGCAATAACAGTGTCCAAAGAATTCATACTAACAACATTGCTATTAGCATGCAAATAAAGTTCCATAGGTTTTTTAATTTTTTCTTCAAACACTTCATGTCCTAACTCAAGATAAATACTATAAAGCTCTCTAATTTTGTTGTTTTTTTTCCATTAAGCCTAACTAGTGAAAACAAGAAACAAAAAGACAAAATTTCAGAATCTAAAGGGAATAACTTCGAGCACTCACACCGGCGGATGTGAGTACCTTTTACCTTACCTCCCCAGCAACGGCGCCAGAAAATAGCTTGATGTCTACGCACTTCTATTCTTGTAGATAGTTGTTGGGCCTCCAAGTGTAGAGGTTTGTAGAACAACAACAAGTTTTCCCTTAAGTGGATCACCCAAGATTTATCGAACTCAGGGAGGAAGTGGTCAAAGGTATCCCCTCTCAAGCAACCCTGCAATCAAGATACAAGAAGTCTCTTGTGTCTCCAACACACCCAATACACTTGTCAGGTGTATAGGTGCACTAGTTCGACGAAGAGATAGTGAAATACAAGTGGTATGGATATAAGACAACGGTGCTAGAAAATACTTTGATGGCGTGGAAGAGACTAAAGGAAAATTGAAATAAAGATGGAAGCAAGCAAACATGTAACATATCTAGTTGCAAACGGTGTTTCAATGCTTAGAAACAAGGCCTAGGGATCATACTTTCACTAGTGAACACTCTCATATAAATATATTATCTTCATGATACTACTCTGAACTACTCTCTGGTTGGACACTCTAGTCCATGGTAGGGCTATAACAACACACCTCAAAGTAAGCCTTTCCCATCTAGATAACTCCACACTGTCACCTTGAGCACTAGATGGTTCCAACAAACACCACAATTTCATAAAGACATCCAACTCCAAATATAACTCATAACAAGTATTTGTAATCTCTAGCCTAAGTGCCACTATGGTCTGCATGCTGTCACTTTCACACACATGGGGAGAGGAGAGATCTATTAAAGCACTTGAGTAGCAAGGTAGATCTACTAGATTACAAAGCTCATGATCTTGCATAGAGAGAGAGATGAACACATAGCTACCGGTAGAACCCTTAGCCTCGAGAGAGAACTACTCCCTCCTCATCATGGGAATCAGCAATGGTGATGGAGATGGTGGTGGAGATCGATGGAGATGGCTCCGGGAGCACTTCCCTGTCCCGACAGGGTGCCGGAACAGAGACTTTCTATCCCCCGAATCTCCCCTTCGGTGGCAGCAGCGGTGCGGAACTTTTCATGGATTTCTGATTGACGATCTAGGGTTTTTTCCTCGGGAGAAATATATAGATGAAGGAGGCAAGGTCGGTGGCCAGCCAGGGGGCCCACACCATGCCCTGACGCGGCCTGGGTGTACCCACGCCTGGGGGGGGGGGTGGCCAAGCCCTGGCCCTCCTCCGTCTCGTATTCTGGCTCCGTGAGTCTTCCGGTAAAATAGGAACTTTGGCTTTTGTCCCGTCCAATTCCGAGAATATTCATTTTTTGACTTTCCTGGAACCAAAAACAGCAGAAAACAGGCAACCGGCACTGTGGCTCTTGTTAATAGGTTAGTCCAATAAATCATATGAAAAGTACTCCAAAGTGTGGACAAAACACAAGAAAGTAGATAAAACCAAGCATGGAAGATCAAAAATTATATATACATTTGTAATGTATCAACTAGTTTGTGCCTTCCATTGCAGCAATTCCAATGTGCTACCCAGCCTTTTCTGGCCATCTTTGCAATTTGGGTATAACAATTTCTTATGATCCTCTAACATAAGCTCCAACTTTAACCTCTCCTTTTCACTTTTGCATTCTCTCGATGCATCAGCAATGGCCCGACCAAGATCATTAACAGGCTCATGATCTGATGCCTCTTCTTCACCTTCCCTCATTACAGTATAACAGTATTTAGGGAACCTAGGATAGTTGTCATCATCCTATTCTTATTCATTGTCTTCCATTATAATCCCTATTTCTCCGTGCTTGGTACAACAATTATAGCCGGACAAGAAACTGGACTGAAACACGTGGTTGTGAAGGACTTTTGAGGAAAAGTAATCCATCTGCTTCTTACAGACACCACATGGAGAACACATAAAACCATTCCGTTTGTTTGCCTCAGCCACACTGAGAAAATGATGCAAGCCTTTAATAAACTCATTAGAGCATCGGTCATCATACATCTATTGCTGGTGCATCTACATTATATAAGTATACCAAAAACTATTACACAACATCATGAATAGAGAAGTGACCAACTTAATAAAAGTTCATCACATTAAAACCAAATCAGAGTAGTGACCAGATGTTATTATTGCAAAAGTAAAAACTATGCACTGATTAAGAAAAATTCTACTCTATCTTTAGTCCCGGTTGAAGACACCAACCAGGACTAAATGTTTAGATTTTAGGGATGTGTAGATAATTATATACTGAGTTTAGATTTATTTTATCGTGGGTGGCGACACTATTCAGTGGGTGACGGCACTATGTCATGGGTGAGTGGCGACACTATGCTATGAGTGGTAGCACTATGCCGTGAGTGGCGACACTATTCATGGGTGGCGACACTATTTCACCGTTAGTAGTGGCACTATGCTTTCGGGATGGCATCAAAAATATTGTGGTGCTTAATCTATAAATAGGAAAGATGCACTGGTTATAAACTGCAAGATGGTGCGAGAGGGACACCACTACGTCGAGCTTATCAAAGATGTCTACCGGATCCCGTCCTCAAACTTCTTCGAGGTGCTCACCATAGAGGCACTCCCATATATGTGAAATTATAAACTGCAAGATGGTTCAAGAGAGATACCACTATGACGAGCTTCTCAAAGATGTCTATAGGATCCCACCCTCAGACATCATCTAGGAGCTCGCTGTAGAGGCACTCCCATATATGTAAAATTATAAACTGGAAGATGGTGTGAGAGAGACACCACTATGACGAGCTTCTCAAAGATGTCTATAGGATAGGATCCTCATACATCTTAAAGGAGCTCACCATAGAGGCACTCCCGTATATGTGAAATTTGTTATCTCCCGGGCGTATTGATCTAATGAGAAATGTTATGTTTTTTGCTAGTGTGTCTTCTTATGAATATTTTTTGAATTAACCCTATTTTGTTACAATTTTGTAATTAGTATTGTTTGGTATGGTACATATATATGTCTATGCATAATGATGAAGTTATTTGTTTATATCCATCCAGAATTTGAAGATGTCATGGTTACAAATCCCTTTACTTCTAGAGCATGAAATAAGCTGAACTAGCAATGACTAATGAAAAGATGGAGTTGCTAACCTTTTAGAACCCTTGGATAGATGAGGCACTGCCAAATCTTGATAAATCGTGTGAAAAAATGGGGATGAACTCGAGCTCAGGGGTGACCAAATCTGCATAATATAAGTATATCAAAAACTATTACATAGAATAGATAAGTGACCAAATTAATACAAGTTCATTACATTAAAACTAAAGTAGAGTAATGACTAAATTTTATTATTGCAAAAATTACTCCCAAACTAAAACCCACAAATCCCTCTACTTCTAGAGCATGAAATGAGCTAAACTAGTAATAAAAGATAAAAGGATGAAGTTGCTAACGTTTTAGAACCCTTGGATAGATTGGGCGCCGCCAAATCTTGACAAATCTTGTGAAAAAATAGGGATAAACTCGAGTTTAGTGAGGAAACATAGAGGAGAAAGCAGCAGTTTGAAAATAAAGTGTGGCCCGAGGCAGGGAAGATGATATGGAAGGACTTTAGTCCCGATTGATTTCTCCAACCGACACTAAAACCTTTAGTCCCGGTTGGAGAAACCAACCGGGACTAAACGGGTTGGCACCGGCCCCAGCATGCTGCAAACTTTTTAGTCCTGATATATCCAACAGGGACTAAAGTTCCCATTTGACCCGGGACTAGAGCATGCCGTGCCCTGCGGTGGTACTAGCCATTGACACTAGGACTAGTGCTTACATTAGTCCCGGGCCCAAACAAGACCGGGATTAATGCTCCGGACGAGAGGCTATTTTTCTACTGGTGGACAAGTGAGTTTGTAAACCGTTTGAGGGACAAGACAGTGTTAGTAAACCTAATTTTAGGTCGCTTATGACAACCCAATATTGTTGACATGTTTTCTTCATAACACAAAACGGTTGGCAGACATCAACACCGGCTACTTCAAATTGACCGCTGACGCATTCTAGAAATTTGCTACTTCCTCCGATGGGATTCAGATTTATCTAGATTCGGATGTATTTTGTACTACAATATGATTAGATATATCCGAATGTAGATAAATATGAGTCTACTAGTTTGAATTAGAGGAAATATCTATTACTTTCTCCGTTCTAAAATATAAGTTGTTTTAGGTTTTTCTGAATACGTGTACCTAGACATCTTTTTGTGCGTAGGTTTACTCATTTTGCTCCGAATCTACACATTAAAAAACTTTCGGATTCACGCATTTCAGAAAAAAGATAAAACATATTAAATTTTAGAACCGAGGGATGCAATAACGAAAAAGAAATGTGCAAAATCAATCTGAAGGACTAGTTCCGACGCAACTGTATTTCACGCAAATATTGCACACTCCTTATTTGTCTTCCGGGCATAGCTACTGCATGACTTAAAAAACTTGCTGGTTGCTCACGTGTATTGGCCGGCCGCCTCCATAAAAATGTGGACGGATGGTTTTATAAAGAGAGCCATGGAAAGTCCATATATAATTAGCCGGTTTGGTGTAGCTAGCAACACCAACATGAAGCAACAACTATCATAGTATAGAATATGATCTAAGATATTTATGTGAACAAAATATAGTAAGATGTTGGAGGAAACTGATACTGCGAAAAAGCGCTATAGCCGTGCGCGAGCTCCTCCCAGTCCAGCTAAACCTTTAAAAAGTTATTAAGGAAGTGACCATTAAATTATCTTTCAAATCAAATTGTTCCATCAAGAAGTGAGATGGTGGCCGTGAGGGAAGTTCACTAATTTGGGTGCTGATGAAAATGTGGCGATAGATCTACCAAGATATGTAAAAATTCCTTCATGAGATTGTCTATCCCTAGTGTTGAAAATATAAGAAATATTCCATATGATTTAATCGGAATAAATAATTGATAAAGCACGATCATACAAATAGCAATTAAAGAGATCACACTAAGTAACATACTAGATGAACAAATTGCATCTAAATGGGATAAACAGATCACGGCTACTCCAAACGCTAGAACGAGAAACTCTAGCAAAATCTGAAAAAGAAAGTATAGAATCACGTATAGTGCAGGCTAGGAAGCAGCAGCATTGTCTCCCATATTGAGGTTGCTGAAGAGGTCGGTGACGTTCGGGAAGAAGTTGTCGTTTGGGAACTCGTCGGAAGAGGACGCCGTGGTTGCCAGTAATCGCGCTTGAGCGCTTCCCAAAAATATGATCGCTCCTCACCCGTACAGATTCACAAGAGGCGAGGTTCCAGTGGCCAACTATCCCGATCTATGGTGCACGCCGCAAGCCGGGATGAGGAAGACGAATGCGGTGATACAGGAAGGAGGCGTGTGTGATCAGTTTTTGTCACATAGGGTTTGTGGGTAGTTTATATAGTGCCGGTCAGGTAGGTTGTGGGGCGCAGCCCATTCTGAGTTAACATAGCCCACGATCAAAAAGATCTGGTTAATTAACGCTTTCGTTAATGACTCATAATTAGTTTTCCCAAACAGCAAAATAAAACTCGACTCGGCGAGATTCTCTCAACCCGCGGCGCGTCGTGACGAGACGTGGTGTGGCGTGGCGTCGGAGGAGAAGTGCGTGAGAGCTGCTTCTCTTCTCAGGCACTTAGTAGTGTTAGAACAGCCTCCTATATAAGGTGGTGCAACTCCCTCTCAACTAACGATGTAGGACTAAACTTTTAGCTCCACTACACAGCCACATGTTGCCATGTACTAATGGGCCAAAGTGAAATTCATAATTTGTATTTGTTATGGGCTAAAGGCCCAAAACCAAAACACCTCAAATTCCAACACCTAGGTACACAAGTTTGCTAAAACATACAGTGTGTTCACCTAGCTCCCTCCTTTAGACACCGCAGCCACTCTAACTATGGCCAATGTGTGGGATAACTGCAAGGCATTGTACTGCACAATGTAACTTGTCTATGAGCTGAATCCGCCAAGCGCCCGGAGCTGTATCGGTGCGGTGCCTGGTGGTCAGTAGGTTGGGCACATCTGTGCGTCAGCGTGTGGGGTGGATCCCACTGGATCATGGGAGGTCTTGTTGCTGCATGCGGGTGATCTCGAGGCATTGATGATGGCCGATGAGAGATGGGATCCGATGTGTAGCACCCCAATTGTCTAACAATTGGAATGCTACTTGTCCTAGTAAGATATTGGCTACTTCATATATATTATTGTTGCATCATAATTATAGCATGCTCATGTCATCATGCCACCTTGCATTTGAGCATCATATAAAACTCCTTTTTCTTTTGGTTCTTCTCTCACATGCATTATAAATTGTATTTGCCTCTTGATATTGTATTTGGTTGTTGATATATTGTCTAAATGCCCAAGTTGAGTTGGGGGCATATCTTTTATTCCATTCCACCACCTTTCTCTTCCACCACTTTATAATTCCACCATCCCTTTAACAATGAGCTTGTCTTTCTTTTTCTTTGATATTTTAATTCTAGCTCATGTAGTTTGGGGTGGATTAAATCCTCTAAATTCTTTGCTTGGTTTTATTCCACTTCTTGGAAATGCATAAGATTAATGCCATCATATTATTATTGTTGTCACAAAATAAATAATGGTGTTATTATTTTTGCATGGGCCATGCAAGCTTCTCCACCACCTTTTACTTCCATTGGTTTCTCTTTGGTTTGAGTGAATCTTATCTTGGGAAAACCATCTACCTCCCTTACTCCACCATCTTAGTCTCACCCATTTCTTTTTCCTCTTATTTCTATTCTCCATGCATGAATCATATGAGGCCTAGCCATAATGTTTTTCTTTTCCTTTTTCTTGAAATTCTTTCCACCCCACCTCATGATCATTCTAGCCTCCACCATGCTCCACTTGAGTTGGTTTTATTCACACCATTCACATTCATTTCTATTTATCTACATGTATGATCACATGAGAGCTTTTCCACCTAATTCTATTCTTCTTCTTTCTTTATAGTTTCTTCTCTACTTTAGCCCATGCAAAATCCAACCAAGGTGTCTTCTTGGTTTAGCTTCATAAACAAGATAAAAACCTAAATATCTAATTAAAACCTAACCTAGCTATCTTCTCTCTCTCTCTAAATTATCCTAACCTTATTTCTCCTAAACTCTAACCTACTTCCCTTATCTCTCTCTCACACCTCTCTCTCTCTCCACCATGGGCACCACACCGGCCACCCTCTCCCTGGCCCCACCCTAGCTAGCCCTCCTCTCTCTAACCTAGCTAACCCAAAACCCTAACCCTAGCCCGAGCTCACCCGAGCCCCTTCCCTCTTCTCTCTCTGACCGAGCTAGCCCCACCTGCCCTCCCTCGTGCTAGCCCCACCCTGCAGTCTCACTGCCTCGCCCTGGACCAGCCCCAGCCGGCCGAGCACGTGCTCGAGGAGGAGATGGAAAAAGGTGGCACCGAGCCACCTTATCCCTGCCGTGCCCCAGCTGCTCTCCTCCCTCTCTCCCTGCCTTTCCCTTCCTCCCCACGGCTCTCAGGGCTCGCCCAGATCCGCCCCCAGAGCGCCCCCTCCTTCCCCTTCTTCTCCACCGTCGTCCCCATCTGCCGCCAGTCACCGCCGTCTACCGCCGCCATCTCCTCGTTCCGGCCGTCAAGCTTGTCGTGGAAGTGGCCTGGCAGATCGAGGACATCCCCTGCGTCGCCCCGTACACGCCGTCGTGGACGAGAAGCTCCCCCGCGCGCCAGTACGTCGACGCCCGCCGCGAAACCCTAGCCGACGGGACGCCAGCGACCTCGCCGATCCGCCGCTCCTCGCGCCGATCCAAGCCCACCAGGCGACCCGCGGTGAGCATCCCTTCCTCTCTGACAACCTCCGCCTCGCCGTACCGCTCTAGACTCGCCGTGCGTTTGGTCGAACGCTCTCAGTGCGCCAGAGTTCGCCGTAGTCTGCAGGTCTTTCCGCGCCGCGGCAGCCCTAACTAGCCCGCGCCCTCCTCACAGACAGCTCCCCTAGCACTACCGCATCGGTTGGCACCCTCCTCGCGCACGCCCGCGTCCCAGGATCGATCCCCGCTCGCGCCGCGCGCCGATTCCCCTCGCCAGACGTGGGAGAAGAAAAACAGTACGGGCGCGTGGTCGTTTTGCGAAAAGCCCCCCACCTTTTTGGATTCCGCAACCCGCGCTCCAACGACCCCACCAGTCAGCCACGCCCGCGCGTTTGCAGAAAACCCCCCGGCTTTTCCTGTTCGCAACCCGCGCTCCAGCCGCAGCCCCACCTGTCAGCCCCTGTCTCCCGCATCGCTGGCACGTGGGCCTCCCGCCGCTGGCCCCGCCTGTCAGTCGCTGTGGGCTAGCCCAGTCCGCGTGCAAAACGCGTTTCTCGCGCGCGCGGCCCCAGTCCGCGGTGACCCCACCTGTCAGTGCCTGTGGCTGGAATTGCCTGGGTGTAAAAAGTTTTTCGCTGAGCTTGTTTTTATTCATATCTTTTCAAATTTATTTAAATTCAAATTCTTTTCAGATTCAAATAATTTTCAAAATACAAACCCAAATAATACATGTAATATATGTTTTGGAATCAGAAAAATGAGAGGAATTCAAATATGCCCTTAAAATTATATTTTGAACACTTTAAATTTCGAGTTGACTAAAATTACAATAAAATGCCCTTTTCCTTATTTAATTAATAACTTTTGTTTTATAACTCCAAATTTGACAAATAATATGTCTAAATCGATCAGCGCGACGAGCCCGTTCTATTTATGCAATCCTTGTTCTGAATTGAAGCATGCATCATGTTGTCATCTAAAATCTGAACCGTTTAAGACAATAAAACTTGGGCAAATAAATGATAAAATGCTTTACTTCTTGTATCCACACCTCACCTTTGCCGTGCTACTTCAATGCCATGTAAATTGTGCATCATTCATCATGGCATGCTTGGTTGCTTGTTGCATTTCAATTTATATGCTTGCGCACTTTATTTATGTTGGCCCTTGTTTGTTTGGTTCTTCTTCGAATAGACGCCCAGCAGGAGAATTATCAGGAATCACAGGAGTATTACCCAGATCCATCTCCCGCTTCAACTGAGCTGCCAGGCAAGCACTACCACATGCTTGCATACATACAGTACCTATTGCCTCTATCTTATTCTTGCATCATTGAGTCGCGATTGCATTAAATTGAATCCCAAGTACTGCATAGCCTTTACTTTTAAACCACATTAAGCCTGTTCCGGTCCCATGAGCCATTACTACAGGAGTTGTTTGAGCCATGCGAGTCGTAGAAAAGCATGAGTAGGGTATGTGAGTGTCGGATGGATAACGAGGTACCTAAACAACATAACCTGAGTAGTAATGGGATAACTAAAGAAAGAGGCACCGGTGAGCAATATCTGCTATTTGGTTTTTCCTGCTCACTTGTGTCCCGTAGGACCCCGAGTACTTGATTCCTGTTCCTTGACTATTCGCACTATCCACATCCGGGAGGCCTATGGACCCCCCTGAGCCAGAGCTTGATTCAATCTTATTTCTTGGGGCCACAAGTAGTTTGGGGCTTTATTACTATTCTGTACTTATGCCATGTTACTGCTTTATTTAAGATTGTGCGTGGAGCACCTGTACTGTTTTGGATTGTGGAATGTTTTCGCGGTATCGACAAGCCCAGTCACATTTTCGGGTTCCCAGTCGTTTACAGCCATTGACACAAACCTTGGGTCCGTCTCGGAGCCGGCCAACTTCGTTGCGGGTAGCTTAATGGGGTGGCCCCCTGAAATATTTCTGAATCCTGTGATTGCTTTGTCGTGAATGCCTCGTTGGGTTTTAATTTGGTTTTTCCGAGGTTGATCGAGTGTGTGTTGCTATTCGTGCACCCCTGCAGGGTAAATCTTTCTGAAAGCCGTGTCCGCGGTTATGGACGACTTGGAGCACAGTTTCTCGATCATAGACAAGTATAACTAAAGTACCGCTTTTAATTTGACTAAGTACTTGACTAGTAAATAGCGCAATACTCATGGAATGGATAATAAAACTGCCAACGGATGATGGGGGTTGTTCGTCCGCTTCCTCGTTGGTAAGCGAGGAGGAGGATGGATCTGTTAACTATACTGTTATAACTGTTGATCTTAATTCACGGACTTCCGTCTATCATTGGTTAGGCGGAAGGTTAGCGAGTCTCTATAGAATTGTTAGGTATTATCTTTTGCTGCAATTGCGTCACCCCAGGTTGTGTCCCCTTTAGTGGCATAAAGACTTGCTGAGTACCCCTAGGGTCTCACACGATAAATTGTTTGATTCAGATGAACAGGTGTACCCGCAAGATGGATACTGGGTGGAAGAGTCAGATGAGGTGGGCAACGATCATTCGGTGTAGAGATTCCGGGAACGGGGATCCGTGTGATCTGTGGGTGGGATGTGTTTATTTAAGGGGCATCTTATGCCAATTTGCTTCTTATCCGTACTCGGATCTTGTTTTCCGCTTCCGCCTGATACTCTGATGTGTGCTGTATGAGGAGCTATCCTAAATTATTATATCTATCTAGGATATTTGGATCTTGCCGTATGGCATTGCAATATTTCTATTTCTTTTAGATGGAATGGCTCTGATGTACTGTTGTATGTGGCTTGCATACATACTCATTTGTGTATGTAGTTGATCCCTTCGCCTGCCGATTACGCCGCTCGTTCTTGTCCCGTTGACCGAAAGTGGTTAGGACGGCCGAAAGGTCTACCGTGAGTGGCACTGGGCCCCACCGTACTATCTTAACCACTTCCGATCATCCAGGCATTAACTAAGAGCGTAATTCACCGAGGTAGTTACACGATGCATTCGAGGACAATGATGGCGACGTCTACGAGCGTCGTTACCTTGATGAAGGTGTCATCGTTGCGATTCTTCTGCCACCCGCATAGGTGATCGAGGGGAAATCCTAGATCTGGGCCTCCCGGATCAGGCGATGCTGACAATTCGGTGTCGCTCACCCACTTGAGGGAATCGTTTTGGAACATGAGATGCTTGGAGAGTGTCTACTGGTGGAGCGGTGTTTCTTCTATCGCATCGATGGCGGCGGTCTCGGTGGCGGGTGCGTGTGGATGGTCTCGTGCAGGACGGCTATTAGGATAAGTACGCATACATGTAGAGATAGACTAGGACTCTACATCATCTTGTACTCCAAGTCTCCACCTACCCCCGTGTACCTCTATATAAACTCCTCAAGGGTCATTGCAATATACCACATAATATTAGGGATCAATATTTTCCACATGGTATCTGACGTGGGGTTAACACATCAATACCCATAGTTTATGGACTTGGGTTTTCACGAAGAGCGGTGCGCTGTGGACTTTGTTAGCTAATAGACAAAACAACACAGGGACACAAGGTTTACCCAGGTTAAGGCGCCCGGAGGGAAAACCCTACTCCTACTTGTTTGTTCTTGATTGATGGAGGAATCAAAGGTTACAATGGCGTCGAGATGGCGGTGGATGCTCAGATTGGACCTGGTATATACGGGTGTTGTGTATAGATCTATTGTGGCAGATGTCAATATGTCCTCCTTGTTGGACCCTCCTAGCCTTTATATATGGGAGACTAGGTCTCAGGTACCAATACGAGTTGGTTACAAGTTAGATTCAAACTCTAGTGTTGATATTTGCTTGTCTTGTACGCTTGGAGTCTTTGTCCATATGGGATTCATACCAGCCAAACCTTCATAAGCTTCATGGACCTTGGTAGGTTATCGAGTGGACCTTCCACCAAGCCAGACCAGATAGGCCAATAGTAGGTGCTCGTAGGGCATACCTATGTCAGTAGTACCCACATGTCCATACAAATCGTAGATTCTGGTGGAGACTTAGTTGTCTTGAGCCTTGCATTTGGAGGTCGGAGTCGACAGTTGTGTCGAGTGCGAAGCATTCTCCCGAAAGTTCATCGGGTCAACCGGATTCATAGGGATGCTAGTAAATGTGCCTGGTGCGCTCGATGGATCGGGATCAGTTAATTGCTATAGGGTAAAAACAACGTCACTTATTCAAACTCGAGTCCCCGGACTCAAATTTGGAAATTGCTAGCGTAGTTCGACTCATGCCGCGGAGGCCTTACTGAGCCGAACTCCAGTTTTAATGCATATGTACCCAACGCGTCCGTCAAGATTTTCATTACACCTGTTGGTGTGGTTTTTAACTAGTAGAGCGCAGTAGGTGCGATTGCCAGGCCATCAGATTGTATCTGTAGGTCTTATCTTTATGTCGTCGTAGACGTAACATCCGAATGTTTATCACTACGGAGGTGTTTCGGGTGGCCAAGGAGGCATTGTCTCTAAACTTGACATCAGAATCAAAGTGGGCGGAGTCATCAGTGAGTTCAGTAGCTATAAGCGAGTCGATATTGTGGACGTAGTTGACACAATAGACTATACTGTGAAACTTTTGTTTTTTATAGGGTACGCGACCAACGCTCCCTATGGGAATAGCCCCGAGTGTCTGTTAGAGTCGTAGACTCGAGCATAGACTTGTAGTATTTGGTTACATAGACACAACGATCCAGAAGTGCTTCGGATGATCTTGCAAATGCCATCAACATCGACGCTATTTCGAATGCGTGACCAGCGCTCCCACAACGCTCCCTATGGGAGTAGCCCCCGAGTCCTTGTGCGAGTCGTAGATTCGAATGAGGAATCGGAGTGTGCCACTCGATGATCTTTTATGTGCGCGACCAACGCTCCATCTTGGAGTAGCCCCCAAGTGTCTGGTGGAGTTGTAGACTCGGAAAGAGACTCGAGTCTTGTATCTTAGACGCAGTTGAAAATCATGCGAGGAGAATCCACTGACTCAGAAGTGCATTGAGTCAGCGTCTCACGCATAAGGAGCCAATAGTTGATGTTGTAGTCGGAGTCGACACAACGGAGTCATGTTGTGCTAAGCCGGAAGGACTCGATGTTGTGGACGGAATCGGCGCGGCGGAGTCATGCGGTGCTTAGCCGGAAAGGACTCGACACCGTGGATGGAGTCAACATAGTCGCTTATGTCGGGGGCACGACCGCACTATCGGGTGCGCGACCACCGCCGCTTCTGTTGACAACTAAAATTTTCATCTGAGGAAAGTGTCGACTTAGGTCGACACTCTGTTGACGTGACTAGCGTTGGTCGATTTTGTTGGAGGACTCGATAGAATAGCTCGATGCAGTCGACTGCCTCGTAAGCTGCATAAAATGCAAATAATTGTGAATCACTTGTATTTTGTAAAGAATATTTGCATGTTAGTCTGTAAAGTAAAATTTTGGTGCCAATCGAGTCGACACTTTGGTACTGTATGTTAGGCCTTTTCGTCAGCCTGGTTACCCTTAATCTCAGTATCATGTCAAGGTACTCGGAGTTCAAGGCTTCGATGATCAGACAGAATCAGCTACTCGGGCTATCACGTATGAAATGCTCAAGTGCGCGGAGTTGACGGTACATTAGGTTACTCTAAGAGGGCGCAGTCCCGAGTGTTTCGAATGCGAATTAGAAAAGAATCATCTCTAAGTAGAGAGAAACTTGGCTTTATTGGTAGTTGTCATGGAGAACGAGTCGTGGGAGCCGATGCGATCGATCAGTCGCGGTCGCGGAAGCCGATTCGACCGGCGGGTCGCGAGAGTCAAATATTGTAGCGGCTCGCGGTCTCGGGAACTGAGGGAGCCCCGAGTCACCTAAGCTAAAGACCACATCGGGTCGTCAAAACCGAAGACCGCAGCAGGTCGCGACAGCTGGAGACCAAAGCGGATCACGGCAGCCGAAGACCGAAGCGGGTTGCATGAAGGAATGGACGAAGCCCCCAAGTGTAGAGTCGATCTGGTCGATGTAGTCAAGGCGACGCTCAAGAGCCGATGCAGTGGACTGGAGTCGACGCGGCAGCGGGTCGCCGAGGACGATGGCGGCATGAGTTTACTGCAATCGAAGATCGTAGTAGGTTGAAGGAGTCGAAGCCTGCGATCAAGTTGCCGAGACGAAGACCGCAACAAGTCAAAGGGGTCGACGCGGTGAACGTAGTCGACACAAAGGACATGTAGTGGAGGTCGAATGAGTCATATGACGGACATTTGGTGCAGTAGTGATGAAGTAGCTGATCTGGTGACACGAAGTGTACTGCGATGATGGTGACACGAAAGTTGAGTCGCTCGAGTACCCCCGAGTGATCACCAATCGGTGCGCTGCGATACTGTGTTGATTCGATCGATCTAGCCAAGAAATCTATGCACTCATAGCTAGTTTATTTTCCTTGAAGATGATGCATGTGGTTATGTGAAGTCTTTTGTATGGAATTTCTCCTTGTGGTGTACTACTTTGATCCAAACTGCGACCTGCATGGTTGTTGTCGACGACTGAGTGTTGGTGCCATGACTTTCTTTCTTCACTTCACGTGAAGCTCTCTTTTGTTTTGACATTTACTCTATAGAGCAAGTATTGACTCCGTGCCGCGAAATTCAATCCAACTACTATCATCATGAACCTGCCATCCTAGTCGTGTAGGAGGATTTGGAATATGTTGACCGTACGTCTCTGAAATTGAATTCCGGCCGTAGCTTAATCTTTTTCGCTTCCTAACTCAGACCGTATGCGCGCTGTAGCCTTCTTGCAGGTTAATTAATCCACTTCTTGCTTTCATCGGACTCGGTGGATTCGTACGTATAGCAGCTGGATCAACACGGCATCCGCATAACTTCTTCTTTAGCTGTGCTCTGCACTTAACTTTATCTATGCTCTCGGCAGAATATATATGAAGTACTGTATATATATGAATCTCAGGCATCGGTTGGCTGAAACTGGGTGGCGATGAATGATTGCTTCCATTGTTGACCAAGACGACCAGCGCCGACTAGACGCGATCTAGCCGATGATGGCGATGACGCGAGAAACGGATCTGATCGCTAAAATCCCTAAATCTATAGATATTCTCGTCCGGTGCAAATCAGTGTAGAAATTCATCGAAGAAATCAATCCACGTCACGGCAGGCGTGTGCACGGATAGGAGCATGGCACCGAGCCCACAAGCTATCACGCGCATGGAGGCAGCCATGTTCTTGTGAGTCGATGATCCTGGCCGATCTCCATCAGCTGCAACGCGCATGCAAGGTACATAGTGAAGTTACATGGCTTATCAAAGTAATGTTTTTTATAAAAGAAATCAGGGCCCCATTTAACCATTCGCACCGGGTCCCAAATTTCTGGAGACGGCGCTGATCACGTGGTCCATGTGGAAATCATAGAATCCCTAAAATATTATGTTGTATTGATCTGACCCTCGCGGAGTATATACATAAAATTACAAGAGGTAGGTAGACTTGGAGTACAAGATGATCTTAGAGTTCTAGTCTATCTCATATACGTATATGTATCCGTGTTCTAACATCTCCCTCAGTCGTAGCGGGAGTGAAACGGACGATTGCGACTGTAATTGAATTCCATCATCTTCTCCTCCTTGTCATCATCAACTACGTGTCTGATGGACATGATCATGGACATCACCTAGGGGGCGGTGACTGCATCCCCTTCTAGTGCCTCTCTTCCCTCCCGCAACCATAGCGGGAGTGTCGTGGACGCAAATGATGTTGACTGGAGTTGCTGTCGTTGTGAAGCTGTAGATGTTGTTGATGTCGATGTCGAGGTAGGCGATCATGATGTAGCCGTGGTCGAGGTGGGTGTGGTCGATGTCGTAGCCCTCGTATGTTATGTGGCCACCTTTGTCGGAGGCGCAAAAAAATGCGCGTTTTTGTTGTTGTTGACGGAGCTACAATTGTGGACGTTTTGCACCTTGTACAGGTACCGTCGGGGGCGTCTCTTGGACACGGTCATAAGTGATACCACCGGTTTTGCCAGGACCGGACGAACCCACCAAGCACATAAGGTTTTGCCAGAACCATATGCACGATCATATGGGCATCATAATTGTGATGCCGGTTTGTTGATCCAGTCGTAGGGGTCGTGGACGCGGCTATGCCGTCGTCATGCCTTGCAGTTGTACTGTCATAGGGCGTCGTAGTTAGTATGTCCATCATGTGGACGGGTATATTGGCGGCGGTGATATGTCAATGAAGATGTTGATGAAGACCATGTTGATCTCGACATTGCGATGATGTGTCAGCGATAAAGGAGTAGGCGTGTCGGCGTTGATCGTCGCTCGAAGGCGTCCCTTGTGGCGGCGATGATATCGAAGCCTGGCTCGTAGTTTGACGGTGTCGTACAACTCGAGGGCGTGGATGTTCGAGTCATTATAGTCCAACTCGATGCAGTGCAGATCAGTATGTCGATGTAGGCGTGTCGGCGTCTTGGAAGTGTGGAACTCAATCCGATCGATTGCCTGGAGTAGCACACGGGCGATGCATGCAAGTACTTGATTTTTTTACCTATACGTGGGCATCAACACACCAACCCGATCGATTCCATCTGGATCGTGAGTCGATAGGACTCACGCGCATGTGGCTGCCTCCACACGCGTGACGGCGTGGCCGTGCTCCTGTCCACGCGCTCGCCGATCGTCTCAGAAGATCACATGCGCCGCCTTGCACATACGGTAGCTTTGATCGGTTTCTTCAATGAAATTTTGAACTGATTTCACCGGAGTTTGAAGATCGCGAGATTTAGGGTTTTATTGGCTAACAATCTAATCTAGTGAAATATGGGAATCTCGAAATTTGATCTAACCTATGAATTGAGAATTGAAATTGGATCTAATCTAGTCTAAAGAACCGATCCGATCTTTGATCGAAACCTGGTGTCGCGCCCCCGAGGAGAAGAGATTGATGTCCTCGATCGGGGGCGGCGCGTGATGCGGAAGTGGTGGAAGTTCTAGGATCGGAGCCGTGAGGCTAACCGCTCTGATACCATATTGAATTGATGCACTAGCCATCTTAACCAAAAGTCCGAATTGATGGAAAGAGTTAGGCGTGTATTATATTCTTAACACTCCCCCTCACGTCTAGGCTATTTTAGTCCTTAGCGTGGGTTCGATGCAGGCCGCAGATTCTTTTTTTAATACTGCATGAGCAAGGTCTTGAAGTTGAGAAATTGGATCTAATCTATGAACTTGGAAAATTCGAAATTGGATCTAATCTAGTCCAAAAGTACCGATCTAAGAGCAACTCCAACAGCTTACCCATATATAGGTAAGCAAAAAACATTTGGGTAAGAGGAGAGAGGAGGTATGGGTAAGGAAAATGTTGTTTGCTCCAACAACTTATCCATTTTTTGCTAGCCAAAACACATCCAGGACCTAAAAAATAAAGAAATTACAACATGGTTCATTTTTTACACAGAGGACCCTACACAAAAAAATAAAAAAGCAATCAAGGACACATCCACCGGCGGTGAACTGCACCCATGCCGCACGTCGGCCTCACCGAAGCCGTCGCTTGCCTGGTCCTCGCCCGCGTCGCCGCCAAGGCACGATGGCCGGGATTAAGGTCGGCGGTGCGTAGGGAACATGGCCGAGGCCAGTGACCAGAGCTCGCAGGGGTCGTGGTGCTCGCCGGTGGGAGGCAGGTGGCGGGTGGCGGGCTGAGCTCGCAGATGGGGAGGCGGGGAAGCTAACCGCGGCCCCGACAAGGCCCGCACCACCGAGAATCGGCGCTGGCGGCGCATCGACGGGGGCAGGCGCTGCGGCGTCCTCCCGGATGAATTAAGGACCGCTCGGGCATGATGGAGCCAGGAGGGTGGCGGGAAGGAGGAGCAGCGGCGCGCAGGGAGGTCGCCAGCGAGCGGATGGGCCGGCGGTGACCGACGATGAGGTCAGGCGGGTCGGGCGATTTTCCACTCGGGCGGTTGGTGGCTTCCCGCATGAGTTTCTGCTGATGTGGCACCATATGGGTAAGAGTTTCCTCTTACCCAAAATTTGTGTCCATCTACCCATATATGGGTAGGAGATGCCAAAAAATGGGTGATCACCCAAAAATTTATGGTAGGGGACCACTTATGGGTAAGCTGTTGGAGCAAGATTTTCCCTCCCCTTACCCAAAAAGCGGTTACTACCCCTCTTACCCATATATAGGTAAGCTGTTGGAGTTGCTCTAATCTTTGATTTTGATCGGGTGCCGCGCCCTCGAGGAGAGGAGAATGATCTCCCCGGGAGCGGCGTGTTGTGGAAGTGGTGGAAGAAACCTAGGATCGACGACGTGAGGCTAACCTCTCTGATACCATGTGAAACTTTATGATCTCTAATATTTCATTATATTTGATTCGACCCTCTCACGAGGTATATATAGACGTACAAGGAGGGAGAGACTTGGAGTATAAGATGAACTTAGAGTCCTAGTCTATCTCATATACGTATATATATCCGTATTCTAGGCACCGCCCCCTAGGTGTTGTCTATGATCATGTCCATCAGACATGTAGTTGATGATGACAAGGAGGAGAAGATGACAGAATTCAATTATAGTCGCAATTGTCCGCTTCACTCCCGCTAAACGTGAGGGGAAGTGTTAACAACATAAATACATAGCATAGCCTTTTACTTCAGTTCAGACTTTTGGTTGAGATGGCTAGAACAACAATCCAATATGGTATCAGAGCCAAGATGTCTGAAGTTCAAGACCCTGCTCACGCAGTATTAAAAAAAGTTCCTTGCGGCCTGCACCAAACCCACGCTAAGGACTAAAATGGCCTAGACGTGAGGGGGAGTGTTAAGAATATAATATATGCCTACCCTTTCTATCAGTTCAGACTTTTGGTTAAGATGGATAGTGCATCAATTCAATAGTCCAAAACTGCTGTCACCGCAGCCCGGCGCTCTGCTAGGGCGATCACACAATCGCCTCGCTCGCCTGATTAAAACCCACCACCGCGGCCGATCCTATGATCCGCCGCCGCCATAAAATCCTTGTTGCTTCCAGTTGCCTTGTGCCCCGGTCACCGCCTCCAAAACCCTACAACCAAAAACCTCTTGTCGCCGCCGCACAAAAACCCACCACTTCCGCAGATTTCTGCTACCGCCGCACTATGAGCAAGAAACCTGCCGCCGCACTATGATACCGCTGCGCAGATTCCTGCGGCCGTCGCACAAAACCTAAAACCCTATGACACAAACTGCGCAACTTTTTGCGTCTCCGGCTATATCGGCTACAATGACCATGACAACCTCGACCACGGATACATCACGGCTGGCTACCTTGACATCGACATCAAAACAACGTGTACAACAACTTAAGAATTCCAGTCAACAGCGTCCGCTTTGTCACTTGCGTCCACACCACTTCCGTTGTGATTGCGGGAGGGAAGAGAGGTACTAGAAGGGGACACGGTCACCGCTCCTAGGTGCTAGCCATGATCATGTCCATGCAGGTGATGATGGCAAGGAGGTGAATATAACGGAAGAGCGAGATTTCAAATTCAGTCACAATCGTCCGCTTCACTCCCTCTACGACTGAGGTGAGGGATGTTAGGATAAGTACGTATACATGTAGAGATAGACTAGGAGTACATCATCTTGTACTCCAAATCTTCACCTACCCGCGTGTACCAATATATAAATCCCTCAAGGTGATGGGTTCGTAGCATGGAAAACAAAAAATTTCTACCGCAAGAACGAACAAAACCTAGATCTAATCTAGATAAAAGCCAAGATCTAATCTATTAGACATGAGCAACGAGATAGATGGGAACTAACCCTCGTAGATCCGAAAGCATTAACGAGATTAGATCTCGTGGTTGATGTAGTCGATCACTTGCCGATCTTAAGATCGTGTGGACGATCCTTCCGGCGTCGCGATCCAGCAGCGCTTCCGCCCTCGGTCAAGTAGACGATCCTTCCGGCGTCGCGTTCCAGCAGCGCTTCCGCCCTTGGTCATGTAGACGATCCTTCCGGCGCCGCGATTCGGCAGCGCGTCCGCAGTCGGTCACACGTGCGGAGTCGAAGCAGACCTTCCTCTCCCCGTTCCAGCGAGCAGCTGAGGTAGTAGATCTTCTCCACGGAATCCCAGCAGCACGACGGCGTGGTGGTGGTGGTGGAGTAGAGAATTCTGCAGGGCTTCGCCTTTGCCTGTGCAGAAGATGGTGGAGGAGAGAGGCGGCAGAGATTGGGTCTTATGGGAGCAGGGGAGGAGGGGGCGCCCCTGCCCCTCTATTTAAAGAGGGGAGGCGCCTAGGGAGGGGGAGTCCTTGTAGGACTTCCCTCCCTCTCTATGGCCGGCGGATTGGAGGTGGGAGGGAGGAGTCCTCCTCCCCCACGAATCCGTATCTTGACCCACCAGGACTCCTTGATCCCTATCTTGATTTTCAAGCAAACTTCAAGATATCTTCTAGAACCTTCCGGAACATTCCGAAACCTTCTAGAATCCTCATACAAACACTTCGGAACATTTCCTAACTCATAAAATGATCTCCTATATATGAATCTTATTCTCCGGACCATTCCGGATCTCCTCGTGATGTCCCGAATCCAATCCGAGACTCCGAACAACATTCGGTCTCCAACGCACATTCCATATCTACTTAAAACAACTTCGAACCTTAAGTGTGTCACCCTACGGTTCGTGAATATGTAGACATGATAGAGACACATCTCCTATCAATAACCATTAGCGGGACCTGGAGATCCATAATGGCTCCCACATACTCAACGATGACTTCGCGATCGATTGAACCACTTACATACGAAACTAATTCCCTTTGTCTCGCGATACTATACTTATCCGAGGTTTGATCGTCGGTATCTCCATACCTAGTTCTACCTCGTTACTGATAAGTACTCTTTACTCGTTCCGTGATATGTCATCCCTAGTGACCTAGTCACATGCTTGCAAGCTAACTAGATGACATTCCACCGAGAGGGCCCAGAGCATATCTATCCGTCATATGGATGGACAAATTCCAATCTTGGTTCATGCGCTTGAACACATACTTTCAGAATACCCAATGACACTTTTATAACCACCCAGTTACGAAGCGGCGTTTGATGTCATCAAAGTATCCATCCGGTGATGGTGATTAACACAACCTCATGGTCGAAGGAATATGTTACTTTGTATTTGAAAGCTTACAGCAATACGAACTTAATGACTTGATCTTATGCTACGCTTACTATGGGTGTGTGTCCATCACATCATTCTCCTAATGATATAACCTTGTTATTAATCACATCCAATGTCCATGATCAGGAAACCATGATCATCAATTAATCAACAAGCTAGTTCAACAAGAGGCTTACTAGGGACTCTTATATGTTTACAAAACACACATGTATTAGTGTTTCCTAATAATACAATTATAGCATGGGATGTAAACATTCATCATAAACACAAAGATATAATAATAATCACTTTTATTATTGCCTCTTGGGCATATCTCCAACACAAGGGTCATTGCAATACCACACATACTATTAGGGATCAATATTTTCCACTACGGCGATGTCGTCTGGTATTGTGGTGGCGTGGTCAGCAGCATCATCGAAGTTTATGCGGATCTTAACCATAAAGATTTCTCAGTGGTCCGAGGGTGGTGATGGTTTCTTCAACATGCAAATGAGCTGCCCGTTAAGAGCCTGCTAAACTGGATAAGCACTCTCGTTTCGCCTAAAGGGTGTCTCGGGTATGCGATATTTCCTAGTTGGTTGTTTTCTGGGCATAAGGCCTTGTTGACATTTTTTCAGCCATTGTTAGATTTGTAGGTGTTGTGTTGAGGCTTTAGGTTTTTTGATGTATGTTCTTTGTCTACCTTTTGTTGAATAAATTAATAAAGAATGGCGTATGCATCTTTTTGATACAGAGGCCCGGAGGGGCTGCATTTCGAGAAAAAAAATGAGGAGTAAGGTTGAAAGATCCACCAGTAGCCAGAAGAAGCTTCTTAGCTCTATCACAGAACCTTGGCCATGACCACGACCGCAGCATGACGGATGAAAGAGCATGGAATAATTTTAAGGAGAGTCTGGCTGCAGTGGACGACCGGCCTGCTGCTTTCATCAAAGATATGAATGTCGAAGCGCGTATGTTTTTCTAGATAGTACTCCCTCCGATTTCAAAATATAAGATGTTTTAGCTTTGTAAAAAGAGGGTATCTAGACTCCTTTTAGTGAGTAGATTCACTCCAAATCTAGATGAACCTAAATACTAAAATAGTCTAGATATACTCTTTTCATAAAGCTAAAACATCTTATATTTTAGAACGGAGGGAGTATTTGTTAAGTGGAGTAGTTTTGAGGGAAACGAAAGGAAACTGGTTGGTTGGGAGCACGTAGGGAGACGTGAGGCCGAGCACTGTGACCAACTGTAATTTATTTGCGGAAGATCCATCTATCTAAACAATATGCACATGGCTATGAGAAGACCATTTGTTAATGGGAACTTAAATCTTTAGAAATGCGCGCAGAGGTACAAGAAACGGCATATATAGAGAGAGAACCCCGAGCACTGTGACCAACTGTAATAATTAATTTGCGGAAGATCTATTAAACAATATATATATACCCATGCATGCGTATGAGATCATACCCATTTGCTAACAACGGGAACTTAAAGCATTAGATCGAAATGCAGAGATCCAAGAAAGTGCCTGTATATACAACATCGCCCTTAATTACAAGAAGATCGAAGTTTGGTTGGAAGCGGAAACCAGATCACCATCGCCCTTAATTACAAGAAGAAAGCTTGAGCTGTTTGCGCTGGCTGCAATTAATGGCGGTTCCTTGCTCTGTTTGGCGTCCTGATGCAGATACGTATGAGTATGACCCTTGCGGTGGCTGTGGCTTCTAACGTCGGGGCTAGCACTCCTGGCGGCACTGCAGGCTTTGTCGGCCGGCCGCATCAACGGTGGTAGCCGCAGTGGCATGGGCACTGCGGTCGGCAGCAGCGGCCAAGTCAGCTCTACTGGAGGCGGGGGTAGTGGCATAAGAGGTAGCTGCAGCCGCGAAGACGTCACCACTAGCGGTAGCCACAGCGGCGGAGGTGGCACCGCTAGCGGTAACCGCATCGGCGCATAAGCGGTAGCCGCAGCGGCGGTGGCCGGTAGGCCAATTAGCGGAGGCGGCACCATGAGTGGTATGGGCGGCGGTGGCGGCACGCCGGCACCACAACCAGTAGGCGAATCAGTGGAGGCGACACCATGAGCGGTATGGGCGGAGGATGCAAAGGCGGGCACATAAGGGGTGTCCACAGCGGCATGGGCGGAGGCAGCAGTAGGATCGACAGCAGCAGTGAAGCCAGGATGGCTGGGGTCCGTGTCGGCGGCGGCGGCGGCAACTAAAATGGATCGCCGCCAAGGATGGTTTCCCAACACAACACAAGAGTATGTGTGTGTCGTCGTCATACTCGTATATATATAATATGTGTGTACGTGTACTACTGCTGTCTTTGTTTAATTTTTTATACTACCTATTGCGAATAAGATTGCATTTATATGATCTGAAATGTCGTCGTTGATGGTTTGTTGGGATGAAATGTCGTTTTTTGAAAAGGAGCATATATTTATATCGCCATATATCAGTTACACTACACAGCTAAAAAAAGAAAAAAAGAATTACAGAAAAAAAAGTCCCGCTAGAGCGATCTATGTCTTACAACAGCGAACCAAACACCACCAAGATAGCACTAAAAATCCATCCTCTCTAAAACCGATGCCTCCGAGAAGGGAACCGTGCACAAGCACTGTCATCGCCCTGATCAACGGTCATGGGTTTTCACCCCGCACTCACAAAACAATGTTTTTAACAAGATCATTGTCAGACACAACCAACTAGACCAGATCTTGGGTTTTCACCCTGCAAGTTTGAACTCTGGAATCCTCCTATGATGTCGCCCCCACTTCATGATGTCGCTTCTCCAAGATCCAGATCACCAAGACAAAACATCAACGCCACCAGGATTCAAACCACCATTAGCAGTTCACTTCATCATGGACTAAAGGCATGTCCTTGATGGCAACATACTGCAAATCTTCGCGTTACTCCCGCTGAAACCAAACGGTCAGATAAAAACATGCTTGCAGAGTTACCAAAAGGATGCTAGAATTGTTCATCGTTGCAGCATCAGATTCTTCAACCAAAAAAACCAACATAGTGTCGTCGAGGATCACAAATTTTTGTTTGTCACATGATACCGCAATTCCCGATGATGTTTTGTTTGTCGAATTGTACCACAACTTTCGGGTGACGTACACGGCAACAAGAAGCTTTACACGACTGGCCATAGCTAAGAACATAACTACAAAAATACCTGAAGCAAGCAACGCGGCCATGCATGGCATCACCGCATTCTCATAAAGAGATCATTTCCATCGGCATGACACATCTCAATGTCTCAGTCAGTCCTACCTGGATATAGGTATTGCTGATTAATACCAGAAGCAAATCACAAAATAACCTAAAGTTACTGAGTATATGGTCACAAACCCAGCAAGTAAATGATAGTGATTATACATGTCACTTGAGCATTTGTATAGCAGTGCTTGGTCTTATATAGTGCAAGGGAAAGAGATTGATCCATCTTACAAGAGATTAGCCCAATCGGTTCAGTTAACAGTAACCTCAAGTTGCTGAATATATTGTGCGACACAAGGAGAATAGAGTCAAATATCAGAACGAAAACCATACAAATCCATTCGATTTGGGTTCAGTTAACTAATTAGCACATGTTTCAGCGAATCAGAGATCAACAGGTACCAACTCTATTTGCAGCTTCAGTTTGTTAAGCTATACCAGGTTCCTTGCCTCTCACCTGCCAGTACCCAGCGTACCCAGCGTCTCGACCATACCATGTAAACATTAAACAGGTATTGTTGATTAATACCAAAAGAAAATCACAAAATAT
Source organism: Avena eriantha (assembly GCA_910589775.1). NCBI lineage: Eukaryota > Viridiplantae > Streptophyta > Magnoliopsida > Poales > Poaceae > Avena > Avena eriantha. Next base: position 1,552,906 of record OU342742.1, read on the forward strand.
GCTTGCCTCAATATAGGATCCGTACTGCAGCACAGATATTAATGAAGAGAAACAAATAATTCGATGAACTAACAGAAATCTAAGTAACTTTACGAAACAGAACAGGCATCAGGTTCAAAATCAATATTTTGAAGCCTGTAAGACTTGAAAAGTGTTAAGTGTTCTTTAAAATAAATACAGGACTCAGATCACTCCTAAAAGTATTTATGAAATGCTAGAACTGTGTCACGGACCAAATATTTCTCGACAAATTGTAACAATGACCAATACCAGTAGCTGTCAACAATAATAATAATAAACAGTAATAGCTTGTGGTCACTATGGGGAAGTGCCAAACTAAGGGTATACTGTTGTACGCCTGTACTAGATAGAGCTATTGCTTCAGGCCTACAGAAGTTTCAGTCATAGAAGAAGCTGAAACTTAATTCCATTTCAAGTACTCCCTCCGATCCATATTAGTTGTCTCAAACTTATCTAGATTATCCGAATCTAGATAAGTTTGAGACAACTAATATGGATCGGAGGGAGTAATAGAAACGAACACCTAATAAATTTATTTTGTAGAAATATAAGAGTGGGGAAACTTTTTTTGTGAATTTAAGAGTGGGAAAACATTCAAGCTGCTAGGAACTGCAATGACCTGTAACAAAATATCCACATTTGGGAACCACATATTAACTAATAGGCGACTTAAACCTATGTAATGACTACAGATGCTGCTGCAGCAATCAATAAGTAACATTATTGTGTATATCCGCATATGTAGAGAAGGAAAAGTCGAGTAAAACGACTACATGGTTGCATGGCACCGAATTATCACCTGAAAGCTGAAACGATCTGCACTGAACTTTGATACCCAATAATAACATTGCCTTATGTTGCAGTTAGAAAATATAAAGCTCTATATGTTGGCTAAATCATCAACTCATTTTCTTGATAAATGGTCATCAGTGCAGTAGACTGTAATGTACAAACCAATGGGCCAAAAGCACCAAAAATAATTGTTCAACTAATCGGAATGCAAAATTTTACTTGATTGCTAAACAACATTGAGGACAGTTTGTATGATGCGAAGTAGCAGCACCCGCATTCATCAATTGTCCCCTATAATTAACTAAAAATACGGCATCGCATGATTCATCAGCACCAAATGTCTCTATATTTGCAAGAGGGGCCTGTTGGAACTCCTTAATGATTTCACTGACCATAAAATTAATGAGTGAGCTCTAAAGAATTGATAGGAATAAACGGTATATTTTGGAACAGAAATGCACAACTACTACTTACCAAAGGTACAATAAGATAGTTCAGTGGAGCTTGGAATAGAATAATAAAGCAAAATTCACTATAGTAAATAAGAATTAAAGCTTATTGAATCTGATTTTGTTGGGCATACATGAGCCCAACTGCGCAAGAAAAAATTTCTTCATGAAAGGAAGAACTTCATATGTATACGTAATTATGTATCACATCACAATCATATTGAATAGTGAGTGATCGCATACAAATAGAAAACTGAACTTTGCTACATACAGGCACAAATATGCACCAGCCCCAAGACACATTATGATCAATCAAGCAGCACGATATGAGCTTGGTACAGTTGTGCAACTAACAAAATAAGCAAGCATGTGTGCCTCAAATATCTAAAGGACCAACCTTTCAAGGCTCCAAGTATATAGCGAAATAATTTAGCCCAGTATACATATATCTGTTGAATCCAAAGGAAGTTTTCTGAATAATTTCTGTCTTTCCACCCTTAGATGATGTGATGTCAAATGCCTGGATTTCATAGGAAATTACAACAGAGAATTGATCCACTGTATCAATTAAAGTCAAGAGAAAAATGAAATTACCCTCAGGCACTTCCTTGAACATATGGCAACATGGCATAAATAAATATATGAACAATGCAACTGTTCCCTCTCTCACCTGCACTCACGAACTGTAATGGAAGTTCTGAGATAAATGACAAGGGGATTTTGTGCTGCGCTCAACTGCTTGCAGCTTTTCTGGCTTTCTCCTTTTATTCACCAAGGGAACAATCGTGCTTGACTACACGATGCCCACATCTGGCCATGCCATCCCACGTCCCAGGCTATCGGGAGTACAACGCAAGGATCGGGTCAACGACTAACTGAAAAGAATCCTATCTACTTGACCCCTAAGAAATAGCTAACTCTGAAACCTGACGCTAACTGAAACTGTCGCTAGCTTATTAACAGAACTACAACTGAAGAAGTAAACAGCTAGATTACCTAACAGCAACTATTTGCTAGTAGAATATAGCTTGCTACTCTTTTATATATAACATGGATGAAGTTGGGTATGAAAATATGCAAGTTTGAAAAAAAATATGCATGCTACATCAATGAATTACGTCAGACTTTTCTTAATATGCTCCAGTTCTTTATAGATGATGAAAACACGATGCATCCACCATCTTAATATGCTGCTGAAGTGCTGATACATACACAACATCAAGTTTAATGCCACTTTACAAATGTAAGTATACCAAGAGCATTCAAACTTCACATGCAGTTATTCGAAAGAATGAAGTTAGGAACACTTGTTAGACAACAAATTCCAATTGTGAGTGAAGAAACACGTGTATAAACAAAAGATGCATTATTCGTTGAAACTAGCAGAAACAAAGTTGCTCACATTCTTTTCATGAATTTCAAAGGAATAAATTTGAGACAAAAGGCATGAAGACCAATCCTTTTTTCACTAAACCAAGTTATATATGATACATAAACATAGTAACAGCTGGTCTCAGCAGCTTACAATACAGGACCAGGTAGCAAAGAGGTAACGACAACATACTAAACATAACAGATTTGAACTAGCATTCAAGCACAATAGAACAGAAAATAAATTACTGACAAACTCCTTGAAGGGCAAGTTTGGATTTGAAGCTTGAGCAAGAACCTTTCTTAGAACATCGAACTTGGAATACTATGGCAACATTTGGCTAGAAATAGAAGTAGCGACATACTAATTGTTTCCGAGATGCCATCTCCGTCTGTTGACTGAAAGCAGCTCCAAAACATTGCATCCTTACCCCTCATGTCTCTGAACCTTGAGCCATTAGCTCAATTGCGACCTTTTTCTGAAGCCCATGATGTAACCTCAAAATACTGAATACCGTGGAACTCCTCTACACCTAGTATGTATGAGCATACTGTGAGTAGAAGGAAAAGACATCCAAATCATGTCCATCTAGTGAGGTATGACTCTTTCCGAACGGAGTGAGGTATATTGCATCTGTTGAAGGGCATTTCCAAGGGATCAGCAACTGGCAAATCATGGGTATACGTGTTGTGTGTAGAATCTTCCCGGGTACCACATTTCAGTACAATTAGAGCATCCCGAGAAGCTCTATCATTGATTTGTAGCAGCCTGTGTTGACCAGCAAACCATTTTTGTGTGTCACGGTGGTAAGGATATGTGATTTCCATTTCCTTGAGCACTTTTGCGCTCAAAACAAAGAACTTGGCGAAGCGAGTAGATGAACTCCTGGTGCCATCATAATTCCTCAACACCACTTTCTTTAGATGGAGCTCAAGGCATTCAATTGGGTCCAGTGGGTCATACTTGCGGACATTATTTATAACCATCCCTATCTGGAGACGGAACTGGAGATGGAGAGAAGAAACAATACAGAAGAAGTTCCAACCGGTTAGCGATACGATAATTGGCTAGATTACACGTGAAATCAAATGCTTTTCTTGACATCTAAAGTAAGCAAGTATTTAATTATGTACTCACAATGACATACAGCGTCTCCAAGCGAGGGAAGCACTTGAGAAAGTTAAGCACCACAGCCAGATTAGGTCCAACAGAGTCAAGAGCGAAAACCGTCATGTTGTGCATTTTGGTTGTGAAGCTGGTAGCAATCATTTTCATTTTCTGCAGAAATTAAAAGTGCAAAATAATAAGAATAATAGGCTACGCACAGGGATGGTAAATGAGCAATGAGCAATGGACGGAGGCTAACCTGAAACACTGTGGTTCCAAAGTGAAGTTGTGATATGTCTTGGCAGAGTTTACCCAATATCTTGAGTTTAGGTGCTGAGATTATCCGTATGGTCGCTGGGCCATTCTTTGGATCAAGCGGTAGCAATCTCTCGAGGCATGGCGCGTCCTCGACGACCAACTCTTGTAAAAGGACACCTTCGGTAATCCAGCCAGAGGAAAAGGCAAAACTCTTTAAAGTTTGGGAGCTGATGCAGAGCCGACCAAAGCCCATTGTTGTATTGAGCTCAAGGCTTTCCAAGGCAGAAGATCCAGATAGCATGCATGACCTGGAGAGCATCCTCCGAGATAAGGACCCTGTGCAGGGTCAGCTGTTGGAGGCATGGAAACATGAGGGACAGCGAATTCACAATCAAGTCGGGGAAATGGAGGCCGCAGAATATGGCAACCCGGAGGGTGGACGCGAAGCGGTACACGGGCGATGGTAGCAGGTAGAACCGTCTGCAGCCGTAGCTGGTATGTGAGCTTGAGCTCCTGTAGGTTGTCCAGGGCCTGGGAACTAAGCCAGCGTTCAACCTTGTTGGAACTGGTGGTGGTGGAAATGAAGAGCGAGAAGTGGCGTCCGGGGCCAGGATGCTTGGAGAGGATCTTGGGGATCAGGTGTTTGGCCACCACGAGGTTGAGAGGAGCGGAGCGCCAGAGTGGCCGCCACCGGCGAGAGATGACCTGCGTACGTGCACCTTCCTTGGTGCGGAGAAGCGAGATGATGGTGCCAAGGACGGCATCCGGGAGGCGGCTGATGAAATCCTCGCACTCGGCTTCTTCTTCCTCGATAAGATGGAACCTGGGCTTCTTCTTTTTCAAACTAACTAGTGAAACGGTACAACCCGCAAGGATTGCACCTCTATGTATCACGCCAATCCCTGCAGTGGCGGATCTAGGATTTTATCAATGGGTATGCCGCCCCAAAATTTTGATGACCGTCTAGATAAATAGAGAAATCTATTTGACGGTTGTATACAAAATTGTAAATTTGCATTGTAATACGATATATAAGAAATAAACAATATGTAATTAAGGATTAAAGATGAAAAATGCATAAGTAACCATACTGATAGTCTAATCACCAATCTAAAATATTAATATAAAACTTACAATACTACTTGTTTGACTTGTGTGGCCTACGCCTCCTTAGTGACATGAATGTGTCGACTATATTGTCTTCATCCACTTCAGAAAAAATATCTCGCTCAATATATGTGACTAGAGAATCATCCAAGAGACTATCACCCATCTTATTTCTTAATTTCGTTTTCACTAAAGTCATTGCAGAAAACACTCTTTCAACACTTGCCGTTGCCACTGGTAGGACCAATACCAATTTGAGAAGTAAGTAAACCATATCATACACTTTATGTCTCTTTGTTTCAACAAGCTTAACTGAGAGGTCAACAAGATTATCTAGGCCTTGAAAGTTCTCATCTCCTCTCATGTCATCAATGTAATTATCAAGTTGCAATTCAAGCTTGAGCAAATAATTGCCTGGGATATCATTTGGGTAAAACTCAGCTAGTTTGCGTACCTTCTGTGCATCAAAAGAAGCAAATGAGTTTGAAGGATTGAAGGCTGACATACAAGACAATAACTCCATATTAACCTCATCAAACCGATTATCAAGCTCTTGACTAATTTGATCGATGACACCAATATATACTTCTCTTCTGAAGTGGTCATCATTTGTTTGGTTTCGAGCACGAGCATACCTTGCTGATTTTCCGTAAGGCACATAATTACCATCCATAGAAGGAACTTCAACCCCATGTTTCTCACAAAACTAAGTGACCTTCTCAAGAAATTGAACCCAACCATTAGACCTCAGTTGTTGCATTCTGTTCTTTGCCCCATTAACAAGTCTGATGGCATTAAGAATATCTTGCTCCCTTCTTTGCAAACACTCTGATAATTCATTTGTATATCCAAGAATTAGAACCATTAAGTGTGCAAAGAAAACAAACTCAAAGGTCTCAAATGCTCCAAGCACATAATGTATTCTTGTCCAATCATCCTTATATGAAATATCATCCCCAAGCTCAGTGAGTACATCATGAATTGTGGAAAACATAACAACGATGTTGTATACAGTTTTGAAATGAGAGCCCCACCGAGTGTCACTAGGCCTAGGCAACCCCATCTCTTGATTTAATCCACTACCAGTTTCAAGTTCACCACAATCAAGCGCTTTCTTGATACTCTCAAACCTAGCATTTCGAAGCATGCCATGACGCTTACACGAAATTCCAACAATATTCAACAAGAGAGATACTTGATCAAAAAAGCTTACACAATCTGTATTGCCCTTAGCGACAGCAATGAGAACTAGTTGGAGTTGATGCGCAAAACAATGAATATAATACGCAGAAGGTGACTCTTGCATGATCAGTGTTTTTAGTCCTTTAATATCCCCTTTCATGTTGCTAGCCCCATCATAACCTTGACCACGGATTTGAGTCATAATCAAGCCCTGACTAGCAAGTAAAGCTTCAATTGCACCCTTAAGTGATAAAGAGGTAGTATCATCTACATGAACAACCCCAATAAAGTGTTCACATGGCCGTCCAGATTGATCAACATAACACAAGCATAGAGCTAGTTGTTCTTTATGTGATATATCACTAGACTCATCAGCTAAAATTGCATAAGGCTCATCACCAAGTTCTTCAATTATTTTCTTTCTAGTTTCTATGGCACAACATTCAATAATCTGCTTTTGTATCTCTGGGCTAGTTAAGATGCAATTACCTGGAGCATTATTCAAAACATACTTGTGCACCTCTTCACTATTTCCAGCAAGAAATTCCAAAAGTTCTAGAAAGTTCCCTCTGTTGCTAGAATCTTCACTTTCATCATGCCCACGGAATGCCAATCCTTGATGCAAAAGAAACTTGATACATCTAAGTGAATATGTCAACCTTATCTTGTAAAGACGAAGATCCTCATCAGTTCACTTGTCAATGTGATAATCAATTGCTACCTTTGGATTCCTGAAGCAAATGTATCTCTCTTGAGCTGCATTATGTGCCTTTGAACCCATATATTTCAGAAGTGCTTTCTCTCCTATATTCCAATTCTCCAGCCATCAATAATAAATGTATCTGATCCAGTACCTTTCTTGAACAAGTAACATACAAAGCAAAACACAGAATCCTTCTTGATACTATATTCAAGCCACTCATGATTATAAAGCCATACCAAATTGAATTGACGATCTCTTTTTCCAATCTTTCTTTTTGGAAAAACATGTGTATAAGGTTTGAATGGACCTTTAAGAATATATGCTCTTCTAGTTGCATCTTGATCATTAACAGGATAACTTTGAATGGGTTGCCTTTCACCTGGATCATATAGAAGGTTGGTCATGTCATAAACCGGCGGTGGCGGTGGCGGTGGTGACGGGGGTGGTGGTGGCGGCGGCGGTGATGGTGGCATATGATTCACAACTTCTTGACTTATGGTATCTTGCTCTTGAGGGTGCTCTTCCACCACAGTTTCAGCCGACAAAGGATTTGAAGCAGCGGCAGCCTTCTTTGCTGCGGGTTTGAAACATGATACAATGTCTCCTTCTCTTTTCTTCATACCTGAATAATTAAAAAAGAACAATATAAGTACCATAAATCGGCTATATACGACATGTGTAAGAAAATACATATGCAGCGCTAGTCTCTTTGCACAAAGAACATGAACAATCATAAAATAGATATTCACCAGTTATTTGTACTGAACTATTTAATCACAAAATGCTACATACATAGGGATGTTGATCCTTTAGAGAATCAGCTACTCCCTCTGATCCAAATTACTAGACTTGATTTTGTCTAGATTCGGATATATCTAGCACTAACAAATCTAGATATATTCAAATCTAGACAAATCTGAGTCAACTAATTTAGATCGGAGCGAGTACTTAGATCATTACCGATGCACGTATGCAGCTTGCCGGAACCTGACTCCAGGAAATCTCGAAACGCGTTGGGGGCGACGGTACTGTGGAGCGAGGCAGAGACCGGAGAGTAGTCGTGCCGGTGACCAAAACCAGAAATAATCGCCGTTACTGGCTGCAACTTGAGAATTGCCGCAGCCCGCCGCCGCAGATCGATCGCTGATCAGATACTCCGGCCTGGCGGGGATAGGCGTACGCGTTGTGGCTGCGTATTCGAGGCCTCGATCGATTAGACCGTGTAGTTGTTGCTAATAATCGCCGTGGTCTGTATTTGTTTTTTTCCTAGGTAAAAAGTACGTACGGGACTCAGCTGGCTTGTTTTGCACACATCGATCGGTAATTGTTTTGGTACCAGTACTACTACATGTTAGACACGGCTTACTCCAGGGTATGCCAAGGCCCACCTGGCATACCTGGTAGCTCCGCCACTGAATCCCTGGATCGATTCATTGGCATACATAGTATCGGTAGATATCAAAGAGTTAACAGTGCATCATTATTACATTGGTATGATCCAGAATATTGCATTTATTACAAAGTTTGCAAAGCATAACGCTCGCACAAATAAACACGCAACAAATATATAGCATAAATAAAGTAGCTCCAGTCTCCATTAGACGCCACATGCGAACAAAATGTTGAGTGGAGGGTCGCAACCAACACTACTACTCAGAGTAACCGGAAGAGTAACCTGCAACATGAAACGTAACAGCCCCGAAGGGTCAGCACTTGGAATGCACTGGCGAGTGGAACAATGAGAGAAACAGTAAAGCTAATAGCTATATGTATATCTGGCTTGTGGGGTTCAGGCTTAGTTGCAGCAGCAAAATAATTTATCCTAACATTTGTAAATCTTTTGTAAAGCATTTAATCTTCAACAAACAACCCAATTAAGTTTCAACCACAAGTTTTAGCAATTACAAGTTAGAATGAATGAGAACATGTCATAGCACCCACAATTCAGCAACTCAATCGTCCATTACCGGGGACACGGCTAAGCGCTTAGTTTTACACCGTGCAGGAGTTGCACACTTTACCCATATGACTTGGTCGACCCGCTCGTACCACGACACGCATATTGAGTCGTGATAGGGAGAAGTCCAAGAAGAGACAATTCGGGAAGTAGCTCCCCAAGCCCATCTACACACCGTTCCAACCTATCACAAATCACTACATCTCTGAATACGAAGAGCTCGGGTCGCCACAACCTACTAAGTCCATCCAGCCATCCATAACTCACTAGCATATGGTCGCACACGGAAGCTACCAAATCAAGACACTAATCATTTCTCAGAAACCTGGGTGGCCATCCACAAGTGAGCTACTCGGGTAAACCATAGACATGGGCCCGGCATTCACGAACCAAGCAATTACCAATCCACCCAGATAGTTCATTAATTAAGTTGTTTTCACTTTCCAAACACGTCCTTTCAAAACAAGCTTTTCCATGGTGTATCCCACCCTCATCTACATAGCATAGCTAAGCACAACTACTCACGACGGCTTGCCTAACAAGGTAGACTACGGCATAGTAGGATATAGCATAGCAATAGCTAAAACTTGTAAAACAAAACAAGCTACAATGCATATAGAAAGTAAATAGGACATTTATGAAGCTCCACTTGCCTTGGTAGTTGCCGGAGTCAAAAGCACAGTCCGGACAGTCACACGGGTTACAATCCTCACAATCTACACGAAAGCAATTCAAACAATGAACAAACCACACATAGAGATCAACAGATGCAACACAATGCATGCATGGTACTTTAACAAAGCTTCAGTAGCTTGGTCAAGTTCTCTGATCCATTCTACTGCTGGATGATGCATGAGAAAACATTTAATGCAAAGAAAACAATTTATGCATAAAAGAGGTCTAGATAACAGGTCTTTAGCCAAAACATTGCACCAAAGATGTAAACAGCGCAATACGGGTTTGACAAAAATACTACTGGATAGATAACTCCAAATAGAGCCTAGACCAAAAGGATTTACGTCAAAGAGGTTTACAGAACTTTTTCTGCGAATTAAATACTACTTTAAGCCTTTCTATAATCTCAGGAAAATACATACAGTAAACATAGGATATTATTGCAGAATAAAATTCTACGCAATTTTGCGAATCCAACGATACCTTATTTGCAATTTTTTGGCCAAGTAGATCTTTTCCTATGAATTTTTGAAGTTAGACACATATTCTGGAAAATAAATAAACTCTGAAAACGACGGGGGAATATTCCGGGAATATTCCGGGGAATATTCCCGCTGACGAGCGGGTCCCAGTGGGCCGGCGGTTGACCGGTCAGCCCGTGCTCAAGGAGAGATCTGGGTCGTTGGCGGCCAGATCGACGGCAGCGGCGGCGCTGGCTCACCTGGCGTCCGTCGGTGGCGGCTCCGGCGAGTGGCGGCGGCGGCGCTCCGGCGACGGCGGCGGCGGGCGGCGGGTGGCCTACGGCGTAGGGCGGCGGGCGTCGGGTGCAGTGGCGGCGTTGGCGCGGCGGGCGGCGGCGGGCGGATGGAGCGGCGGCGGCGGGCGGATTCCGGCGAGGAATTCTGGCGTGTGCGGCTGCTCGCGGCTAGAGCTAAGAGGTGAAAAGAGGCGGCGTGGCGGCGGCTTTAAGGGGCTGGGCAGAGTCGTGGGTCTCGACACCGATTCCCCGAGGAAAACGGCGAGGAAATCGGCGGCAGTTCGTGTCCGAGGCGTACACGCCGGAGATGGCTGACGTGTGGGGCCCGGTGTCAGGGAGAGGAAAAAAACAAAAGAAAAGAAACAAAAAAAAAGGGGAGAAGAGAGGAGGCCGTGCGGGGCGACGGCCACCGGTGGGCCTGCTGGCTCGGCCGCTGCCGCTGGTGCGAGCTGGGCCCCGGGTGGGCCTTGGGCGGCCGCCCGGCTGGGCTGCCGGATTTTCTCTTTTTTTTTCTTTTCTCTTTAATTTTTTCTACTCTGTTGTTACCTCTGAACTGTCTGTTTTTTCTGAATTTCCTGAATCTGAAAATTCAGTCCATACTCAAACTAACATAACTCTTGCCGTAGCTCCGAATTGAATGAAACAAATTTCTACGGGTATGTAGAGACGAGCTCTACGCAACCATGCAACTGGAATGTCCAAAAGGGCTCACTCTTGCAAATGCAAGGCAAAAGTCTAGGCTTGCAAAATAGGATGAACTAGCAAGGAGGAGGTGTTTTGGCAAAAACTTTAAAACTGGAACTTTTTGCAAGGATGCTCATGATGCAATGACATGTATGTATGCAGTGCCAAATCTAAAATTTGGCATCGCCGCCTCAGCCGCAGCAGCCGCCTCTTGCGCGGCAGCCGTCGCCTCCTTGGCGGTCGAGAGCAGCCACCGCCGCGTCCTTCGCAGCAGCTGCCGCCGCAGCCGAAGCGGACAAGGACGCATCCCTGGCAGCTGCAGCAGCATGCCAGGCGGCGGCTGCCGCCGCCTCCATGTCTTGCAAGATGCGGGAGGGAGGATTTTCTTCCAGCAGTTCTTGATCCGCGAAGTGGGAGGTAGCGGCGCGGCGCCGGACGGGCTAGAGTATATGGGAGGGACGGGGCAGGGAATGGAGGGGAGGGGCGGAGCGGCGGCGGCCGGCACTGGAGGGGAGGGGCGGAGTGACGGCGGCGTCGTTGTGCTGGATGGCGATGACAACCACTGAGTGGGGATGAGAATGAACGGACAGGGACAAGGTAAGAAAAAAAGAAAAGGAAAAAGAAGAAAGAGAGAGAAAAAAGAGGCAGTAAACTTTTAGGGCTCATACTTAAAAAAAGTTTAGTATGTGGGGGCAAAAAACGAGGCTCGCAGATTTGTAATAAAAAGCCTCTATTTTTGTAGTCTATATACTCAAGATGACGGAAAATGCATATTGTCCATGTGACTATTTCTTCTCCTACAAAGAAGTATAATAATAATCTTACATCTACATGGTACGTATCATTTATCTCTCTCGACATTAATATTATAAAAACTAGCAAGACGACTCTCGCAAATGTGAGGGCAATATTTGAAAAGTGCCTATAAATACATGAGAATATTTTACCATTGGAATAAACATACGTCACATTTGTGGTGAGAGGATGTCATATACAATTATAAACATATATCGTTTGCTCATTATGTTGTACACGTGTATACCATTGGAAGGTTCCAGTTTTACCGAAAATATTTTGCCAGCAAAGTGAATAAAAGAAATCTTATTGACTGCTAGGACGACTACATAGTGCAAATATTTCCTCCTATCTTGCCCTGATCAATTCTTCCCTCATTTACTCTCCCGATTATGATATACTTGACTTTGCCTATTCATTATAAAATATGTCACATTTATACACGAACATACCTCTAGTATTTACCGTTCATACTTTTCATAAATATATTTTATGAAATGAAAATAAAGAAATATTTTGGTTCTCGAATTTTTAATATTCTTGAAAATATTTTAGAAGGTGGTATATATTAATAGAAAGGTAGTCATATTTTTATCAGTTTTCTACGCTTTGCATGTCACGTCAATATTTAGTTAGTAGTCGATTAGCCTTTTATTTACTCATGCTGCGAGATTATAAAGATGGAGTAGCTAGTGACGGTTGAATCTCTCCTCGTGATGCATGTAATGTTAAACCGTGGAACACACAGACAATAGATATTGATTTCCTGATATTTCAAGAACATATATTTGGCACATTTTGTGGATACCAAGTAGTATGAAACATATCAAGAGAGAATTCGCGATGACTTCAGCATGGGTGTATCATTAAGTCAAAATATTTAACAGTTCGAGGCATGATCTTGTTGATAACGTGTCGATTAACATTCTCGCAAGACTACGCTCGGTGTGTAACATTCTCCTCCCAATCCCGAGTACCATTTTTCGAGCCCTATCAATACCGCCACCAGCTCATCAATTTTTTTCGCGGACTCTGTCATGGTATACAATTAAAAATATATCAAAAGATAGTCTCTTACAATCAGTAGTGAACATGGTCTCATCTCCGCATTAAAAAACAAACTGACTTAATCAACTAATTTTTTTTTGCCATCGGCAAGAAGAGATGCGTCAGTCCATGGTATCTCAACCGATTATATATAGCCACGGTTAGTATAAATATATGTTGATTTTTTATGATTTGCATTCCATGTTGTGAGGTATCTAACATATGTTCATATACGTATGTTGTTCGTTTTATCAACTATACAAAATGGAGTTTTTTTCCTACGACCGAGATTTACACAAGGTCTCCAAAGTTGTAAACTGTTTCATCCACCTTGGCGGATCCATCGGTAGTGGCAGCACGCCTTGGTTGGTATACTCCTCAATGGCTCTGCTGAAACAAACACAAGCGCGTGAACAATACTCCTCAATGGTATACTCCTCTAGACAGATTTTTATGGGAATAGGCGAGCTGGAACTCGGCATTACCTCTTGGCCGGTACCGCTTGGATCATGTGTTGTGCTGACTAACTCCGGCCACTCTCCGATCCATCATGGATCTGAATGTGTACCGGCGTCGACACTAAACAGAAACGGATCAACATTCCCTTGTCATCTGCTGCCAACTTCACAAGGATGCAAATCCACCGAATGGGCATCACAACTATAATAGCACCACAAATATTGTCGCACACCACCGGCTTGTGCATGTACAAATTAACCTGCAACAGGATCCACCTCCAAATCTGCAGCCATGGACATAACGAACATGGGAAGGAAAACCCCAGATCCGTATTGTTTGAGAAGGAAAAGAGAAGAAGAAAACCTAACTACAATAAACCATACCCCTCTCCCCCTCCTCCCTCATCGCCGGCCACCGTAGCCGCCGGCGACAGGGAGGAGAGTGGCCGGTGCGAGGGGAGATGGTGGGGTCAAGGGGGAATGGAAGAGAAGTCACACAGGGGCAAACTCGCTGACTCACGTGTTCCATCGCGGTAACGACCGCAGGATGGAGATCGCACGGGGAGGAGACTGACCACGCAATAAGGGTGGTCAGCCATAAACTAGATTTTGCGTTTTTATTAAGACTTTTTTTTGAGAATAATTAAGACTGTTTTCATGCACTACCTGACATGCCACCAGTGAAGCCTGCCCGCGTCCTTGCCCACACTGACATTTAAGTGCAAACATGTCGGTACAATGTCTACTGTGAAGTGAAAGCCTTTCTGTCCAGTTTGGCGGTGCCAGGTTCCATGAAAAATATGCGATCAGGTATAAAGTGCCGTAGCATTGAAGAATTTAGGTCCAACGGTGACGGACCCAATGGTTAGTGACCCAAAAGCACCCAGCAAGCACTGCAAGCAACAACATACTACATGGAAACAATTGATTTCTCTGGCAGTGTGTTGGAGTTGATCATTGATTGTTTGGCGCGTCATATGGATTGTGAGGAGTCATGCATGCAATAAGGGTGAAGTCATGCTTTTTGTTTTCAAAAATCCATACAAAAACTGAGAGAAGAAGATGCAAAATCGAATCCATTAATATTATTTTGGTTGTGCACATATCAACCAAATGACGATAACAAGTGTTAGTTAGGTCATGCGTATCGATCGACACCAGGACAAAGGTGAAACGAACGAGAGTGGAGAACATGACCGACTCGTTATATATACTACTACTTATCAAAGCAATGTATGGAAGTCGGACTTGTCTAACAATTTAGCGTGCCCACAACAAACTCAATCAAGGCATATACTAGCTAGCTATCAGTGGTGGTGAAATAGGGACCATGCTAATACAAGTAGTAGAGAAGAAGTTAATGTGAAGGAAAAATACATCGAGAGGTTGGAGGAAACTGATGTGTAGGCCAAGGTTTTTCTATGTAGTTAGTTTCACATCTTGGCATCAAGATTGTTGTAAACATCTTGGCATCAAGCTCAGTACGGCTCGTAGATCCGAAAGAATAAGAGGGGGAGATCTGTGTGATCCAAAAATATGGATCAACGAGTAGCAACCTGAATAGTATGAGATTCCGTGTGAAACGTGATGACGGACGCCCTATATATACCTGTTACGCGGCCGGAAAGTGTGTGGCTTCATATTTTAACCGGGTGAAACAACTGGCTATTTTTACATCCGAAACCCCCGTTAATCAACACCCTTCGCTAGAGTAGATTGGATGGGGAAAAGGGTGGGGTCTGGGAACAGCCCAGTTTACCAGTCGCATTTCCACGCCAAGTTCCATGCTTCGGCCAAATTTTGACAAAACACGGAGAAACGTTATGATTTCAGGCGATTGTATTAGCTAGATATAGGCGAGTTCATACCTATTATGTCAAATTCGGACATATACCTGAATATTGACTGCAGTAAACTAAAAAACGTAAAAAAAAACTGAAAACAGTAAATAAAATAGACGATGACACGACGTGCCGATCACATTCTGAAGTGGTGGTAGAACGAGGTGTAGTCGGCGTTCTGGGTCCCGTCGTCGTTGCTCGGCGGCTGCGGTGGCCGGGAGCTGCCCTGGTCGGCGTTGCGGCTGGGGCACGGCTACACTGAGGGCCCGGCCTCTTCTTCGCCGTCGTCGTCAAGGACGATGAGCGGCGCACCCTGGTAGGCGCTTTACCGGCGGGCGCCGTGTGCGGCCTGCTCGTGCAGCCGTCAGATGCGCTCGGTCTCCTCCCGCGCAGGCGTCGGGGGCGTGCGTCGGTGGAATATCGTTGAGCGACTCCTCCATCGTCATCTTCAGGAGGAACGCGTCCTTGTTGACGGGCACCGCCCAATCCGCTGGCTCCTTCTTCGGCGCACGTAACTTTGGCCTTGCCAGCCGAAGGTGGCCGGTCGGCGGTAACGACACGCGGCATTCGTTTATCATGACGTCGCGCGAATGTGTGCGCGATGGCGACGCCGCTTTTTGCTAATAGGCCGAAATGGTGCCGGCGAGCCCGCTGGCACCGAACCAGACGAGCGCAACGGCGAGGCCGCCGACGAGCCAGACGACCCGCTTGCCATCCTCCTCGACATCCAGCTGCTCGCCCCACGGTATTGGGAGATCGTCGACGGCGAGCGCGGGGGATAGCCCAGGCGTGGGTTGTTCCCCGCGTTGATGTGCTCGAGGATGCGGCGAGCGTGCGGCCGGGTGCGCTCCACCAACGTCGTTGTCCTACCAAGTTGTTCCTCGCCGGCGGCGGGCCTGCACCATCGTAGGCGGCGAGCGGCTAGTCCTGCCGGTTGATGGAGTACTGTTCCCAGTACGCGAGGTTCGCCGGGTCCTGGGCGAGCTCATGGTCCTCCATGTCGGTGATGACCGCCTGAATCTCGTCGACGATCTCGGAGGCCTCTACGTCGGCGGGAAGCCAAAGTCGGGCGACGTCGGGTAGCCAGTGTAGTGGAGCAGACGTTCCTCCCACAACTACAGGGATCACCATTAGAAGCTGTTCGCCACCGCCGGGTCGCCTGGGAAACGCTCCGCCATTGCTGCCGTCAAACTCTTATTCTCGTCGCCGAAGGTGAAGCTTGTGGGTAGGGGAAATGGGGGGATGAGACTGTGTGGCTTGGAGACGACGGGAGCGGTCGGCATTTATAGCCGAAAGAGGAAAGGGTGGCGAGGGTGGGAGGAATGTACCGACATGGGACGGGAAAAATGGAATCAACGAGAAGGTGGGCGGGCGGTGGCGCGCCATTACGGCGATGCGTGGGAGCCGAGGATAGGTGGTCATTGCCCGACGGTCCGTCGCGTGAGCCGAGGTGATGTGATGAGGACGACTCGATTCACACGCTAACACGGCGGGGCCACCGTGCGATTTTTTTCTTTCCCGCCAATTCTGCTTCATCCGGCATTCCCATGCGACTCCCGGCGTTCGGGTTCGGCCTGGAAACCCCGGATAAAAAATTGGCTGAATCCGGCAAAAACTGAGCCTCTAAAAACGTGACTAGGGAAATGTTCGCCGTCTGGATTAAAAAAGACCTTGGGATCTCTAACTATACCCAGGGCGGGGTAACTACATAGTAGGATGGTGAATTTGTGCCGCCACATTCATTACGTATTAATTATAGAGTCCGAAACTACCGAAAGCATCATCTCAAATGGAGAAAAATAGGAGTTATTACGATTATTTTCCTACTAATCACGATTTCCCCCCTACAAAGTAGGGCTACGTACTCTAGCTGTTCACTTGGAGAATAATATTAGGGCAGGTTGTACCCAGGATAAGGAGGCGGCGGCGGCGCTCTTGAGGACGATAAGGCTGCCATGTCGTCCATGTCTAACAAGGAGCGAGCGGTAGAGCTGTGGAAGCGATTGATAGATAGAGACAGGGAGATGGCGGGGAGACTCTTCTTCGCTAGGCTCTTGCGGGACGCCGCCGCTGGGTACACAAAGGAGGTCGTCGTGGAGAAACCTTCAGCCAATAATGGTGCCGACGGTGCTAGGAATTTTGCCTAATAAAGGTTCAGTCCATTTATATTATTTAATAATTTCTGAAATCCTAGAGACCCACTTGGCCCATTCATGCAAGGCAAAGAGGTGGGACAAGAGTTTAGTCTCATACTACTAGTTGAGTGGAAGTTGGACCAGCTTATAAGAAGAGCTCTTCCACCACTTGTAAGAGCTTGAGAAGAGAAGACATATACACGCGCGCTCCTTCTCCTCCACCGCCCGCCTCGCCACGCCTCGTCACGACGCGCGCGCGTGCCGCGGGTTGCGGAGCTTAGTGGAGGTTGTTCGGCTTCGGTCGATGCCTGTTCGTTTCCTCTCCCTGACGCCGACTGTTCGCCTGCCTACCCGTGCCTATAAGAGCGAGAGGTCGCTTCTCTCCTCAGACACACCAGCGCCTCCAGTTTCAGAGCATTGCGCTGCTTAGATCTTCCCTATCCCGTCTTGCGGCGTGCACCGCGAGCTGGGACAGTAGGCCTCCGAGACCCCGCTGCTTCGAGTCCTGTACGGGAGAGGGGCGATAAGGTTTTTGGGGAGCGCTACCAGCGCGACTGTAGCGCGACTACTGGCTTCATCACGGACTCCTTCACGGATAGCGACTGCAGCGACGTCTTCCCCAACGACGACTTCTTCCCCGACATCAACAACCTTTTCCTCGACAACATGGCTGACGACAGTGCCAACGCTAACGGGAACACCGGCGGTTCCTCTACCACGATGTATATCATCTTTTGGTGTTTTTCTATTATTCTGCCTATGCTTTATCTGTCTTTTATTTTGGTTAAATCTCTTGGAAAATTGCTCTATTTCTCAACAATCCAAAAACCTTATTATAGGCAATTTGCTCCAAGTGGTTTCGTTGCTTCTGTGAAGCCACCTGTTTTTGAGGGTACGCATTATAAGAGGTGGCGCGTGAGAGCAGTTCTCTGGTTTAGAACATGAACTGCTATGACGCCACTCTTGGAAAGCCTGAGGGAGAGCTTACTCCTGCTCAGGAACAAGTTTTTCGGAAAACTGATACCCTGTTCAAGGCTGCTTTGCTGTCTATTCTAGGGGATAACATTGTTGAACCCTATATGTCATTTGATAATGGCAAGGACATGTGGGCTACGCTTGAGGCCAAATTTGGGGTCTCGGACGCTGGCAGTGAACTGTATGTCATGGAACAACTCTATGACTACAAGATGACTGATGACCGCTCCGTGGTTGAGCAGGCTCATGAAATACAGTCACTGGTCAAAGAGCTTGAGCACTTCCCTTGTGTTTTACCGGACAAGTTCATTGCCGGGGGCATTATTGCCAAACTTCCCCCTTCGTGGAGGAACTTTGCTAATTCCCTGAAACACAAGAGACAAGAGTTTTCCGTTTTGGATCTCATTGGTACTCTTGATGTGGAAGAGAAGGCGAGAGCAAAAGACACACGTGCTCGAGGTGCCGAGGGAGGTTCAAGTGCCAATCTGGTACGGAAAAAGAACTTACAGTCACACAAGTCCAAGAACAAGGGAAAGTTTGATGGAAAAGGAAAGTTCGATGAAAAGAACAAAGCCTCACAGTCTACTAACTTCAAGAAGAAGACTGATAAGAAGAAATGTGCTTGTCACGTGTGCGGTGATCCTGATCATTAGGCTCCTGCTTGCCCCAACCGCTTTGACAAGCACCAGCATGGAAAAGGCAGCAAGACTGCTAATATCGTCATGGGCGACGTTGAGTTGAAAGATTTTGGGTATGGTATGTTACCTACTGTTCTTTCATTATGTCATTCTCCTGATTGGTGGATTGACACGGGCGCTAATATACATGTTTGTTCTGATGTTTCTATGTTTTCTTCATATCAGGTCAGAGGGGCTCAGTCCGTGCTGATGGGGAACGGCTCGCATGCTTCTGTTCATGGTGTTGGTACGGTCGATCTGAAGTTCACTTCGGGAAAGACCGTGCGCCTGAAGAACGTGCATCATGTTCCCTCAATAAATAAGAATCTTGTTAGTGGATCACTTCTATGTCGTGATGGCTACAAGATTGTGTTTGAGTCCAATAAATTTGTATTGTCTAAGTTTGGAACATTTATTGGTAAAGGCTATGAGTGTGGAGGTTTGTTCCACCTGTCACTATCAGATGTGTGTAATAAAGTCGTGAATCATGTTTTATCTGATCTTGTGTCAAATGTCTGGCATTCACGTCTTTGTCATATTAATTTTGGTTGCATGACGCAGTTAGCTAAAATGAATATAATCCCAAAATTCACTACTGTGAAGGGATCTAAATGCCAAACTTGTGTGCAAGCAAAGCAACCTCGCAAGTCACATACGACTGCAGAGGTGAGAGATTTGGCGCCACTAGAGCTCATACATTCAGATCTTTGTGAGATGAATGGTGTGTTAAAGGTGGAAAGAAATATTTTATGACATTGATCGATGACTCTACGAGATATTGTCATGTGTATCTTCTAAAATCAAAAGATGAGGCTTTGAGTTACTTCAAAATCTATAAAGCTGAAGCGGAAAACCAACTTGATCGAAAGATTAAGAGGCTTAGGTCTGATCGTGGCGGAGAGTATTTTTCCAACGAGTTTGATTCTTTTTGTGTGGAACATGGTATAATCCATGAGAGGACGCCTCCCTACTCGCCCCAGTCAAACGGGGTAGCCGAAAGAAAGAACCGTACTCTAACAGATTTGGTTAACGCCATGTTAGACACATCGGGTCTCTCTAAGGAATGGTGGGGGGAGGCATTACTGACTGCATGGCATGTCCTAAACCGAGTTCCCACTAAGAACAAAGAGATTACTCCATTTGAAGAATGGGAAAAGAAAAGATTAAATCTTTCTTACTTGCGAACTAGGGGCTGTCTGGCAAAGGTTCATGTGCCAATCCCAAAGAAGCGCAAACTTGGACCAAAAACCGTGGACTGTGTTTTTCTGGGATATGCTTTTCATAGCATTGGCTATAGATTCTTGATAGTAAAATCTGGAGTACCAGACATGCATGTTGGTACAATCATGGAGTCAAATGATGTGACTTTCTTTGAGGATATCTTTCCCATGAAGGATATACCTAGCTCATCAAATCAGGAGATACCTGACTCATTGAATCAGGAAATACCCACAATTCCTGAACATACCATTCCTATTGAACACTCGGAAAAACCTGAGGAGGATGATAATGAAATTCCTAAGAGGAGTAAGAGACAGAGGACTGTAAAATCATTTGGTAATGATTTCATTGTGTACCTTGTGGATGATACTCCTACCTCTATTTCAGAAGCCTATGCATCTCCTGATGCTGACTACTGGAAGGAAGCCGTTCGTAGTGAGATGGATTCCATCTTAGCGAATGGAACATGGGAGATCACCGATCGTCCTTATGGGTGCAAACCCGTAGGATGCAAATGGGTGTTTAAGAAGAAACTTAGGCCTGATGGTACTATTGAGAAGTACAAGGCAAGACTTGTAGCCAAGGGTTATACCCAAAAAGAAGGTGATGACTTCTTTGATACTTACTCACCCGTAGCCAGATTGACCACCATTCGCATACTACTATCTTTGGCTGACTCACATGGTCTTCTCGTTCATCAAATGGACATTAAGACGGCTTTCCTAAATGGAGAGTTGGACGAGGAAATTTATATGGATCAGCCAGATGGATTTGTAGTGAGTGGTCAAGAAGGAAAAGTGTGTAAGTTGTTGAAGTCTTTATATGGCCTTAAACAAGCACCTAAGGAGTGGCACGAGAAGTTTGAGAGAACCCTAACCACTGCAGGTTTTGCTGTAAACGAAGCTGACAAATGTGTATACTATCGCTATGGTGGGAGCGAGGGAGTAATTCTTTGTTTGTATGTTGATGACATACTGATTTTTGGGACCAATCTTAATGTGATTAAGGAAGTCAAGGATTTCTTATCTCGGTCTTTTGAGATGAAGGATCTAGGAGTAGCTGATGTTATTTTAAACATCAAGCTATTGAGAGATGATAATGGTGGGATCACACTGCTTCAGTCTCACTATGTGGAAAATATCTTGAGTCGCTTTGGGTATAGCAACTGCAAGTCTTCTCCAACACCGTATGATCCTAGTGTGTTACTTCGAAAGAATAGAGGCACTACTAGAGATCAATTGACATATTCTCAGATTATTTGGTCGCTTATGTATTTAGCTAGCGCTACGAGGCCTGACATCGCTTTTGCTGTAAGCAAACTCAGACGGTTTGTTTCAAATCCTGGAGATGATCATTGGCAAGCTCTTGAGAGAGTCATGCGCTATCTAAATGGCACTGCGAGCTACGGCATTCACTATACTGGGTACCCAAGGGTGCTAGAGGGATATAGTGATTCAAATTGGATATCTGATGCTGATGAGATAAAGGCCACGAGTGGATATATATTTACACTTGGTAGAGGTGCTGTTTCTTGGAAGTCTTGTAAGCAGACCATCTTAACGAGGTCAACTATGGAAGCAGAACTCGCAGCATTAGACACAGCCACTGTCGAAGCAGAGTGGCTTTGAGAACTCTTGATGGACTTACCTATGGTTGAGAAACCTATACCCGCAATCCCAATGAACTGTGATAATCAAACTGTGATTGTTAAAGTTAACAGTTCTAAGGATAATATGAAGTCCTCAAGACATGTGAAGAGGAGATTGAAATTTGTCAGGAAAATAAGAAACTCCCGAGTTATTGCATTGGATTATATCCAAACATCTAAGAATCTGGCAGATCCCTTCACAAAGGGTCTATCACGTAACGTGATAGAAAATGCATCAAAGGAGATGGGTATGAGACCCACAATATAAGTTTTCCACAGTGGTAAACCACTCTATGTGATCAGAGATCCCGTGAATTAGAATTGGGAGACAAGCTGTTGGTTAACTGAGAGGAAAGTATCCCTACTTTAAAACACCACTCCGTGAAGATGCAATACTTTTCTATTCTGCATGGCAGGTTGATTTATCTTAATGTGTTCTAAGTGGCTTAGTTTAAGCAGAGATGTTGTCCTGCAGAACATCTTTTGAAGAACACACCTATATGAGTCTGATTATTAAACGTCGCAGTCTATGAGAGTTGGGTGCTCTCTAATAAACTCATGAAAGGCTATGGAGTATGACGCATAAGCTCCACCCGAGGGGAAGTCCCACGGCAGCCCAGTATTGGTCAAGGCTTTGTGTAAAGCTAGAATGCAGCAAACTTGCAGTTCAAGGCATAGTCCACTGTACAAGTTGCAAACTAGTGTAGCATAGAGTTCTAGGTGGAAGTTCAACTTAACGGTCTCCACTAGTAGCAGTATATAAACAATGTTTTGAAATCATAGGCAAATTTTTGTGTGCCTCTGGGATCTGGTGGGGGATTGTTGGAATTTTGCCTAATAAAGCCCAACCCATTTATATTATTCAACAATTCCTGAAATCCTAGAGGCCCACTTGGCCCATTCATGCAAGGCAAAGAGGTGGGACAAGAGTTTAGTCTCACATTGCTAGTTGAGTGAAAGTTAGACCAGCTTATAAGGAGAGTTCTTCCACCACTTGTAAGAGCTTGAGAAGAGAAGACATATACACGCGCGCTCCTCCTCCGCCGCCCGCCTCGCCTCGCCTCGCCACGCCACGCCACGCCACGCCACGCCACGGGTTGCGGGAATGCCTCGAGCCGAGAGCTTCTCTTTCTTTTTGCCACGGCGTGCACTGCGAGCTGGGACAGTAGGCCTCCGAGACCCCGCTGCTTCGAGTCCTGTACGGGAGGTTTTTGGGGAGCGCTACCAGCGCGACTACTGGCTTCATCACGGATAGCGACTGCAGCGACGACTTGTTTCCCGACATCAACAACCTTTTCCTCGACAACATGGCCCCCAACGACGACTTCTTTTCCGACATCAACAACCTTTTCCTCGACAACATGGCTGACGACAGTGCCAACGCTAACGGGAACACCGGCGGTTCCTCTACCGTGATGTATATCATCGTTTGGTCTTTTTCTATTATTCTGCCTATGTTTTATCTGCCTTTTATTTTGATTAAATCTCTTGGAAAATTGCTCTATTTCTCAACACTAGCGGGCCTGCTGGCTCGCCGTTGCCGGCGGTGCTAGCACTGTACGCGCCAACCACCATCGCCCAAGGAAAGAAAGCCCAGTGCAAGCCGATCAATCGCCCCTAGCTGCAGCCGCGCGCTGTCGACGTCCGAGAAAAGCAAGAACCAGGCTCGTCATATGTAGTCCTAGTATTCCATCTCAAGATTATACGTGCAATCTGTGTTTCCATCCTGTAATATAAGATCAAAATTCAGTCATAGGTTTCAGGTTTGTGGAGATTAATTCTGTCGAATTTAGTACTCCCTCGGTTGTTAAAATAGATGTTGCAGATTTGTCAAAATTTGGATGAATCTAGAGACATCCAGATTTTAATAAGTTTTCGAATCCTATTTGAGACGGAGGGAGTAGATCAAAATCCTAGCTAGCCTCTTCTGAGGTCTAACACCTGGAAAAGAGAATAATTCAGAGCGCTTTTGTTGTAGTACTCTAGCTAAATAAATACAAAAAGGAATTTCACGTCAAATTGCAGACAAAATTTCTCCACTGGGTCCTTCTGGTCCAGGCGTGCAGCGACCGTCCAGCTCACAAATCTGCAGCCTCTCGTTGGCTACATTAGCATCTCGCAAAGGTACTCTCGTTCTACCATGCATCACAGGGAGTATGACATTGGCGAACTCCTCCTCCCCCGGAGGTGGTCAGCCGGTTTGAGTCTGGTTTGGTGGATCTCGAGATCTTTCGTCTAATATGTGAAAAATATAAATATAAAAGTAAATATTGTGTTCAAATGGGCTCACGATATATATTGCTAATATAAATAAATAAACTGATATTATCGAGTCGTTTTGAGATTAGCAACATAAATCAGTTATTGTTAATCTAATTAACTTTTAGTGAAGCTGGACGGTGTAACACGACAAATAATACGCGGTTACACGGCACCAAAGTTCCGCCGTCTTCATTAATGTAACGGCGTGTATCCTCTGTTGTGCCGCGGAAGCGTTAGTTCGGCGGATCATGTTGTGCTGCGCCAAAAAAATCCGCCGTCGTTCGTGAATCCCGACGCAGTTACCCCTAACGCAATAGCGGACCCAAAATTATTTATAAGCCTGGGCAAACTTTAATTTTAGAGCCTTAAAATGCTGATTTTGTGTCAATTTGTGATGAACTTAAGCTGCGTGGACGGACGGAAGCCCGGGCAGCTGCCCAGACAGGAGGGATGCTGCGTCCACCAGTGCCCTGATGGTTTTCTTTTTGCCACGCCAGCGTGAGCGTGGCGAATAAGACTGTGCCTCGACGTCTATAAGCGCCAGGGCCCGAGCTCTGTGTTATAGCTACGTAGGTGTGCGCTGTTGGAAGGGATCAGCCACAATACCGGTGAAGCCACCACCATGGCCTATCATGCCAGCATGAGTAGAAACCTTCTTGACAAGCACTTTGCTAGGACTATCATGCCTGAAGTTGGACGATGAGTCATTCAACATCATCACTGTGCTCATATGCATGTGCATGGTTCTCCCACTGCCACTGCATGGGTCATTGGAGTTATGGATGTGTAGCGAAGACCACCTTGACAGTGAGAGATCACAATGGCATTGGCGACATGTCCTTACCGGGGTGCCATTGCGTTCCATTCGACTTAGGGCCCCATCACCGTCGGATCCTCACAGTGGATGATGAACGGCTGGGAACTAACTAATTGAATAGCCAAAGTACATATTATTAGGGAAAGAATCATCGATCGATCTTTAATGCAGTGTTGCAAGTACCATGCAGTTGTAGTACATGTTATTGATATGGGGCATCCGTACTTTTTTCTTGAGCGAATGCGGTATCCGTACTTAGTTTGCCCCTAGCCAGTTCATGGTACTTGCCCCCAAAGTAGCTTTTCCCAGCTGGCTGGTATGTTATAGTCTGCGCGGATAGACTGAAATTATTGGGAGTGTCTATTGGGCAGCTAGCTGTTTCGTAATTCAGATACAGACACTCTTTCAACCCAATGAAAAGTTGCCAGTTGTCACGTAATATCAAAAGAGAGGAGACTCAAAAAAGTGTCTGTTTCATTTACTCCCGAACATACACATTTTCGGCCTCTCATTCCTTGAGTCCAACAACTTTGAGTCCAGTTTCCCTTTGTTCAGTGTTGGAGTTCTACATTTTTAGTCCAGTTTACTGACATTCTTCAACAAGGACAAAAATGTACAAAACGACCACGAGAAGCTCACAAAGGCAAACACCCACCAAGTACGGAAAAAGTGAAAAGAACAAAACACCTAGTGTAGAAAAGTGCATCTTCTTCTCCAGCAACAAAACCACGCCGCTCACCATCGACCACCAAATCAACTCGATAGCGAGCCTCCATGCTTGGCGATCTCTAGATCGACAGATCCACAACAGAAAAACAAAAATAGAAGAGAGGGAGGCTGAGGCCTTAGGGTGGAACAAGAAAGAAAGATGGACAAACATGCTTTGCTGAGTCACGTACCTGGCGCTCAAGAAGTACTGGAGTCCCACGTAAGATCCATTCTGATTTCCCTATGATCTACAGACTAAAAGGTGTGATTTTGGCTAATCAAAATACAAAATCAGAAATAAAAAACTGACAAAACAAAATATATAGGGGAAGATGTGTTCAATGGATTCCTTTAGGTCTGCAAGTGTATGTGTATAGGGCCCCTGCTGATTGAATGGTATAAAATAGTAGACAATATTAGAACAAGGACCAAAAAAAGTCCCTCAACCGGTTTTCCACCCGAAGACCCTGTCTCATTTTGCATTTGCTATTCACAAAAATGGATGGATATGTAATACACTTTAAAAAACACATGTGCAAAGAGAACTTTTCGTACATAGCGCTGCTGCGAGGAGATCTCGACAATAGCTACCCATCTGATATTGCACTTCTAGAGGTAAAGATATAATGAAATAAGGAGAAACTATGTTTGCAAATATGTTCGATTTTGCCTCTAAATTGACTACCATGTAAGCCTCTATAGGGAGGTAACCGGTGTATGTCTTCACCAAACGACGACAGATGCATGGTGGCCCGGTGCTAATTAGGGTAGGAATTAGCTTAGCACAAGCAGCCACTTGCAAGCAAAACGACTTCAGGACGAAGCAAATGGATGTAAAGCAAATGTAAGAATAATCAGATAGAAATAAAAACTGAAATATGCGAGTAAGGATAAACAATGCTTATGACTAACAGCTGCTGAAAAAACTTAGCAGGTTGGTGTGACAAAAAGTTCCATCTTCAAGTTCTTTGTACCCTAAAAAGAAGAAGACTTTGAAAGACAAAGAGAGCATCTGAAATTTAAAATGATCACGAGAAGAACATTCTACGGTATGAAGCACGCCCAAGAATAATTAACGAAACTGAATATTCATTGCAGGCTAGCCTAGTTTGCTTCGGATATAGATTTACTAGGGGCTTGGCTAAAACCAGTCCTTAGGGACAAAAAAAACCTTTGTAAGTGAGATGAGAGTTCAAATTTCTTTTGAGCTGTGGGGCGGAAACTTCTGGCCCCTTATAACATATCCCCGTTTTTTAATTTAAGAGCAGTAGGAGTCTATCCTGCTATAATTCCTCAAAACAATTGATGAAATATTGAGATACTTACGAAAGTAACCAAAGCAATAAGAAGCTGAGACAATGAAGAAAGATAATAAACAAAGAGAGCAAGAGAACTGAGAGGCTGAAGAAGGATAAATCAATGAATTGAATACTAATAGAGTCAAAACTGAGTGGAGACAGAAGAAAGATGCAATGAAGATAGAAAAAAACTAAGAGAATAAAGAAAGAAGCAACGAAGATAAAATGAAGATACTAAGAGAACGGAATACTAATATAATGAACATACAATGAAGAAATAGGCAATGAAAGAAATGATAACTGAACTAACTGAGAAGACAAAACAATGACATAATGGAAATAATAATGACTAAAAGCAAAGAAATGTAAAAAAATGAAAATATGATATAATGAAGAATATCAAGAGTGAGATGACTGGAGAACTGCAAACTGAATACAAAACTAAAGAAAATAATGAGGTATGATGAAATAGCTTAAGAGCATGAAAATGAGTGATTGAAGGAATAAGAATATACTCTGAAGGACGGCAAGGACTGAGAATACGGACTCAAATAATGAAGAAGAACAACACTGAGACCAAAAAAGACAAAAAAAATAAATACTGATATAACTAAGCAAATAAGATGGGACTAAGAAAATGAAAAAAAAATTGAACAACATGGAACTGAGGAAATATAATACTAAGAAAATAAGAGAAATGTGAAGAATATCTCACATTCTGAAATGAAATGAATAAGATACAACATACAAACTGACGAACAAATATGATCAACAATACTTAAACACTAAACATAACTATATAAATACCAAGTTTGTAGTAACATCATCATAGGTCTGTTTACCATCAGCATGCGTCTAATATAAGAAAATCGTTGCAAGCTAGGGTCACCGAGAAACTTTAAGATGAATTGATCATGTAACCAAGCTAATGTCACAGTAGAATCCAAAATACGTCACAATCCTGCTCTCCACTGAGAAAAATGTTCTACCAACACTGCCGTTCGATCTGTTCACTTCTATTGTCAATGATCTAGTATGCAAATAGCTTGGTCCGCTTCTAGTTAATTATTTTGTTTATAGTTTATAATGCATAGTGCCTGATTGTAAAAAGATTGAAGCAATCTGAAATAGCATTTTCTTAGAGGACTGAACTCATGCACAAATCAATAGCCAATAGAGCTAACAAAGCCTACAACCAGGAAAGAGAAAAGCTTCAAAACAATTTGAACTAGTTATTAACAGGAGACTAAGCCTCATGCACAAATCAAAATCAAAACAGAGCTCGCTAGCCTACAACCAGATCAAGATGATTTTTTTCGGGAGTACGCGAATGCGTATCATAATCTTATAGAAGGTACAAACATATTTACAAGAATGTGCATGAAGAAGCAAACAGAACAGGCAACGACACCACTCCACTTCATTCCTACACAAGGGCTACAGCCTCACATTTGCGACACGGACACCCACACCCACACATACATCTCCAATGTCAGTTCCTCTCATAGCCATGGACCAAAGCAGCAGCTCATATAGAAAATTTCTAGCTAGCCTTTAGACCGAGAATTGCCTCCAGATGTTGGCAAGGGACCAAGCATTATGTTTTTTCATAGGGCCCAAAGTACTAGGCAGATGATGGTATCCGGTCTTCTCCTATGCCCCTTCTAAAACCTATTTCTCTCCGTGTTCCACCATACCTGCAGAGTATTGTTGATATCCGGCACCATTTACCTGGACTTGTAACTTTCTGAAACATATGTACCACACCTGCTTGGCAAGGGGAGTGCCTTCCTCGTGTAAGCAGACAAAGCATGCCGCACTCCCATTCTGCACCCATGCCTAAGAAATCAACATCTCACCACACCATCTTCCTAACCTAAAATCAACTAAAGCCTAATACAATCAACAAGCTGATGCCCAAAAACTGAACCAGAGGTAAGGGGAGCTCAAAGACAAGCATCAAGGGGACTGTCCCGATTGAGGACGAACTCCCCACCGGATGCCGCCGCCAAAACTCGAGCACTCCAACCACATACGTCACACGCTACCTCCATGACAGAAGCAATTGCTACTGCAGAAAAAATAGATCAGCGAATTTTCATATCCC
This sequence comes from Avena eriantha, assembly GCA_910589775.1. Classification (NCBI taxonomy): domain Eukaryota; kingdom Viridiplantae; phylum Streptophyta; class Magnoliopsida; order Poales; family Poaceae; genus Avena; species Avena eriantha. The sequence goes on from OU342742.1 coordinate 1,581,959, forward strand.
ACGCGAACAAATGCTACAACGATACCACCCCAACCAAAACCAATACACATACGAGCAAAAAATTAGAACGAAATCAGAAAAAGAAAAAAGCTCGGAGGAATATCCATCTTGCCATCGGCGAAGTCTTGCACGCTTGCGAATCGCCGATCTCTTTGCCGTCGGACGAGTAAGGGCGTGAGATGCGGCTCCCTCTATTGCCGCTAGCGCAAGATGAGGGGTTGCCGCTTCCTCCCTCTCGGCGGTTTCCCCGTCTCCTGAAGCACGGCCCCCTCCAGCATCGGCTGAGATAGCTGCGGCGCCACAGCCCTCTCCACCATGGCTTGGTCTTCCTCTCCCGAGCAAAACGAGATGCAGTGAGCGGTGCCTTCCAACTGAATAAATTAAATAAAAAATAACTAAAATGGGTGCCGGTTTGACGATATAGCTCTTTCCCTGCTGGTCTTCTTCCGGGATCGCAACAGATCTAGAGCACCATGGCCCGAATGCTGGAACATGGCCACGTACACCATTGCGAATGCTGGAACATGGCCACGTACACCAGGAATATACTTGCAGTTGTTGGTGTCCGCACCGAGTGTTGATTGACCATGAACAGTTTCCCGCCGGATTCCAGCAGGTAGAAATTAGGGAGATCCGGCGGCATGAACAAGGTCCTCCTACTCGAGAGGGCATTGATGACCTTGTCGACCAGTTGGCTGGCCACTGAGTGCACACCGATCCGAAGCGGACGCGGTCGAGGTGGTGTGGCGGCAGGCATTGGAGCACGGCGGCGGTCAGGTCCTGGGGGAGGTCCAAACATGATGTCTCCGCCATCGAGTCGGAGGAGGAGGTCCTCCTGCTGGCGATGTGGCCGCCGTCAGATTCTTGATCTTCCTCTATCATGGCGAAAGATTTTTGTCCAGAGTCGTCGTCCCCATGGAAGCTGCCGACGTGGTTGTCGTCAGCCTCCTCACGGAAAACTTGACCGCCCATGATTTTCCAGACGCATCTTTTCAGCAGCCCGGCGATAATGAAGATCATAGCTCGCACCAAGCTGCTTTCTGACATGACGCTCATGGACAGCCTTCTCTTCAATATTGCCTCGATCGGAGAATTGACGGAACGAAATTAGGCATGAAGAATTAAAGGAACATAATTGGCATCGTATTAATTTCCATTCATTCATGAAGATCTACTGCTTCCAATCCTGCTGCAGAATCAACAAGACGTGGCGTTATTTGACGCCTGATTTCTTTCCCTTAATTTTCCTGCTCTTCTTTCCAGTTTTATTCACCTTAAATTTAGGAAGAGACAAATTCTTCTTTCCTGTTTGCTGCTACTTAAAACAAAAGGAATTAACTCCCTGTGTTTTCTCGCATCGTGGCATGCATCGTGGTCGCAAACGTCCAAAAGTGCAGCAACTTGCAAGCGATTGGAAAACTTGGCGGTGGCTTCACCGAGTGACACTAGTAAGGCGTGCACGTCTCTAAATGTAAATCATATTTTTATACTAGCGAGTATTTTTTGTGAACGATAATGACTCATAATAACAAGAAATGAACCGACCAAAAAATAATTTCGCGTCTCCCTGTTTTTTCTTGCATCGTGACATGCATCGTGATACTATTAAAAAGATTCGCGTCTCCCGCTTGTAGCCCTCCTCGTCGAGGTCGAGGGTGGCTATCGCGGACGCACAGAAGGGAGATTCTGCCTGGCCGCGGGATCGGGGAGGAGCCCTGATTTAATTGGAGGCGATCCGTGCTCCCGAGATATGCGAATACGACACCATATACTAAGCATGTAATATTCACATTAGTATCGCATGCCTCCTTTGGCGGTGGCCAGCGACAGTGGTACCGCCAGTCTCTACGAGTTCGAGCTAGCAGGAATAGGGCGGATGCTTTGGAAGATGGAGTACCGGCGCCAGAGCGCCGACTGAGTTCTTCGCCCTTGAACCAACCCCGAGCATCTTAAAAATGCCTGGCAATATGGCGACGAATCAGTATAATCTGAAGAAAAGGAAGTTTTTTTTCTTCAGGCAGGCGGGTAACAAGTTTACAGCTGATGAAACTGTTAAAAGGTTTAATTTTATCGGAGACGATGAAGATGTTTCATTTGCAAGAAATTAAGTGGGAGCACTGAGACATATTTCCAATACATTATGTAGAGGACATATTGTTGATTGAAAATAATATATCTTTTATTGACACAAGTTAAGAATTTTATTAAAATTGGATTTCGATAAAAGACTTGTGCAAAACTAGAATATTAGGCATCAATGTCTATATGGATATTGAGACGCTAATATGGTTGTGCTGGACGCACATATATGAGATATTGAATGAGTTCAATATGAAAATGACAAGAGAGGTTATTGCCGTATGGAAAGGGTTGAATCAAGATTCAAGTGCATTGACACTTGGTAAGTGAAACGAGATTTAAGTGTTTTGACACTTGGTGAGTGAAATCATATGAATATTTTAATCAATAATGTATACCATGATATGTACATATCCAGATATGTCCTATGCTCTAAATGTTATGTGCATATAGCAGAATGATTCATAAGATGATCATTGAACAATAGTAAGGATATTCTTATGATCTTTGGAAGAACTAAGAATATATTAATGTAGAGGTGACAAATAGTTACAAATAGTTCATTGTAAAGTGTTACATTGATACTAGTTTGTCACAAGATACAAATTTAATTTATTTCAATTTAAACTATGAGTGGCATAATGTAATGAAAAGGAGGTTCCATGATGGATTTGGATGAGTTCCAAAGTTAAGACATTATGACGAATACTACAACAAAATGCTAAGTATATGACTGCTATAGTAGCAGCAAAGGAGGGCATTTGTGTTAAGTAGTTTGTTATCAAACTAGGTGTAGTTCACATTGGGCTAGTACTATAAAGATATATTGTATCATAATAATATCAACATGTTTTAACCAAATAAACTAAAGGTCTCACCAAAGGACTAAAATTTATACGATGCCATCTCATTTGAGAATAAGTGATGCGTAGAGACGCAAAGATATGCAAATATACACGGACCTAAAAGTGTCAGATCCGGAGATTATGTTTACCACTAGCAAACGCGTATATACAACACCAGAAAGCCATAGGTGTTGAATGCACATGTTTTTCAAAACTAGATTATTGACTCTAGAGCAAGTGGAAGACTAAAGGGAATATGTCCGAGAGACAGTAATAAAGTGGTTATTATCTTATTTCCTGTTTATGATAAATTTTTATTTTGCATGTTATAATTGTATTAATTGAAAACATTAATACATGTGTGTTTAATAAACAAAATAAAGAGTTCCTAGTTATGCCTCTCATATAAACTAGCTCGTTGATTAACAAGATGATCAATGTTTCCTGATCATGTACATTGGATGTTGTTAATAACGAGATCACAACATTGGTGGAATGATGTGATGAACATTCATCCAAAGTATAGCAATACGATCAGTCATTGTGTTTACATTGCTATAACATCATACGAAGTAACTTTAATCCTTAGATCATGATATCATGTTAATTGCTAACACCGGAAGAGTATTTTGATAACATCAAACATGACACCGTAACATGGTGACTATAAAGGTGGGTTTGGGTACTCTGAAAGTGTTATGTTGAGGCTCATGGATCAAGAGTGGGATTTTTCCATCCCGATGATAGAGAGATATACTCTAGGCCCTCTCGGTGATATCACATTGACATACCTCGCAAGCAAGTGATAAGATCACTAGAATGTTATATCACAGGAACAAGAAAAGAGTACTTGTCGATAACGAGATCAAACTAGGTATGTAGATACCGATGATCGGATCTCGAAAATGTAATATATCGCGAGACAAAAAGATTTAGTTACAATCATTAAACATTCACACGATCACTATACTTATACACCTCATATTTATATGTTTTGTTTGTTAAGTAGAGTGATGAAGATCATTCAAAAAAAAGTAGAATGATGAAGTGAGTATAATGCAGTGAGGATGGCTCCCTAGAAACGGCCAATTCCCGAGTGCCTTTCGTGAGCGTACTTTGAGTGGCATGCAGGCCACAACGTGGAAGGCGGCGGGCAGGCATCCAGTCGGCCCGTTTTTGCATCTTCTGGACCTGTTTTCCACTTCGTGCAGGCTACCATCTCACCCAGCACCGTCACTTGCTTCCTAGGAAATGATATGTATTCCAAAAAATGATGGGAGGTCCTCTTCCTTGTTTTTTTTTTCAGATTTTCCTTTTTTTATCCTTTTTGAAAATACATGTATTCTGGGAAATCACATAAATTTCTAGACTTGTTTTACACAATGAATACCTTTCATTTTGCATATGAACATTTGTCTTTTCTCAAGAAACATCATTCTTTTCTGGACGAACATTATTTTAGGAACCTTTTTTTGTTTGATTATTTTGTATGGACGTCTTCTCATAAGGCGCATAAATTAGCCGAGAAGTCGAAGAGCAAGATTATCCGAAAACAGTTTTAACTTTGACAATTTCAAATATAAATTATTAGATACATCCTGAAACATATTTTCATATTATATCTACATATAAGCATTATAATTATTCATAGTTTCTTACATAAACCTGGTCAAACTTGACACGGTTCAACTTTTAGAAAAAATTATACGCCTTATTTTGTGGAACGGAGGTAGGTACTATAGAATTTTTGTATGAACTTTTTTTTTATTACATACATAAACACAATTTTGTACTCGTGAACATTTTAAAGATATTTATGAACATTTATACACACATTCAAACATTGATTCGTACTCATATAAACATCTACTTGAATATATGTGAACAATGTGTTCTTTTAACAATACATGCATGCATTTCTGGCATTAATTAAACATAATTTACAGAAAGGAGGTCATGGGGCGTCGCGGGTGACCAAAGGCGATGTACGGGAGCTCCCGACGAGGACAAGAAAGTCTAAACCGCCCAAAGCTAGAGCCCTGTCTGTACTTCAAGTTAGGATGTAGTAATACAATACATGGTATGTTTTTCCAGTCCTGAAAAAAGTAGTACTCCCTCCGATCCATATTACTTGTCGCTGGAATGGATGTATCTATACATGTTTTAGTGGTAGATACATCCATTTCAACGACAAGTATTATGGATCGGAGGGGGTAATATGAATCTGTTCAAAGTCCAACAAACCTTTGTTGCGGGTGGAAGACTGCAAGTCAGCTGGTCATTTAGGATGCTTCAGGCCATGTACGAGCGAGGAGCGAGGATCCGTGCGGAAGACTGCAAAGTCTGCTGGTGTGCGGGAGGCCACACAAACCCCACGCGCTCCACGACCACTGCTCACTGGTCAACCATCCCCACTCCAGGACATGGCCACACCGGCGCTCCTCCTGCTGCTAGCATCGACAGTGGCCGCCGCCGCCGCCGCCACTGCCGCGGTGCCCTCTCAGACCGACGCCCTCCTGTCCTGGAAGGCCAGCCTCAGTGACCCAGCCACGCTGTCCAGCTGGAACAAGCCAGCAGCGCCGATGGTCTGCTCCTCCTGGCAAGGCGTCACCTGTGACGCCGCCGGCCATGTCACGTCCCTCACACTGCAGGGCCTCGGCCTCAACGGCACACTCGACACCCTCGATGCCACGGCGCTGCCGGCCCTGATCGCACTCGACCTCAACAATAACAACTTCAGCGGCCACATCCCAGCAAGCCTCTCGCAGCTGCGCTCCCTGGCCGCGCTCGACCTCGGCAGCAACTGGTTCGACGGCCCCATCCCGCCGCAGCTCGGCGACCTCTCTGGCCTCGCCGACCTGCGCCTCTACAACAACAACCTCGTCGGCGACATCCCGCACCAGCTCACCAGGCTCCCCAGAATCCAGCATTTTGACCTGGGCTCCAACTACCTCACCAACCCGCCAGGCTACCGCGGGTTCTCGCCCATGCCCACCGTCACGTTCATGTCGCTCTACCTCAACTGCCTCAACGGCAGCTTCCCCGAGTTCGTCCTCAGCAGCCGCAACGTCACATACATCGACCTGTCGCAGAACAACATCTCCAGGACCATACCAGCTGACTCGCTGCCCTCCGGCCTCATGTACCTCAACCTGTCCACGAACGCCTTCTCCGGGCAGATACCGGCGTCGCTATTGACACTGAGGAAACTCCAGGACCTGCGGATTGTCGATAACAATCTAACTGGGGGTGTTCCCGAGTTCCTTGGGTCCATGTCCCAGCTCAGAGTTCTGGAAATCGGCGACAACCCATCACTCGGTGGATCGATCCCGCCGGCTCTAGGCCAGCTCCAGATGCTGCAACGCCTGGACGTCAAGAACGCAAGTCTGGTCTCCACTATTCCACCGCAGCTAGGCAATCTTGGTAATCTCTATTTCGCGGACATGTCCATGAACCGTCTTTCAGGTCCCTTGCCACCGGAGTTGGCAGGGATGCGCAAAATGCAGGAGTTCGGCATATCGTCCAACGCCCTCACCGGCGAGATTCCGCCGGCTCTGTTCACCAACTGGCCAGAGCTCATAGAGTTCCAAGGGCAGAACAACTCGTTTTCGGGGAAGATTCCGCCAGAGCTCCACAAGGCAACCAAGCTGGAAATCTTATATCTCTTCAGCAACAACTTTACCGGCTCTATCCCGGCAGAGCTCGGCGAGCTGGTGAACCTGCATGAGTTGGATTTGTCAGTGAACGGGCTCACAGGGCCAATCCCCAGCTCGTTCGGCAACCTCACCCAGCTCACAAGGCTTGCGCTCTTCTTCAACGTGCTCACCGGAACGATCCCGCCCGAGATTGGCAGCGTGACGGCGTTGCAAGTCTTGGATGTCAACACCAACCAGTTGGAAGGTGAGCTGCCCGCCACCATCACATCGCTCAGGAATCTCAGTTACCTCGCTTTGTTCGACAACTTGCTCAATGGCACGCTACCGCCGGAACTCGGGAAGGGGCTGAGCTTGACGGACGCAAGCTTCGCGAACAACAGCTTCTCCGGCGAGCTGCCGCAGAGACTATGTGACGGCCTCGCGCTGCAGAACTTCACGGCCAACCATAACAACTTCAGCGGCAGGCTGCCGCCATGCCTCAAGAACTGCATGGAGCTGTTCCGGGTGCGGCTGGAAGGGAACCGGTTCAGTGGCGACATCTCAGAGGCGTTTGGTGTCCACCCCAGCTTGGATTACCTAGATATCTCGAGCAATCAGCTGACGGGGAAGTTATCGTCTGACTGGTCAAGGTGCATCAGTCTTACAGTTCTAGCCATGAACAATAATCACATGTTTGGCAATATTGATGCAACTTTCTGCGGGTTGACCTCTCTCCAGTATCTGGATCTATCAAATAACCAATTCACTGGGGAGCTCCCAAGTTGCTGGTGGAAATTGAAAGATTTGTTTGCAATGGATGTATCTAACAATAGCTTTTCGGGTGAATTTCCTATATCGACAAGTTTGGATCTTCCTCTCCATTTTCTTAATCTTGCTAACAATTACTTTCTAGGAATCTTTCCATCTGTGCTTGAAAGCTGCAAAGCGCTGAACAGCCTAGATCTTGGGAACAACATGTTCTTTGGTGATATTCCATCTTGGTTTGGAACAAGTGTTCCTCTTCTAACAGTCCTGAGCCTCCCATCCAACAATTTTAGTGGTGTCCTTCCACCCGAGTTATCGCAACTTTCTAACCTGCAATTCCTGGACCTGTCAGGTAACTCCTTCTCAGGTGAGATCCCCATGCTCATGGTAAACCATGCCTGCCCTCTCCAGTCTTTTCATCTCGCTGGCAATGGCTTCACCGGAACCTTCCCGCCATTCCTAAAAGGCTGCGACTCATTGGCCACCATAGACATCGGGAACAACCATTTCTTTGGTGATATCCCTACATGGATCGGCAGTCAGGTTCCGTCGTTGAGGATCCTTAGCCTCAGATCAAACAATTTCACCGGAGAAATCCCCTTGGAGTTATACCGGCTTTCACAACTTCAACTGCTCGATATGGCTAACAATAGCTTGACAGGATCAATTCCGGTAGCCTTCGGCAATTTGACCTCCATGAGGCATAATCTTCCTCCAGTGGTCCAGCCGAGACGGATTTCCTTTTTTCCTTGGAGGACTGCGCCCAGACAGCAGGATGGCTTCCCGGACAAAGTTAACATATCCTGGAAGGGCCGTGAACAAACTTTTTGGGGAACCATCGAGTTAATAACAGGTATTGATCTATCATGCAACCTACTCATGGAGGACATCCCTGAGGAGATAACATACCTTCAAGGTCTTCGGTTTCTGAACCTATCCAGAAATGAGCTATCAGGCAGTATACCAGATAAAATTGGTAGTCTGGTGCTCCTGGAGTTCCTTGACCTCTCATGTAATGAACTTTCAGGTACCATTCCTCCCAGCATTTCAAATCTGTCATCCCTCGGCGCGTTAAACCTCTCGAACAACCACTTGCGGGGCCACATACCCACTGGAAATCAGCTGCAGACACTTTCAGATCCATCAATTTATGGCGACAACCTGGGGCTCTGTGGCTTCCCACTGAGCACGTGTGAGCACACGTCCGACGAGGGAACCGAAGACCACGGAGGACTCGGAGATGCCACTTGGCTGTGTTACTCTGTAATTCTTGGCATTGTTTTCGGTTTTTGGCTCTGGTTCGGAGCTCTGTTTTTCATCGAGCGGTGGAGATTTTCTTTTCTCCGTTTTGTTGATGATTTAGGCATTAGACAGTGAGAGTCGTGTATTTCCTCTGTGCACCAGCTCTGGACTTGTAGTACCACTTCAGTAAAAGAAATTGTAACAGGTTACAACCTGAATCATAGTCATGCCGGACACTCGTGAGAGAACATCGCATTCGTTTCAACTTAAGAAACTGTTTCCATTAACAGACCTTCATGTATTTCCTGAACCTGAAGGAATTCCATCCTTGCCCCTCATGTCTTTGAACCTTCAGCCATTGGATCAACTGTGAGCTTTGTCTGAAGCCATGCAGATGCTGATTACTGTAGAATTCTTCCACACCTAGTATGAGCATATTGTGAGTACGTGCGAAATAGATTCAAATCATCAGAATTAAGATCATACCAACTGGCCGGCCATCCAATTCCGGTTCAGTAAATAAGCACAGATTCCAGTGAAACAAAGCTCAAAAGATGTGAACTCTGTTCCAGGGTCAACTGCATTTCAGATTTTAACACATGTGAACAGATATGAACTCTGTTCCAGAGTCAACTGCCACAGTACAGCTCTCCCAGAATTACCAAAATTTGCTGCTAGCTAAGAAAATCACAACTTTGGTCTGCCGAATGATATCATGACTTTTCAGTGATGTACAGCTAGCCATAGCTAAGAATAATAAGTCTGCTTTCATCTACATCAGGCACTTCCATGCCCAGGCTCCTTACCTCTCATCTACCATGTAAACATTAAGCGGGTGTTGCTTCGCATTGGTATAGGTTACCTACATAAAAACATCCTTACAGAGCATATATACTGCAGTATAGGTATGAATGAAGACATGTACATCAGACTCAAAATCTAAGTTTATGAAAACGGAACATGCATCAGTTCAACATGTATATTGTAAAGCCTGTCTGGCTTCATATTGATGTGTTCTTAAAATGAATACTAGACTCAAATCACTCCAAAGAAAGATATCTAAAAAACTGAAGCTGAATTCCATTTCAAGTACTAGAAACAAACCTCATACAAGTTGCTATCTGCATGGGAACTGCAACGCTCAATAGCAAAAAATATCCATATTGGAAATCTAATAGGTAGCTTTAACCTATCTGATGACTACAGATGCTGCAGCACCAACCAATAAAATAGTAATGATTTCGCTGACCAGAAAATATCAAGTTGCTCTTAAGAGTTAACGTATACAAAAAAAAAGATTCTTGAACAGAATGCACAACTAGCACTTAGCAGTTCTGTACAGGTTGGTATAGAATGATGAGACCAAATTTAATTTAGTCACTAAGAATCAGAGCTTATTGAATTCGACTTTGTTTGGCTTACATCAGCCCAACTACCTAAGAAATATTTCTGCAGGAAAGGAAAAAATCTTTATATGTATATGTATCACACAACAATCTTAATGAACTGAACATGGTGATCTCAACAAATACTGAGAAGAAAGAATCACGCATACAAATAGAAAACTGAACATCGCTACACACAAGCACACTATGCAGCATTCCTAAGACAATTCTGATCAGTCAAGTAGCTAAATATGAGCTGGTATAGTGTGCAAATAACAAAATAAGCAGGCATATGTGCCTCAAATATCTAAAGGAGCAACCCTCCAAGTATAAACCAAACGATCAGCATTTAATCTTCAAATGCTATTATTCATAAGAATGAAAGAAGTTACAATAAATGTAAGGCAAGAAATTCTAATTTAAAGTAAAGAAACACTTCTATAAAGCAAAGATGATTATATTCACTGAAACTGATAGAAACAAGGTTGCAAACAATCTGTCATTGATCGCGAAGGAATAAATTTGAGATGAAAGGCATGAAGGCCATCCTTTTTCACTAAAGCAAGTTATACGATACATAAATATACTAACTGCCAGTGTCAGCAGCTTACAATACAAGACCAAACAACAAAGCAACAACGACGACCAGCTAAACATAACAGGTTTAAACTAGTATTCAAGGACAATAGAGCATAATATAAACTACTACTGAGGAACCCCTTCAAGCAGCAAGTTGTGATTTGAAGCTTGAGCTTAGACACTGCCTCCTTGGCCCAGGTATAATCATGAGTGGGCCACAAAACATTCCATCGCTGACTGAAGTAGATCCTTCCGTAAAGCTTCAGAACTCAGAAGATTGTGGCAACATTAGGCTAGAAACAAAAGCAGCAACATAAAAGTTGGGCTTTGGACAGAAGACAAGGCAATCTTCAAAATGGACCACAACAACTCTGGGAGCATCGTCTGGAGGGGATGTCAAAGGGATCAGCCATTGACAAATCATGGATACGCCAGTTGTGTGTAGAAAAACCATAAGTAACACATTTCAGTTCAATTCGAGCATCTCCAGAAGCTCTATTTATTGTTTGAAGCATCTTGTGTTGCTTAGCAAACCATGTGTGTTGGCGATGGTAAGGCAATGTGATTTTCATTTCCTTTAGCACTTTCGCATTTAAAACAAAGAACTTGGCGAAGTCAATCGATGGCTTTTTTGTGCCATCGTAATTCTTCAACACCACTTCTTTGAGATGGAGCTCAAAGCATTCAATTGGGTCCAGTGGATCATACTTCCGGACATTATCTGTACCCATCCCTGAATGGGAATTGAGCTAGAAAAGAACAAACAATACAAAAGAAGTTGCCAACAGGTTAGCAATATGGTACTTGGCTAGATAAACGTCAAATAAAATGCTGATTTTGACATCTAAGGCAAGCAACTATGTTATGTACTCACAATGACATATAGCCTCTCCACGCAGGGGAAGCACTTGAGGAAGTTAATGACTGTATCAAGATTAGGGCCAGCAGAGTGAAGACACAAAACCCTCACGGTGTGCACTTTGGTTGTAAAGCTGACAGGAATCATTTTCTGTAGAAACATAAAAACAAGGGCATTTATAAGAACAACAGTCTGTGTATAATACTGAATGTGCAATGGATGAAGGCTGCTGCTACCTGAAAAACTGTGGTTCCAAATTGAAGTTCTGCTATGTCTTCGGAGAGCATACCCAATATTTTCAGTTTTGGTGCCGAGATTACCCGTATGGTCGCTGGGCCACACTGTGGATTAAGTGGTAGTAATCTCTCGAGGCACGGGGCGTCCTCGATGACCAACTCTTGTAAAACGACATGTCCTCCCCCAAAGCCAGCGCAAAAGCCTAAGCACTTGAGAGTTTGGGAGCTGATGCAGAGACGACCAATGCCAAAATTACCTTCCAGCACAAGCCTTTCCAAGGAAGCGCAGCCAGATAAAATGCTCTGGAGCGCGTCCTCCGAGATGGTGACGCTCTCCAGGGTCAGCTGCTTGAGGCGTGGAAACTTGAGGGACAGCTGCACAACCAAGTCGGGGAAATGGCAGCGAGCGAATTTGGCCACGCGGAGTGTGGGTGCGAGGTGGAAGACGGATGACGGCAGCCGCTGATTCACCCTATCGTGGTGCCAGAGATTGCAAGTGAGCTCTTGCAGGTTGTTGAGGGCTTGGGAACTAAGCCAGCCTTCAACCTTGTCAGCATAATCGCTACTAAAGAGGTTGAGCGAGAAGCGGCGTGCAGGGCCAGGATGCTCAGATAGGATCTTTGTAATCAAGTCGATAGTCATGTGGTCTTTGCTTCCGAGATTACTGCCCGCCACGAGGTTGAGGGGAGCGGAGCGCCAGAGTGGACGCCACCGGCGAGAGACAGCCTGCGTGCGGACACCGTCCTTGGTGGGTAGAAGCGAGATGATGCTGCCGAGGACGGCATCCGGAAGGCAGCTGATTAGATCGACGTCCTCACACCTCGGTGGAACTTGGTCTTGGTCGACCAGATGGAACTTGGTCTCGGTGGGACTGAAGGGAGCCGAGGGGTGGTCTGTACAGGAGGGGATAGGGTCAGCGTCGGCCGGGAATGGAGAAGAGAGGAGGGGCAGTGGCGGCGGCCGGAACCGGAGTCTGGAGGGGTAGTGGCGGCGGTGGTGTGTCGTTCTGCTGGATGGGGAAGAGGACGAAAGAAAAAAAAAGGACCTTGCTACAAGTAGGGTTAACACCATATGTTACATTGGGGTCCTTTTATCACAGAACCATAATCTTAGTAGTATTTTTTTTTTACAAAACACAACTTTTCTGGTAATATTTTTCACAGAACACAGAATACGTTATTAGATCGTTTGATAACCGATTAATGCGCTTGGTAACTTTTATTTAGCTTCGATCGACGTATAGATGTAGTTCGTTTCTAAACTTTATGGTTCTAGATTGCTTGCTGCATATTTTATTATTGGATTGTGTAATTTCATGAAAAAGGGTGGGGGAAGTTGATTTATTTTTGTTTCGGGCTGCTATTTCATTTTGCTTGAATTAAAATTGTACTGAACATATTAATAACCGTTGTTTATATTTGTTTAGATTGGAGGATTATGACGAGGTTTATGTCTATGGGAGAGAGATGATGTTCAATGTGACTGGATTGGTGGGTGGAATCATTTGACATTTTGGATACTAAACACTAGACTGGTTGAAAATTGTCAACACTAGTCTGTTTAAAATTTGTCAGATCGTAAAATTTGTCAAATCATAGTTAATCTTTCGAAAAATATATTGTCTATTTAAAATTTATCAGAGATGTGGTTCATATTTTGGTTAAATAATGTGAGATAATTTTCTGTATGGATTAAAGAACATCGCACTAATCAGTTTTCAAACGGTCTAATAATGTATCGTATGTTTTATGCAAGAGATTATCACAAAAGTTGGTGTTTTGTGAAACAAAATACAAAAGTTGTGGTTTTGTAATAAAAAAGACCCCAATATGTGGTGTTAAGTGATAAAATCTCGGGGTAGTGGCAATTTATCTAGATGTAGTGTTAAACGAGGAAGAGGCTTCTAGTACAATTTGTACTAATCCATGTGTTTCGCGGGATATGCGGGATCCCGTTTTCGCAACTCTAGCTACAAGGCGGCACCACAGATTTATTTTCGGGTGCAGCAGCTGGCATCCGCCTAATCAACATCGGTATGGACTTTTGTAAAAAGACGGGTCGTTCTCTGGCTTGACCGCACACGCGGGGACGCTAAGGGCCGTTTGGTAGCATGTATGGGTTTCTCAGCCTAATCCGGCAGTGCTGAGATGTGCATTGTCAGGTTGGGACAGCCTCTGGGCCAACTTTTGCAGCCGGTTTGGTAGCCTGTATACATTTTTTTGCATGAGTGGAGAACACATGCTCATCTGTTTGGTAGGCTGCATTGGTCCAATAAGAACGGAAACACATATGTTTGGTTGCAGCTTGTGCACTCGCTGTAGTAACCTCCCACATTGGAGTGGTGAGCATACCCACAAGCAGTTTATCGGAATCACAGCTCACACAAAAGCAGTTCATCACAATCACAATCACAACACATAGATGGCACACAAGCGAGCATAACACAGAAGTAGTTCATCACCAAGTTCATCACTGCACCTCCGACCACAGTTTCATCAACCCTAGCTAATAGAGGGGTTGTTTCACCATCTCTCAAAATATACAGTTCTTGTTCACGTAGATCATCTGTACCATCATAGAGCTAAGATAGGTCAGTAGTACGAGTTACGTTGTTTCATAGATAGTCATTCCCGTCTCAGATGTAGTTTCTGTGCATCCAGCACCTGAGCCATTTCCTCCTATCACGGACACACATGGAAGTGTACAACCAACCTTGGATCAGGTTATCAGCAAGGTGGTCCATGGCTAGGATAAGCGCGTGGGTGGTGTACAGATGCTTCTCAATCATAAGCTTGGGGTGAAGATGAGCTTCATTTGAGCATAGTTCTCCACTGGATTGGAAAGGAGATCCAGTGGGTAACTCTATGACAAAACAAAATTTGGTTCCTTAAGAAACGATGAAGAATCTTCAAAAATGTAAATATGAATTGAACAATGCATCACAACCTTCGATAGCTCCATCTGCCTGTCGTTCTCCATCCTAGAAGACGAGGTGTCCGAACATCATTCGACGCCGTCCAAACCCTGCAGCTTGAGCACAAGAGCCCACTTCCTCTTCCACTTTCTCATATGGTTATACACCTGAGTTGGGGTGACATGCTTTCTAGTGAAGTCAAGAACATCGTTGCATATATGATGCATGTAAATCTCTTTGAATCCCTGGTCACACCTAATCCCTTCTTTGACAAACTCACAAAGCATGTTCATTACAAACAGAGATAGAGAATGCTCCTACACCATTGCTTTTGGTGTGTACATGTATGAAGCTTGAATGGGGATAACATTCTCAGCAACCTCAATAGGCAGTTTTGGTGTCTTGTCCATCGAATTTTCCTACGATGATGAACGAGACACTAGCATCATGGTCTACAAACAATTTGTGCTACAAATACTAACGGTAAATACAAACAAACAGAGCATCATAAGTCCAGACAATAGAGAATAACATGATCACACTAACTCACACATCATGAACAGATCTATGAGCATCACAGATAACACTACATTACACAGCATAAACAGATCTAAGAGCATCAAAGGTACTAGTGAATAATGGAGTATACAATGCTCAAAGATCTACGTACAACTAGCCCAAGGTGAGAGTTTCTTACTGCAGCTTCCATAGTATGCATCATAGAGGTAGGGGATGAAGGAGTTCCTGGTACCGACTGTCGCCGTGGTCCATGGAGTTGCCGCCAATCCGACCGTTGCCTCGGTTAACTTTGTTGACGGCAAGCTCACCGTGGCCGCCTTCGCCGGAGTAGCCGGAAGGACAGCCAAAGACTAGCTCCGGGGTGACGCCGTGCTCGCCGGCGAAGATGGCAAGACCAGCGTCTTTGTGCTGGATGCAGAAAAATCGAACGACATTGATCTAGATCTGATGGGGGAAAACTCGACAGGGAGGTACAATGGTGGATTTGGATTTTGGGGGCGAAACACCATTGCCTCTAAATAGAGAGGGAGTAGGAGGGCGGTGAGCGAATTCCTCCCGCCTCACATCGTGGTCCCCACTTAATGGCGACGTTTGCCCTTTCGCAAACTCCAGGACTACGACGTAATGGTGGCATTCGCGTTTTTCTGCACGCCGCTACTATTTTGCCTAACAGTGGTGGCGCCTTCTTTTTATCGGATGCCACTAGAAAAATGACTGTTATAAGCCATTTCTTACTATTGTCTAACGTGTTATCTATAAATGGTAAAGGATAATTATCCTTTCTAGTTTCCTTATTAAGTTTTCTATAATCAATGCACATAGTATGACCAATAATGGTACAAGTTGGGAGCATCTCATTATGTTCATTCGGGACAAGAGTGAACCCACCTTTCTTTGGAACACAATGAATATGACTTACCCACTCGCTTTCCTCCACATAAAAGATTATACCTACATCAAGTAAGTGTATTACCTCTTTTCCTACTTCTTCCTTCATATGAGGTTTAAGTTGCCTTTGGAAGTCTGGAACTGTCTAGGCTCCTTCTTCCATAAATATTCTATGGGTGGCTATCGAGGGAGTATTCCCTTTCCAGTCATCCATCGAATATCCAAGAGCCTCTCGGTGCATTCTTAAGACTATCATTAAATTCTCCTCTTCCTTTTCTGCAAAATTAGAGCTTACAATAACAGGATATTTATTAGTTTCGTCAAGGAACCTGTATTTTAACTCTTCAAGAAAGGCTTTGAGCGTAGGAGGTGGAAGCACCTCATCTCCTTTTCTCATAGGTATCTCATAAATTTGATTCATTTCGGGATCGACCATAGGGGTTGAATCAATATAATTATCAATTTTCATTTTATCTATATCTTCAGGAAGATTGCTACAATCCACTAGGCTTCTTGCTAGATTATCATTGGGAGTCTCAATGAATGCAGCCGCAAGACTAGTGATGTTACCTTATTCTTCTTTTCCATACTCACATTCATCAAACTCTTCAATAGTTAGCCTATGATCAAACTTGGAGAAATGGAAATTCATTTTATCCTCATCGAACTTGAGAGATACAATTTCTTTCTTACAATCGATGTTTGCCCCTGCAGTGTTTAGAAAAGTTCTTACAAAAATAATTGGACAATAAACATCAGTAGGCATATCAACAACCACAAAATCAATAGGGTATTTGTAAGGTCCAATATAGATTGGAACATCTCTAACTACCCCCATAGGAATTCTGAGTGTCTTATCCGCTAGCATTACTGTCATATCAGTGTCTTCCAACTCGGTTGGAATAAAGGTCATTTTGGATTTTTAAGAAAAAATTATAAGGGATAACATTAATAGTTGTTCCTATACCACAGAGGCCATAATAAGAAGACCCACCAAAAGTGCAAGGGAGAACAGGCTTACCAACAGATTTGACTTTTACCTTTCCTTCAAAAAATTGTAAAGCTTCATTGTATAGCTCGATTACGTTGCAACGTGCAAACATGGTTAATATATCTTTTTTAGTTGGTTCACCTGTCTCTTGAATACTTACTTGGTTGATGTCTTTTGCTTTCGCCTCTTCCTCTAACTTTTTGAGGAACATTCTTCCTCTTCTAGCTGTTTTTCGAGTTATTGATCCATCATATATTTTCTCGCCGTCCTTGGAAAAGGAAGGGGGTCAACATAAAGGGCTTCCTTCTTTAGTGGCTCTACAGGGCCCACAATTTTTATCTCAAATCTTCAACTTGCTTGGGTGGTGGAGTATATTGAAGCCAATCTTTCTTGGGAGCTTCAATGTGTTCTGTAAAAGACTGAAGGATTTGTAGAATAATATCGTCATCAAGTTGAATTTCATTACCGGTTTCCTTGACCTTACCAGATTCCTTATAAGCATTGAGACAATAATATTCAATTTTTATCCCTCCTTCACCTCCTAAATCGAATCCCCAAGTTTCTCTATTGTGGCAAATTCGTTCTAGTAGTTCCCAAGCTTTAGTTATAGTTAATTCCATAAACGAACCTCAGAAATTAGTGTCAAGTTCATGTTTAATCTCTTGATTAAGTCACCCATAGAAAATATGTAAAAAATACCATTCAGGTAATCATTATGGGGACATCTATTAAGGATGGATTTATACCTCTTGAAGGCTCTTACCAATCCTTCACCTAGGCGGGTTTTGAAATCTGTAATCGCCCTTCTTACTTCAGTTGTCTTTACTTTGGGAAATGATTGAAATACAAATTCTCCTTTAATCTTTTCCCAAGTATCAATTTTCTATACAGGGAAAATTCTATACCAAGATAAAGCAGTGTTGGTTAGAGATTGGCTAAATAATTTAAATTTAAGTTCATCATCAGAATAGCCTCTCAATTTAACTGTCCAACATAATTCTGTAAAATGCATTAAATCAGTGTAAGGATCCTTATCTGGATCATCTCCTGCAAAAGTTTTCTCTTTAAGCATAGCGATAAAACGAGGATTAACCTCAAATTCTGGTCCGCTCCCACTCAGGAATTCCTTAACAAGTCTTCTATTGAACTTTCTGAGGTATTTAGTTGCATCAAGCTGATTCATCAGACCGAGTGCAGTCATGGTGCTTACCTGAAACTAATAAACAACTTTAGTAAATCAATTAATAGAATTAGCAACTTAGAACAAAGACCAAAAGCGCTTAGCTCCCCGACAACGGCGCCAAAAAATAGCTTGATGACTGCAAGTGCACAGATCGATTGTAGCTAGTTTCGAAATAAGAGTACAAACTCCACAGAGAGCTATTTGGTTAAGATCTTTATGACCCTCGTCACTATCTACAAAAGGATACTTATAAGCTGCCCTTGATCTCAAGTAAAGGGTGTTTGAGATGTTTAGTGTTTGTGTGCAAGAAAGTAATAAAACAAGTAAAGGAAAACAAGTAAGGAAAACATTGGAAATGGTGTTGGAACTCAATAAGACTATTTCTTCTCAGGGATTTAGGATATACCGCTAGCATGGGATAAGTAATCATAATTAGGATAATATATTTCTTTCGTCATGATTTGTGTAGAGAGAGCTCAATAATAAGATGTTCACCACAAGACTCGTGGGCAGTCGCTTTCTTGAGTCAGAAAAATGACGTCACCTCTAAATAACCAATGCGATGCCTGAGAGCAGTCACTCATACAGACCACCACAATTAAGTGTTTCCCCATGGATATCATAATAAGCCAATTCTTATAGTCACAAAAGTAAGACTGGACATACTCTCATATATGTTCTAAGGGTATCACCCTCTCTTTAATCCTAGAGGCAAATGATATGTGGACGACTACACATATCATCTAAAGAGAGAGATCAAACACAACATCATAGTTCAATGGATCATGGACCAAAGTAATATATCATCTTTATTTCATTTCATAATATGTTAGGGTTTCTCCATCCCCCAAAGAACAAAAGGAACTACTCACACATGGAAGTAATCAACAACATCATCATATTCAAATGGATGGATAAAAGTATAAAGCTAAATCTAGTGCAAACCACAATTGTATTTGGAATTACAACAAGATCTAAAGTATGGAAGAGGGGAATGGTGATGGTGATGGAGAATCCGTGGTTGATGATGAAGGGGGTGATGTAATATCCTCTGATGCTCCGTGAAGCAGCAAGGATTTTCCCTTCGTCTAATTCCTCCTCCAGATCCCTCTCTAGTGTGGTGTTTCGAGGCTAGAAGTTTTTGTGAACATTGGATCTCAGGTCCGTATTTGCGAGGTGAGAGTATTTGATGAGGCGGACGATCTGACAGGTGGTACGAGCGGACGGTACAGGCAAACGCCGCATGTACCACTGCTTGTTTAACCCTCTATACACTTCTTCATGTTTGCTATTCTCCGAGGTGTGAGGAAAAATCAATTATCCCTTAAAAATATCATATTACTGCATAATATGACAGTCCCAATTGATATGTTCACAAAAGACTTAGTAATCAGGATCATGTTGAAACAAATACAAAAGGTGCGCACGAGCATAATAAAATACCAATGTATATTTCTACTTATGCAAAAAACAAGATGTAAATATGCTTCAATTTTGGACTCATCACGGGCTCCGGCGAGCTCTCTGGTGAGCAATTGCCGATGCTCTGGTACTCTGTGTAGGGGGGGAAGAGTTAGGGAGAAGCAGTGCATCAAGAGGAAGAGGTCTAGAGCGAGGAGAGGGCGAGCAGACGACTGCAACCTTAGTTCGTGCTCGGCGTCTGCGAGGTCACCGACGGTATTGGGATGAGCTCCGGTGGTGGCTAGGGTTCGGAAAAGGAAAAAACATGATGGAAAGATGCGGAGGAAGTTTATAGGGTAGATGCCATAGAGAAAGGGGAAAACCAAACGAAATTGGCCAATTTTTGGGTATTTTGGCACCAACACAAAGTCATGCTCGCAATGTCCTCTTCGCTAGAGGTTGGAGACGAGACATGGGCCCCACCTAGAGGTGGCGTGGTGGAGGATGACGAGCGGGTCCTGTCGGAAAAAAAAACAAAGGGGGAAGGGGAGGTTACGTTGGCTACTGGGCTGCTAGCTGGGTCGCGGTTGCTGCTGCGCGCATGTGGGGAAGAGAAGTGGGTTGGCTCACTGCGGCCCGGTTAGGTTAGGTTTTGTTTTTTTATTCTTTAGTTTTTCCTTTTCTATTTTAGTATTTCTCTTGTATCCTTTTCATATAAACTCCAAATGGCATGATTCTTCTTTCTATTTTTTTCTAAAATCCAAGGGATCATCCTAGGATCCTTTTTAGCAACACTTTGAAATAGAATTTTGAAACAAGGTTTTGAAATTTTGAAAACTTGCATGATGCCATGATGAAATGCACATGAATCCTATGAATCTTTCCCATTTTAAAATCTGGGATGTTACAGACTAACCCCCTTAAAATGAATTTTGTCCTTGAGATTCGAAATGGTTAGCAATGGTGTGGGTGGTATACTCGAGGCTAACCCCCTTAAGATAATTGAACTTGGCATCTCCAAGGCTAATTGTTGGACTATATCTTATTTTTTCTTCCCTCTGAGATTGTGAATTCCAATGTAAATAAGCTTGTGGGAAATTTGTGTGCTACCAATCTCCAGGATTTAATCGTGGCATCTTGTATTCCGTCCATCAATCCTTCTCTAGAGCGTTTATTCTAACAGATCCTTTAAGTAACTCCATATGTGGATGTTATTATCCATGAACGCCTCGATATGTATGAATGTGATGCACCATTATTGAAAAGGTACAAGTGTGATGGATGTATTGATCAAGGACTTACTAGTCACACGGCCTGGATTATTGAGTGTTTTCCCTACGTTTACATGGTTCATAGTTGCCTTTCGGGTTGAATCTGGTTTACCTCCAGCTCCAATCTTCCTCTCCAAGCAGTTATCAATATAGTGTCCCTTCTGGTTGCACTTGAAACACATCACTTGGCTAATATCCTTCTTATGATAGTTGTGGTTATGACCATTGTTTCCTCCGTAATTGTGGCCATTTCCTCCTCCATGGTGTTGATATCCATTGTCACCATGGCAGTCGTGTCCGTTACCTCCACAGTGATATCCAGAGTTCCCATTCCCATTATGGAAGGTATGGGTCCTCGGGTGTAGCCCTGAGTTGTGATTTCCATTGTGCTTTCTCTTGCGATTTTCCACCTGTTTGTGCTTCCCCTCCAGAATTCCAGCTTTGTGCATCAGCTTCTGGAATGCAGGACAATAGACCACTAACATCTCCAGTGATAGCTTATCACTAAGACCATCTAGGAACCTCCCTATCCTCTTAGCATCAATGTCAACATCCTCAGGTGCATAGCATGACAAATTGTTGAACTGTTCTATGTAGCCCGCCACCATGCGATTAGAAAAATAACATATAGTTCCATTCATATTATATATAAATTGAAAAATAACTTCCAGGCCATAGAGCCTAGAAGTTCTCTTGATAGGATGGCTCGGCGTTGGTTCATTGAGTGCCCACTCATCTTTGAGAGAGCAGAAGGTCACCTTCTCTATCTCCAACTCCTCCTGAGCTCAGTTAAGGCAGGCAGGCGAGACCGCGTCGTGGGGTTTGTCACGGGAGGCACGCAAGCAGTCGACGCATAGAGTTGTTTCTGCTAGATGTGATGCATATAGAAGACGCGTCCAAGGATGGCGAACCCAAAGCGCTCGCCGGTGGTCCGGTTAACCGGACCTTGGTACGGCGATGACAACCTGCGGGGCCTTTGCTGATGCGGCGCCAGTATCACCCGTTGGTCGATTCGCCTCTCCACAGGCTCGTCGAAGTCGGAGAAGCTGTCATCGCTATCCTTGTTGCCGTCGATGGCGCGTCCATTGGATGGGTTGCGTGCGGGAGCGGGGGAGGAAGGAAGAGGGCGACCAGGCATGGCTGTTTTTAGAGGTGCGGTGCTAGGCCGCTACTCCACGGGGCTCTCCCTTTTTATAGCGGGGCAGTCGCTCCGACTGTAAAGCCCGCATGAAGCAGCGGGAACCATCTAGGACAGGCGCGAAACGGTTCTGGAACGGGTCGAAGCCGTGGCGGAACGACGGGAAATGGTGGCGGCGGAACCTTTTTTCATTGTCGAGTGGCAAACCATCATGGACGGGTGGTTTGTGTGGCTTAAAAGTTTGCCCCGTGTTGGGTTTGCAGTGTGGCGCGCGTGGCCGGGGGGCAACAAGAGGATACCAAATAGATTGAAGGGCGAGCCAAACTGCTAGCACAGTTGAACGCCTTCCGTGTGGACCTTTTTTGGCCTTCACCCCAAGTCAGTTTGGGGCCGGGTTGGGGCCACCGCCCGGTGGAGATGCTCTTCGCAAACATGAGCAAAATCAACCACCGTAAAAGCATGTACAACGCGAGCATTAAGGACCGATGCTAGGATCAGATTCCTAAAGGGAATATGCCCAAGAGGCAATAATAAAGTGGTTATTATCTTATTCCATGTTTATGATAAATGTTTATTTTGCATGCTATATTGTATTGATTAGAAACGTCAATACATGTGTGCTTAATAAACAAATAAAAGGTTCCTAGTTATGCCTCTCTTATAGACTAGCTCGTTGATTAACAAGATGATCAAGGTTTCCTGATCATGAACATTAGATGTTGTTAATAACAAGGTCACAACATTGGTGCAATGATGTGATGAACATTCATTCGAAGTATAGCATTACGATCAAAGTCATTCTATTTATATTGCTATAACATCATACGAAGTAATCTTAGTCCTTAGACCATGAGATCATGTTAATTGCTAACACTAGAATAGTATCTTGATAACACCAAACGTCACATCGTAACAGGGTGACTATAAAGGTGGGTTCAGTGATACAAAGGTGTTATGTTGAGGCTCATGGATCAAGAGTGGAATTTGTCAATCCTAATGACGGATAGCTATACTCTGGGCCCTCTCGGTGATATCACATTAAGATAGCTTGCAAGCAAGTGATGTGATCACTAGAATGTTATATCACGGGAACGAGAAAAGAGTGCATGTCGGCAACGAGATCAAACTAGGTATGGAGGTACCGATGATCGAATCTCGGACATGTAATATATCGCGAGACAAAGGGATTTAGTTACTAGTGTTAAGGTTCTCACGATCACAGAAGTCATCGTTGAATGTATAGGAGTCAGTATGGATCTCCAGGTTCCGCTTCTGATTATTGATCTGAGAGGGGTCTCTGTCATGTCTGCATTATCTGCGAACCGTAGGGTGACACACTTAAGGGATACCGACACCATTTGGAGCAAATATGTTTCAGATAAAGATTTAAGAAAGCGCTAGAATTATTTCAATAGACACCGAAACTGTTTCGGGTGAAATTGCTGAAATTGGTTCTGCATGTAATATTGAAATGTTGCAGGGGGTTTTATGTGAATGTTTTTTATAATTAAAGTAATTAACAAAATTCTGAATAAAAATAATAAAAGAGTTTTATTAAATGAGAGAGCATTAAATTTGGAGAAATTTAATGCATTTAAAGTGGGGACTTTAAAAGGGAATGTGAAGAGGCATTTTAATGTGGAGGGGTTACCACCACATGAATGGAGGAGGTGAAGGGGCACCCCCCTTGAGCGGCCGGCCATGGGGAGGGGCACCCCCCTCCTCCTATAAAAGGCCACCCTCTCCTCACTTCTCACTCACACCTCCTTGTGAAGGATCTCTCTCCCCCTCTAGTATTATTCCCCATGGTCTCGGATTAGCGAGATACATGTTCCCAGTGGCTTTATCTGGAAAGGAGTTGCTGCTTCCGCTGCTTTGCTGGAGCGAGGGACGGAGGTTGTCAGGGTACTGGACGTGTGTGCGATCACGGATGCACCGCTGCTTTGCGGTGCTAGACTTGGTGGTGCTGGAGCTGGATCTGATGGACGTGCTAGAGCCGGACCTGCTGGACTTTATCACGATCTTGAGATCGGCAAGTGTACGACTACATCAACCACGAGTTCCTACTCGTTAACAAAACTCGTTGTCTTCGAGGGTAAGTTCTCGATGGATGTATGTCCACCCGTTGCTCTATACCTAATAGATAGATCTTGGCGTATAGTTCTCATCGTAGGAATTTTTTTGTTTTCTATGCTGCGGACCCAACAGCGGTATCAGAGCCTGATCTATGCGTAGGTGCTTTGCACGTGTAGTACTTATATGTGGGCGATGATGATCATGTTATTGCATCTTCTATGTATTTTGGATATTGGTGGCATAGTGGGATGAAGCGGCTTGGACCAACCTTACATGTCATCGTACATGAGACCGGTTCCACGACTGACATGCAACTAGTTTTGCATAAGTGGCTGGCGGGTGTCTATCTCTCTTACTATAGTCAATATCTGATTTACAACGAGTTGCTAATAACTTTGTTATCCTTGTTGTGGTTCATGTTCGTAGGGAAGAATGGTTCTATCTCCGAAAGCCCTAAGCCATGTAAAACTTGCAATTGATAAATTAGAGGCGTCTAGTTTAGATCGTTGTTGGGCTAGTGTCTTGATATGGTATTGTTTTAAGTAGATGTATGATAGATACTCTTACAACACACTCAACGTGTAAGTTCCATAGACCTTGGCATTACACACAAAAGGAATGATAGAGATCATACCATGATGCATATGATAGAGATCAAATGCATGGACCATATCATCTCACTTTACACATTAGATGTTAGCATCTTATACTGCTAGTTTGGCGCTTTCTGTAGCATTGTAAGATGATCCCTCATTTAGATATCAAGATAAAAATGTGTTCTTCCTTAAGTATGCACTGTTCTATGGATCGTGTTTCGCGACATCACGTGATGATCGGGTGTACTCGACTCTACGCTTTCATACAAACGGGTGTAAGACAGTTTTACACATGCGAGTACTAAGGTTCTTACTTGGCGAGCCTAGCATGTACATACATGGCCTCGGAACACGGACCGAAAGGTTAAGCATGAGTCATATAGTTGATATGATGCCCATATAGATGCTCGCCTTCGAAGCTACATCAACTCACGTGATGATCGGACTTGGTATAGTGGATTTGGTTCTTGTAATCACCAAAAGGGCACGAGGGATATCGTTTTTGAGTGGGAGTTCATTTCTAATCTGGATTAGTCAAACTCAATTTGTCATAAACTAAATCGAAGTGAATTTGCATAATTTGTTGTAGTCATTGGCGTCTGTTCACTATCTTATACTTAGTTTTAATTGAGATAATAGAACTATAGAATTCTGGATATTTACTTTACGAACTGGTATCGTATTGTTTTGAATGTCAATTTAAAGTTTAGAAGTACTATTGCAAACTTTCAGCAAACTCTATTTACTCCATGAAGTTTAATAAGTAGTATTAAATCAAGAGTAAGAATTCCAATTTTAGTATCTAAAGTATCATGTTTGCCTCCATGATTTTTGATATTCAAAAGTTGTTTTAATATCAAGATTATCTAGGAGCTGGAAAATTGTTTCAGAAACCATCTTGTGTGAAAGATATTGTGATATCTGAAACAATGTTTTTGCTTGCATTATGATAGATTATAATTTAGCAAAATACATGTTCTCATATTGTATGAGAATTTGTGAAGGATGGAGATGCTAGGCATTCGGATCTCCCAAAAAGGTTTTTGGGAACTAACATTATACTCGCGATTCTTCCTTACAGGCTATAGTAGCTTGATCATGAAAGTTGTCATGATAAGGATGAATAGAAGATGTAAGTAAAATTTTACTACACTAATAGATTACTAAAGAATGGATTTTTGAAAGAATACCAAAACATTTGATGATGGTGATCCACTTCAAAGTGCAAGTCCAAAGGTATTAGTATTTGACTATACACACTTTGTACTATGTGTCATGTGAATGACACCACTATTGATGTTGATAGATTCTTTTAAAAGAAAAGGAATTGTTGAAAGAGAATCTATAAAATATTTGGCAGAAAAGAAAAGGTTGAAGATGTCCAACTTAGGTATAAAGAAGATATACATGTTATGGTTGTATTCCTTGCTTGTTAAACAATGTGGTTCTGAGGTATTGGATATCGGTATTGGATACCGAATTGGTTGGTATGAAGTGTCATACAGGACAACGCAATTCATGAACTACAATGGCCTAAGTAACTACAAGAGAATAAGTGATGATGTTCATCAAAAACAAATAAAGTGTTATTGTGTTTTTCGTTGTCGTCAAACCTAGTCTTCAAGATTTGTTTTAATAATTGTTATTTTGTTCCGGTATTACGATAACAATGGTTGTTCATATAATTACCGTATTCCATAAAGGATGGATGAACTTTTACAAGTCTAGTGGGAGAAATCACATCCATAAACACTATTGCTAAAATGTCGCAAGACAAATGATTAAAATATCACTGATGAAGTGACATCGTTGTTTTAAATTATATTGGAAAGTAAACATGAAGAAACTCCATGTTGATGGATTTTTGGAGTCTGATTTTGATCAATTGACGCTTGTGAGACTTTCCTCGAGATAATTGAAACTCCGTTCATAGGCCAAAGAGGAACGGATGACTAGCTTATTGGAAATTGTGCATGCTGATGTGCATAGTCCATTATGTGTAGCCATATGCGATGGATCTTTTTGCTTCATATGCTTTCTCCAGAACTTTAAGTGAATATATCTATATATTTACTTAATAGGGAAGAAGTATGAAACATTTGAAAATTGTTCAAAGACTTTCAAGATGAAGTGAAAAATCATTGTAACAAGAAAATAAAAGAGTTTATGATTTGATCATAAAGGAAGATATTTGAGTTACAGGTTTAGCAAAACACCTAAGATTTGAGGAATTGTTCCATGATTTGTGTTTTCCCGATAAATCATAGGAGTATGGCATATTAGAGAGATGAAATCAAACCATGTTTGACATGGTAAGATCAAAAGGTGTCATTTATAAAACTGCCATTATGTTTTAAGGATTGAAGCTTTAGAGACTGCCGCTTTTATACTGAAAAGAGCACCATCGTGATCCGTTGAAATGACACCATATAAGTTATGGTTTGGGATAAAACCCGAATTATATTTTCTTAAAATTTGGTATGTTATGCATAAATAAAATGTTTACAACCAAAGTCGGATAAGCACGTCTTTGTAGGTTATCTCAAAGAATTTGTTGGGAATTTCTCCATAACACCGAGGTCAAAAGATTTTGTTACTTGGAACGTCAAGTTTCTTGAGAAGGAATTTTTCGTGAAAAGTTAAGTGGGAGGACAATAGAACTTTGATAAGGTTGTTGAACCTTAGCTATATGTGCTAAGTAGCGCAGCGCTGGAAAGTGTCCCGGTGGCGGCCACAATGCTCATGGCTCCCGTGATTAGAAAGGGTGTGATCTCGGAGATTAGAGTTCCTATTGAACCGTGTGGGTCGGTAAGAATCAAATAGTAAGATTTGATAAGCAAGTCGTTATTGTTTTGACAATGATGAACCGACTACATGCAAAGAAGCGATGATGGGCCCTGACTCCATAAAATGACTAGAAGTCATAGAATCCGTGATAGTATCCATACACAAGAAATCAAGTTTCTGAACTTGGAAGACCCTCCGGAAAGGCATGAAGCCTATCAGTCGTGTTTGGATCTATAAGAAATAGGACATGGATGTTTAACATCTATGAAATAGTCGACATGTTGGAAAGAAGTTTACAACAATGTTCAAGGAGTTGACTATGACAAGATTTGATCTTTCATAGCGACATTTAGTCTTGACGGATTAATGTAGCAACCACTACATATAATTTGATGTATGATAGTTGAACAAACAAAACAATGTTCTTCTAATAGAATGGTTACCTAGGACGTGTACAAGACACGGTCTGAAGGGTTTTGTTAATTCAAAGGGTGCTAAAAGGGCATGCAAACTTCAATAGTTGAAGTAAGCATAGCGGAGTTGGAATCTTCACCATGATGAAACTGTTAAAAGAGTTTAAATTCATCGGAGATGATGAAGATGCTTGCATTTGCAAGAAATTAAGTGGGAGCGCTGAGACATATTTCTTATACATTATGTAGAGGACATATTGTTGATTGGAAATGATGTATCTTGTATTGACACAAGTTAAGAATTTCATTGAAATAAGATTTTGATGAAAGACTTGGGCAAAACCGGAATATTTGGCATCAATGTCTATATGGATAGATTGAGGCGCTAATATGGTTATGCCAGACGTACATATGAGATATTGAAAGGGTTCAATATGGGAACAACAAGAAAGGTTCTTGCTGCATGGAAAGCATTGTATCAATATTCAAGTGTTTCAACACTTGGTGAGTAAAACCACATGAAGATTTTGATCGATTATACCATGATATGTATACATCCAGAATGTCATGTGCTCTAAATGTTATGAGCACATACCAGAATGATTCATAAGATGATCATTGGACAATAGTAAAGATATTCTTATGAGCTTTGGAAGAACTAAGAATATATCATGTATAAGTGACAAATAGTTAAAGGTAGTTCATTGTAAAGTGTTACATTGATACTAGTTTTGTCACAAGATACAAATTAAATTTATCTCAATTTAGACTATGGGTAGCACAATGTAATGGAAAGGATGTTCCATGATGGATTTGGATGAGTTCCAAAGTTGAGACATTGTGACGAATACTACAACAAAAGGATAAGTATATGACTGCTATAGTAGCAGCATAGGAGGGCATTTGTGTTAAGTAGTTTGTTATAAAAATAGGTGTGGTTCAAAGTGGGCTAATACTATGAAGATATATTGTAGGACAATAATATCAACATATTTTAACCCGAACAAACTAAAGGTCTCACCAAAGGACCAAATTTATACAATGCCATCTCATTTGAGAATGAGTGATGCGTAGAGATGCAAAGACATGCAAATACACACGGACCTGAAACTGTCAGATCCAGAGATTATGTTAACCACTAGCAATCGCGTATATGCAACACCAGAAAGCCATAGGTGTTCAATACACAAAGTTTTTCAAACTAGATTATTGACTCTAGTACAAGTGGGAGACTGAAGGGAATATGCCCAAGAGGCAATAATAAAGTGGTTATTATCTTATTCCATGTTTATAATAAATGTTTATTTTGCATGCTATAATTGTATTGTTTGGAAACATCAATACATGTGTGCTTAATAAACAAATAAAAGGTTCCTAGTTATGCCTCTCTTATAGACTAGCTCGTTGATTAACAAGATGATCAAGGTTTCCTGGTCATGGACATTGGATGTTGTTAATAATGAGGTCACAACATTGGTGGAATGATGTGATGAACATTCATTCAAAGTATAGCACTACGATCAAAGTCATTATGTTTATATTGCTATAACATCATACGAAGTAATCTTAGTCCTTAGACCATGAGATCATGTTAATTGCTAACATCAGAAGAGTATCTTGATAACACCAAACGTCACACCGTAACAGGGTGACTATAAAGGTTGGTTCAGTGCTACAAAGGTGTTATGTTGAGGCTCATGGATCAAGAGTGGAATTTGTCAATCCTGATGACGGATAGCTATACTCTGGGCCCTCTCGGTGATATCACATTAAGATAGCTTGCAAGCAAGTGATGTGATCACTAGAATGTTATATCACGGGAACGAGAAAAGAGTGCATGTCGGCAACGAGATCAAACTAGGTATGGAGGTACCGATGATCGAATCTCGGACATGTAATATATCGCGAGACAAAGGGATTTAGTTACTAGCGTTAAGGTTCTCACGATCACAGAAGTCATCGTTGAATGTGTAGGAGTCAGTATGGATCTCCAGGTCCCGCTTCTGATTATTGATCTGAGAGGGGTCTCTGTCATGTCTGCATTATCTGCGAACCGTAGGGTGACACACTTAAGGGATACCGACACCATTTGGAGCAAATATGTTTCAGATAAAGATTTAAGAAAGCGCTAGAATTATTTCAATAGACACCGAAACTGTTTCGGGTGAAATTGCTGAAATTGGTTCTGCATGTAATATTGAAATGTTGCAGGGGGTTTTATGTGAATGTTTTTTAATTAAAGTAATTAACAAAATTCTGAATAAAAATAATAAAAGAGTTTTATTAAATGAGAGAGCATTAAATTTGGAGAAATTTAATGCATTTAAAGTGGGGACTTTAAAAGGGAATGTGAAGAGGCATTTTAATGTGGAGGGGTTACCACCACATGAATAGAGGAGGTGAAGGGGCACCCCCCTTGAGCGGCCGGCCATGGGGAGGGGCACCCCCCTCCTCCTATAAAAGGCCACCCTCTCCTCACTTCTCACTCACACCTCCTTGTGAAGGATCTCTCTCCCCCTCTAGTATTATTCCCCATGGTCTCGGATTAGCGAGATACATGTTCCCAGTGGCTTTATCTGGAAAGGAGTTGCTGCTTCCGCTGCTTTGCTGGAGCGAGGGACGGAGGTTGTCGGGGTACCGGACGTGTGTGCGATCACGGATGCACCGCTGCTTTGCGGTGCTAGACTTGGTGGTGCTGGAGCTGGATCTGATGGACGTGCTAGAGCCGGACCTGCTGGACTTTATCACGATCTTGAGATCGGCAAGTGTACGACTACATCAACCACGAGTTCCTACTCGTTAACAAAACTCGTTGTCTTCGAGGGTAAGTTCTCGATGGATGTATGTCCACCCGTTGCTCTGTACCTAGTAGATAGATCTTGGCGTATAGTTCTCATCGTAGGAATTTTTTTGTTTTCTATGCTGCGGATCCAACAATTCCAACATTTTGCCAAAATCCCGGTCAATCTCAGGAAAGTAGCTAGCGTTAATGCAAAAGCAAGAGTCAAGCGCTTCCTCTCTTTTCCCTATGCCAGACTACACGGACGCACAAAAACAACTCTAATTAGCTTCCGGGGTAGCACCGCACGATGAGAGCATCTCCAATTGTTGGGCGTTCCTAGGCCGACTCTGATGACCCACAAGTATAGGGGGTGTATCGCAGTATTTTCGATAAGTAAGAGTGTCGAACCCAACGAGTAGCAGAAGGTGTTGACGAGTGGCTTGGAGCAGGAATTCTCTGTAAATACTTAGCAAACGGATTTTAGGAGGTTTTGATAATGCATGTAAATAAATTGCGAGTAAATAAAAGACAATTAGAATAAATGCAGCAAGTGCCCAATCCTTTCTTCAGCAAAGGACAAGCCGGTTGTATTACTTAAAATGACCAAACGTTCTCAAGGACACATGGGAATATCGTCAAGTGCTTTCGCTTCATATAGTTGATTAATATTCTTTAGCTTGCTAAGTGTTGTGTGGGTGAACCTGTGCTATTGTACCGACCTTCCTAGGACTAATACATACTTGTGATTATACCCCTTACAAGCATCCGCAAGTATAAGAAAGTAATTAAGATAGAAATCTAACCACAACTTTAAACTCTAAGACCCTGACATCCCTTGTGCAAAGGTTTCGTAACGAGGGTTCAGGTTTCTGTCACCCGGCAACCCCTACGATTAGTAGCCACTAGAAGAAATACACCACAACTTAAATATCAAACCATTCAATCTTTCTCAACACAATTCCACTACTAACAACATGACTTCTCCCATGTCCTCAAGAACTAAACGAACTACTCACAAGACATCATATGGATCAAGATCAGAGATGAAATAATGATAAGTAACAATCTGAACATAACAATAATTCAATGGTTCACTCAATAGCATCAACTACGCGGAGTAATCAACACCGAGAAAGTTTCCCCTAAGAACTATGCAAGATTCAACCCAATTGTTACAGCGGTATGGCGGTGGACTCGGCCATGCGGAGATAATCATCAGCACTATCACCCGGCGCTCCGTATGCAAGCAACCTCATCGCCACTGTGCACTTCTGCAGTGAGGAAAACCCAACTGGTGCAATCTTTCTTGCACACGAACTAGGGGTCGAACTCCCGGATGGCATACACGAACTCAAGGAAGAGCTTTCGGCTCATCCTGAAACGATGCCGAAACACGGCCTCATCATGCAGTGGCTCATCGGCGAAGTAGTCGGCGTACAACGTGCAGTAGCCCTCCATCCTCTGCCTTGCTTTGCATTTCCGACAACCCTTCGCCGAGCCTCCATGCTTCGGCGCTACAGTCTGCATGTACATGATGGGTTCGTAGCATGGAAAACAAAAAATTTCTACCGCAAGAACGAACAAAACCCAGATCTAATCTAGATAAAAGCCAAGATCTAATCTATGAGACATGAGCAACGAGATAGATAGGAACTAACCCTCGTAGATCCGAAAGCGTTAACGAGATTAGATCTCGTGGTTGATGTAGTCGATCACTTGCCGATCTCAAGATCGTGTGGACGATCCTTCCGGCGTCGCGATCCAGCAGCGCTTCCGCCCTCGGTCAAGTAGACGATCCTTCCGGCGTCGCGTTCCAGCAGCGCTTCCGCCCTTGGTCAAGTAGACGATCCTTCCGGCGCCACGATTCGGCAGCGCTTCCGCAGTCGGTCACACGTGCGTAGTCGAAGCAGACCTTCCTCTCCCCGTTCCAGCGAGCAGCGGAGGTAGTAGATCTTCTCCACAGAATCCCAGCAGCACGACGGCGTGGTGGTGGTGGTGGAGTAGAGAATTCTGCAGGGCTTCGCCTATGCCTGTGCAGAATATGGTGGAGGAGAGAGGCGGCAGAGATTGGACGTTATGAGAGCTTGGGTGGAGGGGGCGCCCCTGCCCTTCTATTTAAGGGGAGGAGGCGCGCCTGGGGAGGGGGAGTCCTTGTAGGACTCCCCTCCTCTATGGCCAACGAATTTGGGGAGGGGGGAGGAGTCCTCCTCCCCCACGAATCCGTGTCTTGACCCACCAGGACTCCTTGATCCCTATCTTGATTTTCAAGCAAACTCCAAGATATCTTCTAGAACCTTCCGGAACATTCCGAAACCTTCTAGAATCCTCATACAAACACTCCGGAACATTTCCTATCTCATAAAATGATCTCCTATATATGAATCTTATTCTCCGGACCATTCCGGATCTCCTCGTGATGTCCCGGATCCATTCCGAGACTCCGAACAACATTCGGTCTCCAACGCACATTCCATATCTACTTAAAACAACTTCGAACCTTAAGTGTGTCACCCTATGGTTCGTGAATATGTAGACATGATAGAGACACATCTCCTATCAATAACCATCAGCGGGACCTGGAGATCCATAATGGCTCCCACATACTCAACGATGACTTCGCGATCGATTGAACCACTTACATATGAAACCAATTCCCTTTGTCTCGCGATACTATACTTATCCGAGGTTTGATCGTCAGCATCTCCATACCTAGTTCTACCTCGTTACTGATAAGTACTCTTTACTCGTTCCGTGATATGTCATCCCTTGTGACCCAGTCACATGCTTGCAAGCTAATTAGATGACATTCCACCGAGAGGGCCCATAGCATATCTATCCGTCATATGGATGGACAAATCCCAATCTTGGTCCATGCGCTTCAACACATACTTTCAGAATACCCAGTGACACCTTTATGACCACCCAGTTACGAAGCGGTGTTTGATGTCATCAAAGTACCCATCCGGTGATGGTGATTAACATAACCTCATGGTCGAAGGATTAGGTTACTATGTATTTGAAAGCTTACAGCAATACGAACTTAATGACTTGATCTTATGCTACGCTTACTATGGGTGTGTGTCCATCACATCATTCTCCTAATGATATAACCTTGTTATTAATCACATCCTAATGTCCATGATCAGGAAACCATGATCATCAATTAATCAACAAGCTAGTTCAACAAGAGGCTTACTAGGGACTCTTTTATGTTTACAAAACACACATGTATTAGTGTTTCCTAATAATACAATTATAGCATGGGATGTAAACATTTATCATAAACATAAAGATATAATAATAACCACTTTATTATTGCCTCTTGGGCATATCTCCAACAGTCTCCCACTTGCACTAGAGTCAATAATCTAGTTAAAAACTTGTGCATTCAACACCTATGGCTTTCTGGTGTTGTATAGACACCATTGCTAGTGGTAAACATAATCTTCGGATCTGACACTTCCAGGTCCGTGTGTATTTGCATGTCCTTGCGTCTCTACGCATTACTCATTCTCCAATGAGATGGCATTGTATAAATTTGGTCCTTTGGTGAGACCTTTAGTTCCTCGGGATTAAATCATGTTGATACAATTGTCATACAATGTATCTTCATAGTATTATCCCGCTATGAACCACACCTAGTTTGATAACAAACTACTTAACACAAATGCCCTCCTTTGCTACTACTATAGCAGTTTATATACTTAGCCTTTTGTTGTAGTATCTGTCACAATGTTTTAACTTTGGTACTCAACCAAATCCGTTATGGAACTTCCTTTCATTACATTGTGCCACCCATAGTTTAAATTGAGATAAACTTAATTTGTATCCTGTGACAAAACTAGTATTAATGTAACACTTTACAATGAACTATCTTTAACTATTTGTCACTTATACATGATATATTCTTAGTTCTTCCAAAGCTCATAAGAATATTTTTACTATTGTCCAATGATCATCTTATGAATCATTCTGGTATATGCTCATAACATTTAGAGCATAGGACATATCTGGATGTGTACATCTCAAAGAATGATTGATCAAAATATTCTTGTAATTTCACCAAGTGTCAAAACACTTGAATCTCGTGTCAACACACTCGAATCTTGATTCAGTCCTTTCCGTGCATCAAGAACCTTTCTTGTTGTTTCTATATTGAACTCATTCAACATCTTATCTATGTACATTTGGCAAAACCATATTAGCGCCTCAATCTATCCATATAGACATTGATGCCTAATTCTTGGGTTATGCCTAAGTCTTTCATCAAAATGAAATTCTTAACCTATGTCAATACAAGATACATCATTTCCAATCAACAATATGTCCTCTACATAATGTATTAGAAATATGTCTCAGCGCTCCCACTTAATTTCTTGCAAATGCAAGCATCTTCATCATCTCCGATGAATTTAAACTCTTTTAACAGTTTCATCATGGTGAAGATTCCAACTCCGCTATGCTTACTTCAACCATTGAAGTTTTGCATACTCTTTAACATCCTTTGAATTAACAAAACCCTTTGGATCGTGTCATGTACATGTCCTAGGTAACCATTCTATTAGAAGAACTTGTTTTGTTTGTTCAACTACCATATACCAAAATATATGTAGTGGTTGCTACATTAATCCGTCCAGACTAAATATCGCTATGAAAGATCAGATCTTATCATAGTCAATTCCTTGAACATTGTCGTAAACTCTTTCCGACATGTCAACTATTTCATAGATTTGAAACATCCATGTCTATTTCTTTATAGATCCAAACACGACCGATAGGCTTCACGCCTTTCCGGAGGGTCTTCAAAGTTCAGAAACTTGATTTCTTGTGTATGGATACTATCACGGATTCTATGACTTCTAGTCATTTTATGGAGTCAGGGCCCATCATCGCTTCTTTGCATGTAGTCAGTTCATCATTGTCAAAACAATAACGATTTGTTTATCAAATCTTACTATTTGATTCTTACCGACCCACACGGTTCTATAGGAACTCTAATCTCCGAGATCACAACTTTTGTAATCACGAGAGCCATGAGCATTGTGGCCGCCACCGGGACACTTTCCGGCG
Organism: Avena eriantha; assembly: GCA_910589775.1. NCBI lineage: Eukaryota > Viridiplantae > Streptophyta > Magnoliopsida > Poales > Poaceae > Avena > Avena eriantha. The sequence goes on from OU342742.1 coordinate 1,617,613, forward strand.
CTACGCTACTTAGCACATATAGCTAAGGTTCAACAACCTTATCAAAGTTCTACTGTCCTCCCACTTAACTTTTCACGAAAAATTCCTTCTCAAGAAACTTGATGTTCCAAGTAACAAACTCTTTTGTCCTTAGTGTTATGGAGAAATTCCCAACAAATTCTTTGGGATAACCTACAAAGACGTGCTTATCCGACTTTGGTTGTAAACATTTTACTTATGCATAACATACCAAAATTTTAAGAAAAGACAATTCGGGTTTTATCCCTAACCATGACTTATATGGTGTCATTTCAACGGATCACGATGGAGCTCTTTTCAGTGTAAAAGCGGTAGTCACTAAAGCTTTAATCTTTAAAACATAATGGCGGTTTTATAAATGACACCCTTGATCTTACCATCTCAAACATGGTTTGATTTTATCTCTCGAATATGCCATAATCCTATGGTTTATCGGGAAACACAAATCACAGAACAATTCCTCAAGTCTTAGGTGTTTTTGCTAAACATGTAACTCAAATATCTTCCTTTATGATCGAATCATAACCTCTTTATTTTCTTGTTACAATGATTTTCAACTTCATCTTGAAAGTCTTTGAACAATTTTCAAATGTTTCATACTTCCTCCTTATTGAGTAAGTATACATATATTCACTCAAATTCTCGGAGAAAGCATATGAAGTTGAAATCCATCGCTCTTGACTACATAATGGGCTTCATATATCAATATGTACAAGTTCCAATAAGCCAGTCATTCGTTCATTTTGGCCTATGAACGAAGTTTTAATTATCTGTAGAAAGTTTCACAAGCGTCATTTGATCAAAATCAAAAGACTCCAAAATTCCATCAACATGGAGTTTCTTCATGTTTTCTTTCCAATACAATTTAAACAGCGATGTCACTTCGCAAGTGATCTTTCAATCTTTTGTCTTGCGACATTTTAGCAATAGTGTTTATGGATGTGATTTCTCCCACCAGACTTGTAAAAGTTCATCCATCCTTTATGGAATACGGTAATTATTTGAACAACCATTGTTCTCGTAATACCGGAACAAAATAACAAATCTTGAAGGCTAGATTTGACGTCAACACAATAACACTTTATTTGTTTTCGATGAACATCATCACTTATTCTCTTGCTAGTTACTTAGGCCATTGAAGTTCATGAATTACGTTGTCCTGTATGACATAGCATACCAACCAATTCGGTATCCAATACCGGAGAACCACATTGTTTAACAAGCAAGGAATACAACCATAACATGTATATCTTCTATATACCCAAGTTGGACATCTCCAACCTTATAATTTCTGCCAAATATTTTATAGATTCTCTTTCAGCAATTCCTTTTTATTTTAAAAGAATCTATCAACATCAATAGTGGTGTCATTCACATGACACATAGTACAAAGTGTGTATAGTCAAATACCAATACCTTTGGACTTGCACTTTGAAGTGGATCACCATCATCAAATGTTTGGTGTTCTTTCAAAAATCCATTCTTTAGTAATCTTTTAGTGTAGTAAACATTTTACTTACATCTTCTATTCATCCTTATCATGACAACTTTCATGATCAAGCTGCTATAGCTTATAAAGGTAAATTGCGAGTATAATGTTTCTTTTTCAAAACCTTTTGGAGGATTAGGACGACTAGCGTCTCCAACCTTCACAAATTCTCATCAAATATGAGGACGTATACTCTATCATGTTGTAACCAACACATAGTTTTAGATATCGCAATACCTTTCACATATGATGGTTTCTGAAACATTGCTTTCAGCTCTTAGATAAACTTGATATTAAAAACAATCTTTTGAGTATCAAGAATCATGGAGGCAAACATGATACTTTAGATACTAACATTGGAATTCTTACTCTTGATTTAATACTACTTATTAAACTTCATGGAGTAAATAGAGTTTGTTGAAAGTTTGCAATAGGACTTATAATCTTTAAATTGACATTCAAAACAATACGATACCAGTTCGTAAAGTAAATATCCAGAATTTCTATAGTTCCACTATCTCAACTATAACTAAGCGTAAGGTGGTGAACGGATGCCAATGACTACAACAAACTATGCAAATTCACTTTGATTGTGTTTATGATAAATTGAGTTCGACTAATCCAAATTACAAACGAACTCCCACTCAAAACAACATCCCTCAAGTTGTTTTAGTGATTACATGAACCAAATCCACTACACCAAGTCCGATCATCACGTGAGATGATGTAGCTTTAAAGGCGAACAATCAACATGTTCATCATATCATCGATATGACTCATGCTTTACCTTTCGGTATTCTGTGTTCCGAGACCATGTCTGTACATGCTAGGCTCGTCAAGGTTAACCTTAGTTTCTGCATGTGCAAATCTGGCTTGCACCCGTTGTATGCACACGTAGAGTCTATCACACCCGATCATCACGAGATGCTTCGAAACGACGAGTCTTAGCAACGGTGCCAACTAAGGATGAACACTTTATTACTTGATATTTAGTGAGAGGGATCATCTTATAATGCTACCGTCGCGATCTAAGCAATACAAGATGCATAAAGGATTAACATCACAGGCAATTCATAATATGTGATATGATATGGCCTTTCTTCTTGTGCCTTTGATCTCCATCTCCAAAGCATGGACAAGATTTCCATCATCACCGGCGTGGCGTCAAGGTCCGTGGCGCCGCTTCATGATTGTCCATCATCACTAGCAACTATTACAACTACTTGGAATAAAGCTATTACAAGATGAATAGACACGCAGGTCTTAACAGAATTAAAAGACAACCATTAGGCTCCTGCCGGTTGCCATATTACAACAAGGATCATTGCATACATCAAATATAATCATAATCACATGATGGCCATATCACATCACAAAACCCCTGCAAAAACAAGTTAGACGCCTCTAATTTTCTTTGCATGTTTTACGTGGTTTGGGGCTTTCGCATAAGACCGATCTTACCTACGAACAAGGACCACAACGTTGATACAAGTGTTGTCAAGATGCTCATTGTAAATTGAATCTTAACTATGGTGGGAGAGACAGACACCCGCAAAGCCACTTGTGCAAAGCAAGTTGCACGTCAAGCGTGGAGCAAGTCTCATGTGCGATGACATGTAATGTTAGCCCGAGCCGCTTCATCCCACAATTCCGCAAGATGCAAAGTGCACGCTAAGACACCGACAACAAAAGCATCAACGCCCACAACATCATTGTGTTCTACTCGTGCAACAGATCTACGCATAGATACGGCTCTGATACCACTGATGGGTTCGTAGCATGGAAAACAAAAAAATTCTACCGCAAGAACGAACAAAACCCAGATCTAATCTAGATAAAAGCCAAGATCTAATCTATGAGACATGAGCAACGAGATAGATAGGAACTAACCCTCGTAGATCCGAAAGCGTTAACGAGATTAGATCTCGTGGTTGATGTAGTCGATCACTTGCCGATCTCAAGATCGTGTGGACGATCCTTCCGGCGTCGCGATCCAGCAGCGCTTCCGCCCTCGGTCAAGTAGACGATCCTTCCGGCGTCGCGTTCCAGCAGCGCTTCCGCCCTTGGTCAAGTAGACGATCCTTCCGGCGCCACGATTCGGCAGCGCTTCCGCAGTCGGTCACACGTGCGGAGTCGAAGCAGACCTTCCTCTCCCCGTTCCAGCGAGCAGCGGAGGTAGTAGATCTTCTCCACAGAATCCCAGCAGCACGACGGCGTGGTGGTGGTGGTGGAGTAGAGAATTCTGCAGGGCTTCGCCTATGCCTGTGCAGAATATGGTGGAGGAGAGAGGCGGCAGAGATTGGACGTTATGAGAGCTTGGGTGGAGGGGGCGCCCCTGCCCTTCTATTTAAGGGGAGGAGGCGCGCCTGGGGAGGGGGAGTCCTTGTAGGACTCCCCTCCTCTATGGCCAACGAATTTGGGGAGGGGGGAGGAGTCCTCCTCCCCCACGAATCCGTGTCTTGACCCACCAGGACTCCTTGATCCCTATCTTGATTTTCAAGCAAACTCCAAGATATCTTCTAGAACCTTCCGGAACATTCCGAAACCTTCTAGAATCCTCATACAAACACTCCGGAACATTTCCTATCTCATAAAATGATCTCCTATATATGAATCTTATTCTCCGGACCATTCCGGATCTCCTCGTGATGTCCCGGATCCATTCCGAGACTCCGAACAACATTCGGTCTCCAACGCACATTCCATATCTACTTAAAACAACTTCGAACCTTAAGTGTGTCACCCTACGGTTCGTGAATATGTAGACATGATAGAGACACATCTCCTATCAATAACCATCAGCGGGACCTGGAGATCCATAATGGCTCCCACATACTCAACGATGACTTCGCGATCGATTGAACCACTTACATATGAAACCAATTCCCTTTGTCTCGCGATACTATACTTATCCGAGGTTTGATCGTCAGCATCTCCATACCTAGTTCTACCTCGTTACTGATAAGTACTCTTTACTCGTTCCGTGATATGTCATCCCTTGTGACCCAGTCACATGCTTGCAAGCTAATTAGATGACATTCCACCGAGAGGGCCCAGAGCATATCTATCCGTCATATGGATGGACAAATCCCAATCTTGGTCCATGCGCTTCAACACATACTTTCAGAATACCCAATGACACCTTTATGACCACCCAGTTACGAAGCGGTGTTTGATGTCATCAAAGTACCCATCCGGTGATGGTGATTAACATAACCTCATGGTCGAAGGATTAGGTTACTATGTATTTGAAAGCTTACAGCAATACGAACTTAATGACTTGATCTTATGCTACGCTTACTATGGGTGTGTGTCCATCACATCATTCTCCTAATGATATAACCTTGTTATTAATCACATCCTAATGTCCATGATCAGGAAACCATGATCATCAATTAATCAACAAGCTAGTTCAACAAGAGGCTTACTAGGGACTCTTTTATGTTTACAAAACACACATGTATTAGTGTTTCCTAATAATACAATTATAGCATGGGATGTAAACATTTATCATAAACATAAAGATATAATAATAACCACTTTATTATTGCCTCTTGGGCATATCTCCAACAGTACAACCATGCCAGAGAGGCGAGGATCTGCACGTGCTCTACATCTTAAGCGGCTATGGCGTTCTCTTCCTCCAGCAACACGGCGAACAACTCCTCGTCGTCGGAGTCCATGGCCAAACGGGCAAAACGCCGAACACTTGGCGGGCGAGGGTGGCGGGAGCTGGGAGCGTAGCTGCGCTACGGCGAAGGAAGGGCGGCAAAAGTTGGCCTAGGCTGCGGGGGAAGTTACGGCGATGGCGGCGAACCTATCTACATGCGTGACTTCGGCTTGAAGGGGTGGGCTTCGCCGGCGCAAGCATGGCGGGAGGGCAGCTAGGGGGGAACCCTTCGCCGCGGGTGAGGCAAGTGGTTGTGGGGAATGAGGGTGTCTCGCCGACAGGGTTGGCCCACCCTCGTTTTCGCTTCATCTGGCGTTCCCGTCGCTCCGGGATCTCTGGACGAAAATTGGGCAAATCCAGACGAAACCGACGTCTTGAGAACGCGACTGGGCAAAAAAATCGTTGTTCGGACGAAAGGCGTCCTAGGAACCTGAGTGGAGATGCTCCGAGGGGGACTTGCTAATTTTCTTTTGTTTTTAATCAGTTAAGCGTCTATATAAACATCTCGCAGTGTACATGTCCTAAGTTTCCATTTTTACTGGACCTTTTTTAACAGATGTTAAAAAAAAAAACTGGACTTTGTACATGCACGTGGCGACAGTGTGGAAGAAGAAAGATGGTCGGAAGGGTCAGCGATGACGCCGTGCTCCCATCACACTTCACCACTCTCCTCCTTCTCCTTTTCCCGGACGGAGACTACCGCCGATCCTCTCAATCTCATCCCCCGGCCCCGCTCCACCTTCAGCCCGCGCCCTCCTCCTCCTACCCGCCTCAGCTGCTCCACCTCCCACACGCCGGAGATGGTGAAGGCCATCAGGGTCCACGAGCTCGGCGGCCCCGAGGCAAGCAAGCGCCGCCGCCCAATTTTCCCTTCAAATTTGCCCCGCGGGGCTGCTCTAATTCGATTCCTGATGCGCAGGCGATGCGGTGGGAGGAGGTGGAGGTCGGGGAGCCCAAGGACGGCGAGATCCGGGTCAAGAACACCGCCGTCGGCGTCAACTTCATCGACGTCTACTTCCGCAAGGGGGTCTACCCAGCGACACTCCCCTTCACACCAGGTACGCTTTCAGGCGGCCGCACCCGATTATCCAGTGGGATCTCTTCATTCGTTCTCCAGATTTAATCATTTCAATTCCGATTAGGTTGTTGATTGGTGGTCATTTTTTTACTGATGAACTCAACACTCATGCCAGCGCTCCCTAATAGTAGTACAGTAGTAGTAATACTGATCCGGTGTCCAAATAGTCAATCAGGCCCACTTAATAATTGCTCAAAATTGGTGCTCTCTTGTGCAATCCTCTGACGTGTATACATTTTGTGTAATCCTCCGACTAGTGCTTGTACCGACAGGCTTTGCACTTTTTATTGCGTTCCTAGCAGCAGTGTTACCGTCTAGCCAGCTTTACAACATGCGTTCCATCCAACCTCCAGGTATGGAAGCCGTCGGCGTGGTGACCGTGGTAGGGCCTGGCCTCACCGGCAGGAAAGTCGGGGATGTCGTCGCTTACGCCGGCAAGCCCATGGGTTCTTACGCCGAGGAGCAGATTCTTCCAGCCAATGTTGTTGTTCCTGTCCCGCCTTCGATAGACCATAGGACGGCGGCTGCCATCATGCTCAAGGGGATGACCGTCCATGTTTTAGTGCGCCGTGTGTTCAAGGTAAAATAATTCCATCTTCTTCTTTCCCTGCATTTTAGCAGTCCCCTTATTATATCTCAGGTTCACAGATCCTTCACTGGTTCGAGCAAATCATCCTCTGTCGATCCGAGGTGCACTGGTCTCTAGTTACACTGATGTCCTTTGTTGATACCCTCTCCCTGTGTCCTCAGCTCAGCTTTCACGCATGTGACTGAAGCTGCTTCGTTCAGATAACCGTTTCGTTTGGCAGACAGAGCACATATACCATAGGCAGCTTGCAGTTTTCTCTTATATATTTCACCTGTCCTATTCGTGCATGCTATGTGCATATATCTATTCATCATCCTATGACATCTGAGTATCGTAGTGTTTCAAATGTGCTTGCTGATAGTATATAGCCTTCATTTCATATTTTGTCCTCATTGATCTCTGTTTTTTTCTCATACTGAATTCCTCAAGTTAAGACTGTCCGTGGGTCAATCAGAACATATAAGTTAAAGACAGCATTTGTCTGCAGTACCATGATCACTACTGATTACATGTTGCTTGCTGAAGGCCTATTTAAACTGCTGAAATGCAAGGTACTCATGTAGGTATCATATACTAAAATCATCCACTATAAGAATGAACATGATGTTTTTCCTCATTATAGATCATCGCAAGCAGATTGTCAGCCTGGACAACAAATGTTATAAGTTTGTATTTATATAGTACTATATATGCTCATGGCTTAACAATACTTCATGATTTTTACCCGATTGCCACGGGAAGGAACCTGACTACATTTTGATTGCCTTGCAGGTTGAGTCTGGTCATACTGTTCTGGTCCATGCCGCTGCTGGTGGAGTTGGTTCACTTCTTTGTCAGTGGGCGAACGCCCTTGGTGCCACCGTCATCGGAACCGTCTCAAGCGAAGAGAAAGCCACACATGCGACTCAAGATGGATGCCACCACGTGATCATGTACACCAAGGAAGATGTTGCGGCGAGAGTCAAGGAGATCACGCACGGAAAAGGCGTAAATGTGGTCTATGATTCTGTTGGAAAGGATACATACAAGGTAATACTCTTGTACTAGGCCTTACTTTGAACGTTTCATTCACTGGTAGACTCGGAGCAGATCCTGATAAAAGGAATGACACCCACCTGACCTGTTTCTTCATGCAGGCTTCTCTGGAATCCCTGGCTCCCCACGGCTACCTGGTGTCGTTCGGGCAGTCGTCAGGCTCGCCCGACATCTCGATAGGTGACCTGGCTCCCAAGTCGCTGTTCCTGACGAGGCCTAGCATGATGCATTACACCGGTACCCGCGACGAGCTGCTCCAGTCGGCTGGCGAGGTGTTCGCCAATGTGGCCAATGGGGTGCTGCGCATCCGCGTGAACCACACGTACCCGCTGTCCGAGGCGGCCCGCGCCCACGCCGACCTCGAGGCCCGGAAGACCTCCGGGTCCATACTCCTGATCCCGGACAACTAGACAAACATCCTTTTTCTTTAGTTTTCGTTGAGAGAAGAGTGAATAAAACAGTGGATGATCTGTGTAACCATGCTTGTGAGTTGTGAATTTCTTAGGAGTTAGCATTCGAACACTGAAAGCCTCTCTGTCTGTCTGTCTCCTCACCTGTTCATGTTGGATTCAGTAAGGATGAGTGTTGTGCACATCACTGTTAGATAGGTAGCTGTGGCTTGTGAGTGTGATCATCTCATGTCATGTGTTCATTGGCTAAGAGATGAGAGGCCGCCACGTGTCATGCAACTGCAAGTTGACCTTTTTTCACCTGTCTCTGTCTCTGTTCGGTAGGGAGAAGAAGAAGAAACTAAGAAACACCCTTCAAATATTCTATGCTGTGATCATCAGCATTTTATCATATTTTTCGTTTTGGTAGTTTTAAATTTGGGAAAGGCAGAAGAGTTGTTCACAAGTCGTCTTTCACGAATATCAAATGCCAATAATACAATGTACTGATAGATATCTAAAATAACACCAAACATGTAAGAAGAAATGTACAAAAAATCTTTTGAATAATTTACGTGTGACAATATCATTTTCTTGTCTATTTTGTTTTTAAAATAAATTGTTTGGGAAAAGTGGATGAGTTGTTCACAAGTAGCCTTCACGACCATTTTATGACTGATTATCACCATTTTAGCTACTACTACACACACTTTTTATCTTTTCTTTTTGTTTGTTTTAAACTATATATAGGGGGAAAAAGGAAAGGGGTTGTTCAAAAGTCAGACTTTATATGAAATTAATTCATATAGAGTTTAAAAAGCGAAAGAAGAAACACAATTGGAGACGTCATTCAATTTAAAAGGAGAAGAGAGTTGTTTCAAAACACGAACCGAGGAGGTCTTGAGCAACAACACCGGGGGCCTCTCTTCTCCAAGAAACGAAACAGAGTAGGAAGAAACAGAGAAGGTTTGATCTTTGACGCTAATGGCGGCAGCGCGGCAGCAGCGGGTGGTGGTGATGCGGCACGGCGACCGGCTGGACCACGCGGAGCCCATGTGGCCGGCCAACAAGCCGCGGCCCTGGGACCCGCCCCTCACCGACGCCGGCGTCCTCAGGGCCTGGACCGTCGGCAAGCGCATCCGGGCGCAGGCCGCCGCCGACGGCTACCAGCTCCACCGCGCCCTCGTCTCCCCCTTCCACCGCTGCCTCCAGACCGCCGCCCAGGCCGTCGCGGCCCTCTGCGCCGTCCCGGACGACGCCGCGCTCGCCAACGCCTTCGAGTCCAGCGCCGATGTTCCCCTCGACGTCTCCCGCGTCAAGGTCCGATTCCTTCCTCCCCCCAAATTGTCTCGTGCTGCTTCAGTATTGCGTCTATATTGTATTGATTGGATCGGGACGACGGATGATGCTCTTCTTAGTCCTTGGCGTCAGTTCAGCGTCGATGCTACTTAGATCGGCTACTGCCTGCAACGCAAATGTCAACGGACGGATTGCATCAAACCGGATCTTTTTTGATTCCAGGCTTGTGAGAATAATCATCATCTCCAGTAGTATCTGAACCGTGTTAAACAAACCTGGACCTGAGAATGCACCAGAGAATTGTTTTCAGTTACACTGTTTCTTGAACCTGAACTGAAGTGTGCTCACTCTCCTGCTGCTACAAAGAAGAGGAACTTCAACTTGTTAGAAAAGATAACCGGTTAGGGGTGACTGTCACAACAATTTAGATCTCTAATCTGCATCATCCTTAAATAGACAATTAATCCTGCGCACACATTCTTCTTTCTTCACAAGGGCAGAGTTCATGGCAGATACAAGCTAGCGCCAGCCTTCCATTTGGTAGGCAGGCTACTCTTGTGCATGATAAGATGGTCAGGAAACACGCATTTTTCACAGTATCTTCTGATAATGTATATGTGTTCTGTCAGCTGTTCTGAGTTCTGCTGTACTGTCAGATCGGGTGAAAATACTACGCTGAACTTCAAACTTCATTTAAGCTCATATACAGTGGTAGCAAATAAACACCTTTGTCAATTTCAGGTGTCGGTCGAGTACGGATTGTCTGAGATGATGAATGTCGAAGCGATGGGTGTTTTTGTCGAACAGGTCGCGCCCAGCGTCGACAAGTGGTTTCCTGACTTGGCAGAACTCGAATCAATCTTACCAGCTGGCACCATTGACCATTCTACGGAGCCGCTCTACCCAGAGGTCCGGTCTGGAAAAAAAACTCAAGTTATTTCTTCCCTTTTTGCAGCCACCATCGACACAGAAAGTAATCCAGCGTGTGAAGCCACCATTGGCAAGTCAGTTACCATGCCTGAAACCGTCAGATTTCCTCACTGCAGGTACCCAAGTGGGGAGAGCCTGTCAGTGGGGCAAGAACTAGATACGCCAGCGTGATCAAGGCCCTTGCCGACAAATATCCTGACGAGAACTTGCTTCTAGTAACACACGGTGAGTTGAGCTTGCAAGCACTGACCCAGTTTTACAGTGGATTGTACTGAAGGGTTGAGGTGGTTTCACAGGTGAGGCTGTTGGTTCGTCGGTGGCGTGCTTCGGCCCAGGCATGGAGGTCTACGACGTGGAGTACTGCGCATACTCTGTCCTCGAGAGGCAGCCTCAGGCTGGCGAGGACGAGGAGGGCGAGAACCTGCTCATGCTCCTGACGGATAGAAGCGGTCCGTTAACAGGCATACACTACCTCATCCCCAGACTCTTGCCGAGTAATCAGAGCATCGGACATGACTGTTGAGATTTAGTTTGGAAATTTCCAGTTTGTTCCCACAAGAATGCTTGGTGTTGTTGATACATGTACTTTGCGGTTCCGAATTCTGTGCCAGCCATGTTGAATAATTTAACTGGTACCATAAGCAGGATAGACTTGGGTTTCGCCCTCTTTCGCATTGTGACTGGATTTCGAATGCAGCGATCTATATAAGGTTGCAAGTTGCATTCAGCGGGGATGGAATTGGAATGTCGCGATCTGAATAAGGTTGCGAGCCGCATTCAGTTTCCTTCTCCCTTTGCTGCGTTCATGATTCATTCTATATACCTGCATTGTGTACATGTTTTCTTGGTTAATCTCCGTGCACTACTACAGATTGGTTCATAAACCTCTTCATCGACATGTTTTCAACAAATATCTCCCACTCATGACATTTTAGCAGTTCACATGCCCCCTAAGCATACAAATTAAATACATGTAGCTATGTCAATTGCATGACCATTTCTCTGAACACGAGGACATGCACAGAAATTATAGACTCTGGTAGGCACAACAGCCGTAGAGTACACATGATCTAATACAAGAAAAGTATATATATAGCACCTAATCTATCAAAATTCGAGTAGGAGTACAAAAGAACATCATGTGTGAAAATCCAGTGATAGGCGATATGCCATTGCCATGGTTACATATGGAGGTCCATCTTATTGGGTATATATATGGTTACACGGGGATCCACCTGTACAAAGTTGCAGGTAAGTGCATCCGTAGCTTTATTTGTGTGTACCAAAATTGTGTATACCACATAAATAAAGAGAGAAAGAGAATGATTTGATGGATGGATGGGTATTTTCGTTCCAGGAAAAAAAGGCGAAAAGAAATATATACCGACAGACAGAGGAGCAGATCAATCTTTTCCCTTCCTGTCCCCTAGGAAACATTTGGTTGGTAAACGTAATGTATGTTGTTGTCCCTTGGCGTCCGATCAAGCAAAGGCGATCCAAGATGCCGATGACCACCGTTGAAAAGATTGATAGAAGAGTCACCTGTTGTGTGTGGCCTGAGCGACATATCTAACGACCTTTTTTTTTGAGAGAGCAACCACATATTTCATTAATCGAAAATCAAGTTACATGGAGTAACACATGTGGACACTAAAAGACAGACCGGGATAAAATGATTATCCTGAAAATTATGCAGATAAAATCCTAAGAGACCGAGAAATACAAAACGATCCCTAGGGTTTTCCGTAACCACCAAAGCCAGCGGCCGTCGCCCAACTCCAGCGACGCCAAGACGCACACCAGAATAGACGCCGAACCTCCAGCACTGCAAGATCCAAAAAAGCACCATCGCCAATGAGGCTTTGTGAGTCGATGAACAGGCCTGCTGCACGCAGCGAGGCACATGTCGCTGTGGCACGTCGACCGGGGGACATCCCCGTGCTGTCTTGAACCAAGATCAGCTGCCTCTCATCGACAAAGTCAGAGGAGAACGACAGATCCACCACCTCCGGACCAACATCCCCGCTCCAGAGAAACCATCTCGCCCCGGCCACCAGCGCCGTCGCGGATAACAACGAACGCCAGCGACACACTGAGAAACTGATCTCGCCAGCTCTGACGAACGACGAGAAGACCAAGCTGCCGATCTGAAGGAACGAACAACACACCTTGCCATCAACTCCGAGGCGCCACCGTGAAGGTCGTCGCCGGTGTGGGAGTAGAGTTGAGGCAGATTTATTGCCTGGACGTCGCTCCCACCACCCCAACGACACCCTACAGCAGACATACCCTAACCCTAACTACTAGGCGGAGAAACGAGGTTCCCCCTCCCTCCTACCGCCGGAGCGGCAAGCGGAGGGAGAGGGAACCGGCGCTCTCGCCGGCTGAGATCTGGAGGGAGGGAGAGCCGCCGCCTGTTCCGAGAGGAGGAGAGGCGAGAGCAGCTCTAACGACCTTGTGATGAAACTTGAGCCAAAAAAATCCTTTTTCCTATTTTATCAGTCGGCTCTCATCTTTTTCCGTACAGCTAAAACGAGCCCAAGCCCTTGGCAGTAGTTAGTCCATTCCACCCTACTACTAGTTAAATTTTCTGAGAGTGAGTTCATTTTGTAAAATTGAAGTTTAGAAGAAACTTGAGATTTGCCTAAATGGGCCCCTGATGCAGTGAAAATGCTGTTAACTTGCCTGCAGTTGCAGATTTCACTGCACTGCAACGTAGACGGTAGTGGTGTTGTAGCTTTTGCTGATGAGTAGCTCTCCTACAAAGATACATATATACACACCAGCTTTATTCATTTGTCTTGCTTCAATCAATCAAAAGAATAAAAGGAGAAACTAAAGCAAATCATAGATAGCTATAGGGGAAGGACCAAATGAAGCGATGGAGGGATGGATATGCATAGAATCTTCTGTCCTCCCTTTTCCTAATAATTCATCAGAGCAAAGTAACTAAAAAGTCGTTGCAAGCTAGCTGGTCTAGTAGTACCAGTTTCTGGCAGGACAGCGTCACAGTGGCGCCTTCTAAAATGGCGCGCAGAATAAAAACCCGCGTTCGCCAAAAAAAACTGGAGGCGAATCAAGCTATGTACTCAGCAGTTTTTCCATCGAAAATTCAACTACATACCCCCCAAAACCAAAACACATATGTTTCGCGATACATATTCCATCCCAAAACTTGCAACCCAGAAGCATTTTAGTTCCACATCTTGCAAACCGAGCAAATTTAGTCCCACAACTTACATCGATCTCGGGTGCATTTTAGTCCAATTCAAAGGAACTCAACCGAATTTGACCAAACTTGATCGAATTCATCCATGTTGAGCTGTCCCGATCGCGCGGTTTTCTATTTTGGTCTAGAAAATAATCGAGCAGTCGTGGCTGGGTCCTCCCACATACGGGGTCGTCATACTCTATGCATCCTCGTCTTCATATACCTCACACAATTCCTGCTCATTGTTATCATTAATGGATTTATCAGAAGAGACCACATCTCCTTCAGCATCAAAATCATTGTCACAGAACTCAAAGTCATCCTCATCACTGCCATCTGACTCTACAAAGTGCATATCTTCCTTTTCTCCAACTACTAGAGCCGATGAACGTGAAGATTCAGCATGAGCAGGAATAGTTGGCATGATGGTAGAAGAAACAGAAGCTTCAGCATTAGCAGCAATAGCTGGCCTTAGAGCAGGCCTTGGCCTCAAAATTACATCTTCTCTAAGCTATTTCAGGTTATTTGTGTGATCAGCAAACAAGACTAGTGTCTTATGTGACTTGCTAGCATTTATCATTCCCCTAATTTCTAACTGCTTCTCAATTAGCACCAAGTCCATCCATAATATCCTTGCCAGGAAACAAGTAAATTCCAAATTCTTCTTCTGGGTACTCTATCCCTGGTGGCATGGTTTGTCGTCTTTCTCTCTCCCTCTATGGATGTAAGCAAGACCCTCGCGCTTGGTTTGAGTGTTTCTCCTCCGTGGTCACTGTCGCTGGTTTCTCGCCCAACACCCATGATCCCATGTTGTTTCTCCACACTTCTCCTCATGGTCAGACTCTTCTTCTTATCTATCTTGATGACATGATCATCAATGGCAACAAATCTGAGTACATTACCTAAGAAGATTATAGTAGATCAAAATTTGGTAAATAGACATTGATGATTACCTAGTACTATAACATTGTCCAGCTCAGGTGATGATAGATAAGATGAGGATAAATATATGATGGAAAGTTTTGGTTTTATTTCCTTTCTACTTGATATGAGTTCAAGAAGTAGTGTTTAGGAAATACCATGATGTTCATGGTAGAAATAAATATGAAAAGGGTAAACCAAGATTTGATTATTAGATTCCATCGACTTGAGTTATAAACTTGATTTGATATCCATGAGTTGTTGTAAGGAATACCATGATATGATCTCTAGATGATCTAGATTTGATCTTTAAGTAATGTGTTGTTTTTTATTTTTATTCCATTTGATCTAACCCATAGATCAAATCACCTTTAACCAAAATAAGGTTTTAGCAAAGTTCATGTTGAAACTTCTCACACTCAAATTGATGATCTACTTTAATTCCATCAACTTAAGTGAAGCTTCAATCACTTTGACAAGTTTCAATGAAAAGCGCGAAAATTCTCTAGATTTTGTATGCATGAATGCAATGCACATATATGATTTCTATTTATTTCTATCCTCTAATCCTAGGATATTACATTGCACATTCCCCAATTCCCAATAGCATGAAGATGAAAAAGAAAGTGACGAGGAAGATGACTCGTAGAGGGTCGAGGATCAAGCTTAGGTGACATCGATGGAGAGAGCAACTCTATCGGGTTCGAGGGCATCTACTCGAACAATGTTCCGTTCAAGTGAACCTTGCTTGAGCCAAGATTAGAGAGCCTCAAACTCCTATACATTGCACTTGTTCTCCATTTTTAACTCAAATACTTATGGGATCTGATAACCCCCAAGAGCAGGGGATCACTGCAGTACCTCTCAATGTGGAAATATGGTATAGATCCGTAGGGGCAAGAAGAAAAACTATCTATTCTCTACAACTAAAACATCGCAAGTTTTCGTTATTTATGCACTAAATAAGTTATTGCAATAAGGAGGTTGATTTTATTTTGGGAGTGGAATGCAGCAAAACAATAACGTGAAAGTGTCTCAATCCTCTTCAATACAAGAGGAAAAGACAATGGTTTTCTCATATAGGAATAATGGACATGGGTTAATGGGTTCACTCAATCCTCTCTCTCTCTATCTATGGTGATGATTATGTTATAGATAAAAGTACACACAATTTCCATGTTTCAATGGTAACCCTATGGCGGCTACATGTTCTAAAACACATAGTTGAAAGAAATACTTATTTGTGCTGCTAGGTGATGTCTACGTACTTCTATTCTTGTAGACAGTTGTTGGGATTTCAAGTGCAGAGGTTTGTAGAACAACAGCAAGTTTTCCCTTAAGTGGATCACCCAAGGTTTATCGAACTCAGGGAGGAAGTAGTCAAAGGTATTCCCTCTCAAGCAACACTGCAATCAAGATACAAGAAGTCTCTTGTGTCCCCAACGCACCCAATACACTTGTCAGGTGTATAAGTGCACTAGTTCGGCGAAGAGATAGTGAAATACAAGTGGTATGGATAATTATAAGTGGTAGCGGTGATAGAAAATAGCTTGGTGGCGTGGAAAAGACTAAAGGCAAACTGAAATAAAGATGGAAGCAAGGAAATATGTAACAGATCTAGTAGCAAACGGTGTATCAATGCTTAGAAACAAGGCCTAGGGATCATACTTTCACTAGTGAATACTCTTATATAAATATCTTATCTTTATGATACTAATCTTAACTACTCTCCGGTTAGACACTCTAATCGTTGGTAGGGCTATAACAGCACCTCAAAGTAAGCCTTTCCCATCTAGAAAACCCCACACTGTCACCTTGAATACTAGATGAGTCCAACAAACACCACAATTTTATAAAGACATCCAAATCCAAATATAACTCATAACAAATATTTATAATCTCTAGCCTAAGTGCCACCATGGTGAGCACGTTGTTACTTTCACACACATGGGGAGAGCAGAGATTCATTAAAGCACTTGAGTAGCAGAATAGATCTATAGATTACAAGCTCATGATCACAATATGATCATGCATAGAGAGAGATGAACACATAGCTACCGGTAGAACCTTAACCTAGAGGAAGAACTACTCCCTCATCATCATGGGAATCAGCAATGGTGATGAAGATGGTGGTGGAGATCGATGGAGATGGCTCCGGGGGCGGCGGCGCGGAGAACTCCTTCCCCGCCGCCGGTATCACAGGGGAGCATCGCCCCTTAGCACCCTTTTTCATGGCTTTTTGGGAGCCCTTCCCCATGGAGATGAGATCTATGGGGAAGGCAAAAACGTGGCTTTGGTGGCTGCAAATTCGTGGGTGGAGGTGTCTTCCACGAATTAGGTTTCCTTCTTTTATATAGTTTCTCGGATTTCCGTCATCCCATCTTGGGCTACAGTAAATCGGGTCTATCGGGTCCGTCCGGACTCGGAATCAGCTAAATTTTATGTCCAGAATGTTTGTCGTGAAATTTCCAACAACTTTGTATTTGAAGAGTTTTCCATTTGACGCCGTCTTTGACCCGAAACGTGACCATCTTCAAAAAGAGTTCTGAGACAGATTTCTGGAAAATCCCAATTTGACTTCAACAAGGTTTCCACTTGTATTCTTGGTAATTCCTACACATCAAAGTGTAAAACAAAAACATTGTGCAGTTTTGCAACTATTAGTAGGTTAGTCCAAGAAATCATATGGAAAATACACCAAACTCTGGGCAAAACATAAGAAAGTAGATAAAACCAAGCATGGAACATCAAAAATTATAGATACATTTGCAATGTATCACTAGGTCACCCTTGTATAAGACTAGAGTTGGTTGTTGTCATATCACACATTATACTTCTCCCTTTTTACCCCTAGATAAATGATGTTTGGCTGCATTATGTCAGTCAATATATATGCCGCTATCACTCGGCCACTCATTACCTACATACATCATACTTTTTAATGGAAACACTCCAAACACTAATGCAATGCTTTATTTGTTATGTGTATTACCACATCTCTCTCATCTACCTCTACTTGGTGGTGTCAAACACCTCATGACATGGGTAAACAAGGCATTTTGCATAGATCAAACCATTACATGCATCATACAATATTTCCAAAGTATGACAAGCCATAAAAGATCCAACACAATGGTAAATGCATAACGAGTATTATCTCATACCATCATATTCACCATATGAATTACATAGATAGATCCATTGACGAGGGTTTAACTCATCAATGCCCATTGTTATGGACTTGGGTTTTGGAGAAGGAGGAAAACGTTGGAAGTCTCGATCGGCTAGCAAACAAGCACAGAAAGACGCAAGGTTTACCTAGGTTTAGGCCTCGTAGAGGACCCTACTCCTGCTTGTCTACTCTTGATTGATGAAGGATCCGAAGGATTACAATGTCGCCGAGGGCGGTGTCGCGCAGATTAGATCTGGCTTATGGGAGATCGTAGATCTGTCTATTGTCTATTGCGGCGTCTAGATCTATTGTCTATTGTGAGAGTCTATTGTAGGAGTCGCGATTGCCTGTTGGGGGAGAGGATGTCTTCTCGTTGGACCCTCCTAGCCTTTATATATGGGGAGGCTAGGTCTCAGGTACCAATACGAGTTGGTTACAAGTTAGATTCAAATTCTAGTCTTGAGCTTTCCTTGTCTTGTGCGTTTGGAAGTCCGTGTTCATATGGGATTCATACTACTCGAACCGTCATGAGTGTCATGGGCCTTGGCAAGTTTGTCGAGTGGGCCTGCCGTCGAGCCACACCAGGTAGGCTGTAGTTGAGTGCCTATTGGTAGGCCTAGGCGTTCGGTCTGTTCGGTTTGTTCGGTCCGGTCTTTTCGGTCATTCAAAATTTCGGTCATCTAGAAATGCTACCCGAATTACATTCGGTCTTTCTGTATTCGGTCTTCGGTCTTTTTGGTCTGGTCTTCGGTCATGACCGAATTTACAAAAATTCACAGCAAATCAAGAAATTATTCCCAAGAAAATTAGCATATGATACAAGATGGAATAAGAATCAAGACAAGATATGCAAGCAGTCTCACGAGTAACTTGATGGAGTAGTCTAGCAGGCTTGCCTCGTGCATAGGGCGTACGTAGTCTGCGACTCTACGGCGGCCAGGACGGTGTGTGGATGCATTCTCTGTGTGTGTGCTTTTAATTGGCTCTAGTGACTAGCCTTTTCCACAGAACGCATGAAGACAAGGTCGTGGGCTATGTTCTATACGGACTAGAGTGGCACTAATGAGCATGCAAAATAGTTGAGGAAAGATGGGCTTTAGAATATTTCGATCCATACGGTCAGTTCGGTCATATGAGGCGATGGACCGAAGTAAGCGAATTTATTTCGGTCATCTAGATTTGAAGACCGAAATTATTTCGGTCTCCCAATATACGGTTAGTTCGGTTTTCGGTCTTGGTTTTTTCGGTTTCGGTTTCGGTCTTCGTTTTTTGTGCCCGGCCCTACCTATTGGGCATACCCATGTTAGTAGCCCCCGAGTGTTCATGTGAATCGTAGATTCGGATGGAGACTCAGAAGTCTTGAGTCTTGCATTAGGATATTGGAGTCGACAATTATATCGAGTGCGAAGCACTTCACCCGGAAATTCATCGGGCTAGTCGAATTTATAGTATCATAGGGATGATGGTAAACGTGCCTGGTACGCTCGATGGATCGGGACCAGTTAATTGCTTTAGGGAAAAAACAACGCTACCTACTAAACTCGAGTCCCCGGACTCGAATCCGAAAATTGCTGGCGCAATTCGACTCAGGCCGCGGAGGTCTTATAGAGTTCGAATCTCAGTGTATAAGTGTGAGCACTCGACGCGTCCGTCAAGGCATGTTCATCGTACCTGCAGGCACGGATATATCTCTGGTAGTGCGCAGCAGATGCGTTGCCAGGCCTTATTCAGGTCTTATCTTCACGCTGTAAGCGCGGCATCTGAATTTTATCATCGCGGAGATGATTCGGGTGACCCAAGAGACGTAATCTCTTTGCGGGGAAAATATGAGGCGGAGTCGCCATAGCATTCGGGTGTGGATGTTATCAACACACAGTACGATGTACAAGCAAAAATAATCATAGGGTGCGCGGCCAGCGCTCCCTATGGGAGTAGCCCCCGAGTGCCTGGTTGAGTCAAAGACTCAGGCAGGAACTAAATAACTTTTGCGACTGCTGTCGTCTTTTGCTTGTTTTAGTCGAATATGCTTTCAGCGCTCCCTATGGGAGTAATCCGAAGTCCACAATCGAATCGTAGATTCGAGTGAAGGGTTTTCATGATGCTTGGATATCTTCACAAAAAATTTCGGGTGCGCGGCCAGCGCTCCCTATGGGAGTAGCCCCCGAGTCCTTAGTCGAATCGTGGATTCGAGTGAGGATTTGGAGATGCCACTCGAAGATCTTGTATATGCGCGGCCAGCGCTCCAGTTTGGAGTAGCCCCCGAGTGTCTGGCGGAGTCGTAGACTCGGGCAGAGACTCGAGTCTTGTATCTTGTAGACGCAGTCGACGATGTAGTTGGAGTTGACGTAGCAGAGTCATGCGGCGATTAGCCGGGTGAGTCGACGATGCAGATGGAGTCGACGCAGTCACTTCTGTCGGGTGCGTCGCTAGCACCGCGTCTTTATAGCATCAAGCGATGCAACCATCCAATGAGTAACTCGACTCAGGTCTTGAGTGTATGGCGTAGTTAGTTGTTTTGTCGACTCCTGTTGGAGAACCTGGTAGAATAGCTCGACGTAGTCGACATCTTTGTAAGCTGCATAAAACATTAAGAATTTTGAAGTACTTGTATCTCGTAAACAATATTTGCATGTCGGTTTGCAAAATAAAATTCTGGTGCCAATCGAGTCGACAACTTTGCACTGCATGCTAGGCCTTTTCGTTAGCCTGATTACCCTTAGTCTCAGTACCTTGCCGAGGTGCTCGGAGTTTAAGGATTCGACGATCAGGCAGAATCAACTACTCGGGCTGTCGCGTATGAGGTGCTCGAGTGCGTGGAATCGATGGCACATTAGGTTACTCGAAGAGGCCCATCCCCCGAGTGTTTCGAGTGTGATTAAAGTAAGAAAGAAAGCATCTCTAATAGAGGGTAACTTAGCTTTATTGGTAGTCGTTGTGGACGAAGTCGATGCAATCGCGGACGTAGTCGACGCGGCAGCGGGTCGCGTGAAGGAGTCGAAGACACATCAGGTCGGCGAAGTCGAAGACCACAGCGCGTTACCGCAACCGAAGACTGCATCAGATCGCGTGATGGAGTCAAAGACTCAGTAGGTCGGCTGAGTCGAAGACCACAATGAGTCATCATAGCCGAAGGCGGTAATGGGCCTCGTGGCGGTTTCGGCGGAGCCCCTGGGTGTAGAGTCAACGCAGTCGTGGCAGACCCGTGGTTGAGGTCGACACAGTGGGCGTGTAATCAAGGTCGATGTAGTCGCATAGTGGAAGTAGTTGACACGGCAGACCGGAGTCGCGTGGCGGACGAGGTCGTAGAGAGGAGTCACTCGGGCTTCAGGTTGACTTGCTGTAAATAGAAACGGCGAATTAACCCTCGATCAGGCATCGACGTCCGGCGTTCCGATCACACCCCGCATCGTATATTTTCCTTGTACTCCCTCCGATCCAAATTAATTGACTTGAGTTTGTCATCCAAATTAATTGACTTGAGTTTGTCTAGATTCGCATCCGAATCTAGATAAACTCAAGTCAATTAATTTGGATCGGAGGGTAGTATAATCCGATGCATGCATGTGTCGCATGTCCCACGACCGTAGCTTTTTTTACCAAAGCAAACCAGGCCTGCCTCGGGACTTCGATTGAGCGACAAGACCTTGGCATCTTGGACTTTTCTCGTGTAGTATCTTGATTAGTAATTAACCTCTTCAATTGCTGAATTACTACTCGCAGTTAGCTACCAACGATGCGAATTACTCCAGATCACTTCGTGGCTTCACATGAATATGTAGTTAATTGCTTGGTATGGTCTTGTCACGCTAGGCTCGTGCTGTACCGTCCGAATATCTCGAATTGATCTGATCGGAAGCAGCCGTGAATGACCATGCTAGCTAGTCTAGCTCTTTTTTTTGTGTCCGTCTCGGTTGGGCTAGCTCCAGGGAACATGCATGCACCTGCATGTACCACGTATCGAACGAAATTGCTTGCTCAGGTGTTGTTGTGATCGTGTCCATGCATGTTTCTGTGGCTGATCCGCGCGGCTCCCAACAACGCCGCTGAGTTCCGTTTCCATGAGCGACAACTGAGTGGCCAGCCTACGCGCATTGGTGTGCGTTTGTATATTGATCTGCCATATCATTTCAGCACAGATTCACGGCGGGGTGCTTTTAGTATGGGGACTCGATCGCTTTATTTCCGACAATGATCTCCTGCTGTACGTATGCGACATAGACTCGATTGATAGTCTTGCATCAGAAAACATATGCACGCTGATTCAATCTGGCTTTCCTTAGATCGAGCAGCGCTAGATCTCCTTGGTGGTTCAGGAACATGCCGCCCTTCGTTAATTTCAGAACACCCCCCTCCGAGAGTCGGCAGCTAAGACGAGATGCTCCCGCCGCGGCTGTGTTGATGATGAATTTGGGCACGCCGAAGCAGATCTGTTCCTCTAGAACCAATGAATCGTAGATCGCTGATGATGGGGCCGTCGAGATCACAACATCAGCGCTCCCAGTTCCCACAGACGACGCCAATTGACGAGGGTTTAACTCATCAATGCCCATTGTTATGGACTTGGGTTTTGGAGAAGGAGGGAAACGCTGGAAGTCTCGATCGGCTAGCAAACAAGCACACATGGACGCAAGGTTTACCCAGGTTCAGGCCTCGTAGAGGACCCTACTCCTGCTTGTCTGCTCTTGATTGATGAAGGATCCGAAGGATTACAATGTCGCCGAGGGCGGTGTCGCGCAGATTAGATCGGCGTATGGGAGATCGTAGATCTGTCTATTGTCTATTGCGGCGTCTAGATCTATTGTCTATTGTGGGAGTCTATTGTAGGAGTCGCGATTGCCTGTTGGGGGAGAGGGTGCCTTCTCGTTGGACCCTCCTAGCCTTTATATATGGGGAGGCTAGGTCTCAGATACCAATACGAATTGGTTACAAGTTAGATTCAAATTCTAGTCTTGAGCTTTTCTTGTCTTGTGCGTTTGGGAGTCCGTGTCCATATGGGCTTCATACTACTCGAACCGTCATGAGCGTCATGGGTCTTGGCAAGTTTGTCGAGCGGGCCTTCCGTTGAGCCACACCAGGTAGGCTGTAGTTGAGAGCCTATTGGGCATACCCATGAGGAGGAAGAAGCTCCTTGCCTTGGGCGAGGGGTAATCATGTGGTCCCCTTGTTCTTCCGCTTCCTCCATGGCGACATCATCGCCTAAGTGTACTTCACGCGGTAGATTCACGAGGTATCTTCCCTCTCCAGGGCCCCTCCCCTGAACAGTCCTTCGAGAGATTGCTTAATGCCTTTTTCTTTGAAGAGGTATGCCTTGTGGAGAGGCCCGACAGTAGATGGGTCGTGGTACCCTAGTAGTCACTGGCCCTACACATACATATAGAGGTTATATCACCACAAACCCATAGTCCTAGGGGTGGATTACTCCCCTATCATCATGGAGAGTGATGAGGAGGCGTTGGTGAAGGAGGAGAGGTGGCCAGAGGTGATTCCGGTAGCAGTCCCCCCTCCAATATTCGTCCGGTGGTGGCCAGCAAACTCTCTATTTTGGTGTTTTCGGTCTCCGCCTCCGTATGTTCTAGGTAAATGGCTTTTCAAACTACTTACCGATGATGGTGTATGGAAAACCCTCCTTAAAGAAAATATGTTCGTATTGGTCTAGTGGCTATGAAGGAACACCCCGCTTTGGATAATTTACAATTAAGAATGGATCGGAAATACGTTTTTGGGAGGAAAAATTGTTAGGAAATGCTACACCCCGAGAACAATATTCTTCTCTATATAATATTGTTCGTCACAAGGGTAATACAATGCCACTGTCATGGCGTCTTCTCCTTTGAATGTGACGTTGAAAAGAGATCTAATTGGTCCCACGCTTACATCCTAGAATGCCTTCCTTTAGCGCTTGGTAGTCCAGTTATAGTTAGAGACCGATGTATTTTACCCGAGAATGGTAATTCCTCAGTTGATTCCATGTACAAAGCATTAGTCTAGCCAGGCATGCCAGTTGATAACAACAGGAATTTAAAAGATGAAGATATAACACTAATTTTTTGTTTGGTATCTTTGTCGAGGAGTTATCCTCACCAAAGATAACTTTACAAAGTGAAATTGGTTTTTGAGTACGAAGTGTGTATTTTATAACATTTATTCTTACAGTGCAAATTCATACGTCTAATCCAAGTAGCTTCTAGGTTGTATCATCCCGTAGTGTGATCAATATTTTTGGGAACCAGCTAGGTGGTATTGATCACAGGTTTAGAATTATTGTTAGGGTGGGAGCGCTTGTCGTTATTTGATCGTTTTGGCTACGTAGAAATAACTAGTTTTATAATAATAAATTTTTATCTGTTATACCGGTGCACCAGTACACTATGTTCGTGGCCGTCTCTACAACGTGTGGGCATTTGCGTCCTGTTTACGATGGTGTCTACACCGCTGAAAGACATCTGAAGGATATTTTTTTATCCAATATATGGATGACAACGTGATGTTCTAATTGGTCCTCAATCACGATAGTGTTTTGCAATTTCTCAACGATGATATGTATTTCACACATTCTACCTTTTTTTAACCTTGGACATGTTTTAGCTGTGCGAATTCTAGTTATGTATGCAGAGACATGTAATTTCTCAATGTTGATATGTTTGTAACGTAGACCGTGTGCATCTTAGTTAACGCAGAGGCCGCCCTTTGTTGAAGAAAAAACAGTGCCACGTACCTAGAAACACATACATGTTTCGTGTCTGGCCATGGTGGAGCCGATGGACACATGTGGGATGCTGCCTCAAACTCAACTCAAGGTTCACCATCGACCTGTGGGAACCACTCATGCGTCTCAACATTCTCAAACTGTTGATGCAGTTTTGGCTCCGTGTGAGCGAGCATGAGGCAGCTGACTTCCGTCGACTCATCCTGAGCCCGCCAAAAGGTGGTTCTTACAGCATTAGGCTCATCATTGCCCGACTCGTCTGGAATCGAATTGTCCAGGACATGTTCCTTCTTTTCTTGCTTGAGAACGATTCTCAAGTTACAATACCAGTTGGTAAAGTTTGCCATTCAGTTTGTCCTTCTCAAAGATTGTATGCAACGCAAAACTGGAAATCTGAACGGTGCTAGTTGGTGCCATCTACAAACAAAAGATGCAAAACATTTAAGACAGTGTATCCGTAGCAGGAGAAGGCGGATTAAACTCTTTAATCATGCACACTCCCACTGAGACTATCCCTCTGACAAGTGATTCAGGATCCTGGTCAGTTGTCCGACTAGTTAGCCTTTGCGCCACTGCTAGTCGGAGAACCTTCCGAGTAGGCAACACCTTGCCAATCAGATAGATCTTATTCCTGTTGGATTATCCAACAACCCTCCTTATCCCTAAGCCCACAACTATTATGATAGCTCAATATAGCTACCAAGTGCCCTACACAGAGAGTCTGGATCTCTCACACTTTATTGAAGAGAATTGGCAGTACCCCAACAATATGAGCCCACTAACCAAAATTGTCTGACTTGTAGTGTTGTAGCAAATGGCGGGGTAATCCGACTAGACCTTCTTTGAGGAAAAAAGCAAATAAAACTTGCAAGTCGGAACCTTTCTGGCTCACACCAGCTAAAGTTAGCTGTAAATTTTGACAGGGTACATCTATTTTATTCTTGTCCAATAAGAAAAGCAACTTTAGTGGTTAATCGTGGATGTCGGCCACGTGATCTCCCACTCAGATCTGGACCAGTTTTGACCAACTTCTTGACCATGACAAACTAGATCTGGCCACTGCCCTAGATCAAAACAGATAAAAAGGCAAAACAAAAACAACGAAAAAGATCCAATCTTTCGCACTAGCGCATCTCATGCGCAAGAACTATGCTAAAAACCTAGAGCCGATGCTCTGATACCACTATTGGGCAACGCGCAGAGCTAGGCCGAAAACGAAAACTTTTCTGCTCCGGCAAGGTCTCCAACAAGCCACCCCAAGATCTAGCCAAGGTCAAAGGTAATAACTTGTACCTCTCGAAGCGCAGGTGCGGAAGCTGAGGAAGCGCGCCATGGTGGTGCCGTATGTTCCCCTCATCTCGTCCGGCTTTGACAAACTTCTCGATCCTGGGACGACCTCGTCGCCGGCTCCGTGCTCCTCCTCGCCTCCAACTTCGTCGCCACCCAATGTCGCAGACGAGCACTGCGGGTGTGGTGCCTCTGCTGTCACACACACCTACAAGGTGGAACAACAACAAGAGAGATGCTACTCTCGGTCTTGCTGCCACAGGACAGGAAGGTGGAGTTGCCAAGTCTACCGAAACCCTAGGAAGCAGCACCAGACCCAAACCCGTGTCTTGTCCGCCGCCATCCACCTTCCTTTATATAGGCGAGTAGGTGAGGGCACACAACACTTGTGTCCCTCAGTCCTAAACCCTAACTCTAGTCAAAGTGGGTCCAACCCATTGACACGTGTCCCTGTTCGAAGAAGTCCAACTTTTCGGCTTGTGATAGTCGATCATTATTCACCTAGTTCTACTCTTAAGTGTGTGATCCCGCAGATTTACGGTAAGTTGGACACAACTCAGTAATCATTCAGTTTGAGTAGTAACTTAGTAACTTTCCGACTAGAGCTGATAATCGGCAGCAACCTCTAGCAAGACTTGTTGATTCCTGGTTTCCGCAAGTGCCCTCAATGTGACGATTAGTCCGAGTCCCTTTGGCTCACGATATTGGTGATAGGGGTGGACTCCAAGCTCGAGGCTCGAGGCTCGGCTCGGGCTCGACAAGGCTTGGCTCGGGCTCGACTCGGCTCGGAGGACGGACAAGCCAAGCCTAAACTTCCAGATAGAGGCTTGAGGCTCGACAAGCCCGCTCGATAAAGCTTGCAAGCTGGCTCGAAGGCTCGATGTAATAAATAAATCGCCATAACCTTTGATAAAAATGTAACATTTCAAAGTTATAAACAACAATTCAACATGAATACATCATAACATTGTCTAACAAGTTTCAGAAAGTACAAATGACGACAACAATATCATGTATATCACAGGTTCACCACATGAATACGCATGCACTTAGTCAAATATGCACCACACATACAAAAGAATATCAGTTTTTCTTCAGTTCTGAAGTTGTACAAGATATTGCAGCAACATAATAGATGAAAATCACACTATCTACTCAGTTTGCTTTTGTTTTGATGCTGTAGAAAATGTTCCAGCAACTAAATATACAAAAAAGCAATACGAGGTAAATTCACTGGAGGCATCGAGTCGGTCCCTAGTCGTGGACTCATGGTGCCTGGAGTCTGCTGTGGTGGAGGACGAACAAGAGGAGGAGGACTAGGCTGTATAAGGAGGAGATGGGTCGGCGTCGACCAGAGTTGGACGGAGGAGGGCCGGCGAGCGGAGGTCCGGCAGGAGGAGGGACGGTGGGCGGAGATCCGATAGGAGGAGGGCTGGCGGGTGGAGATCCGGTAGGAGGAGGCCGGCGAGCGCTAACCCTAGCTAGATGTGTCTCCTCCACGCGGGACCGAGGGGAACGACCTCAAGAGAGGCTAGGGAGGGCCGCCATGGAGGATCTGGTTCAGGTAGTGGTGGCCGGCGTCGGTGGTGGCGGCCCGTGGCGGCGGCCCGTGGCGGCGATGCGATACAGAGAGGAGGGAGTCACAAGGCAGGGGCCAGCGTGGGGAATCGAGCGATGTGACGAGGCAGGGGGATCTCTGGGCACGGGGGTATCGGCTCGACGAGCCTAGCGAGTGAGCCCGAGCTTTACCGAGCCGAGCTTCGAGCCTGGTTTTCACAGTTTTTCAGCACCAAGCCGAGCCCTGGCTCGGCTCGAGTTTTACCGAGCCTAGTCGAGCCGAGCCACGAGCCGGCTCGGCTCGATTCCAGCCCTAATTGGTGATGAACCGAAGTGGAGATTCCGTCATCCCAGTGCCAGTTTACTCTCTTATCATTGGAGTGATAAATGATTCTCTCCGGCTTCCCTAAGTCGGAGTACCTCGATCATCACTTGATCGAGTAGCACATGGTCATGGTTCTGAATCTTATCACACGAGAGGGCCCAAAAATATCTCTCTGAGATGGAGGGGCAAATTCTGTTTTGACTAATCCACGTCACACAGCTTGTTTCGAAGTGGCCCTAAGACCACCCTTACGACTCCCAGTTAAGGTGAGGATTTGATGGAGTCAAAGCCGGCTTTTCCACAACTCGGATCGTGCGATCTCCTCAGGTCTAAGCATTCCACTGTGTTAGTTAGAGCGTATGATGGTGTGCTCACGTCCTACTAACCTTTGGATCGATCCGACTATCGTACCTCTTTCGACTAGCCAAGGCGGATAACATCTTCATGTTCATGACACGTGAAACATTGTCATCTTCCAACTTACAAATTAGTCTCGGCAGTGGGTTTCTCTCCGAACCTCAAACGACTAAGGACAAACTAGCTAGAGCTAGATACAAGTACGTGGGTCCACACCTGCAACAATTTCAGTGACACATACAACTAGTTCTAAATACCGGGTTACAAATATAAGGCGGAATGTGAGACACTAGGGCATCATTCCTCACATGCAAAGTGTATATTTTGTCGTGATAAGACAATTAAACATTTATTCTTACTATACAAATTCACACGTCTATATGTTCATTGAGCCAAGTAGCTGTTACGTTGTATCATTCCCTAGTGTGATCAATATTTTTGGGAACCAGCTAGGTGGTATTGATCAATATTTTTGGGAACTAGCTATGTGGTACAACCTCCATTCACAATTACCTCGCATCCTGAATTTAGTCAAAGTCAAATTTTATAAACTTTGACCATATATTTATGAAAAAATATCAACATTAACAATGTAAAAACTATTGTATTAGAATTGTCATGAAGTATATTTTCATATTATATGCATTTGGAATCATGGATGTTGATGTTTTATCTTATATAGTTGGTCAAACTTTACAAAGTGTGACTTGACTAAACCCAGAACGCGAGTTAATTGTGAACGGAGGGAGTATCGGTCATAGGTTCAGGATTATTATTAGGGTGGGAGCGTTTGTCGTTATATGGTCATTTTGCTTACGTAGAAATAACTAGTTTTTTAATGATAACTTTTTTATCTCTTATAGCGGTGCACCTTTACACTATGTACGTGGTCGTCTCTACAACGTGTGAGCAATCACGTCCTCTTTACGGTGGGGACTACACTGTTAAAAGACACGCCCAATGATTTTTTTTAATCAAATATGGATGGCAGAGTGATGTTTCAATTGGTCCTCCATCACCATATGTGTTTTGCAATTTCTCAATGTTGATATGTATTTCGCGCAATCTGCCTTATTTGTTTTTACATTGGACATGTTTTAGCCGCGCGAATCCTAGATTTCTAAATGTTGATATGTGATTCATTATTTATTTATTTATTTATTTATCTTAGACATGTTTTGACCATGTGCATCTTTGTTTTGTACCGTAGATCGTGTGCATCTTAGTTAATGCAGAGGCCACTTGGTAATGGTTAAACCTGTTCACTAAAAAATCGCGGGCCCTTTGTCGAAGAAAAACAGTGGCGCGTACCTTAGAAACACGTACACGTGTCGTGTTTGGGAATTGTGGAGCCGATGGAGATGAACGCATGTGGGATGCTGCCTCAAACTCAACTCAAGGAATCCCTCTACTGTTTCAGAAACCTCCACACCAAGGGGTCAATCCCCCCTCTCCCCTCTAGCTAAGCGCTTTCCTCCTCGTTTCTGGCCGAGCCAAAGCCGTTCCCCGGCAGCGAACGGCAGAGGCGAGCTCTCCCCGTAGTCTAGGTCTTTGGCTTCTCGCCGTAGGTGTCGTAGGTCTAGATTTAGGTTTGTGTGTGTCTGCTCCTGTGGCGACTGGCGATATGCCGTCTAGTCTGTCCTCGCCGGCGTTCCTGCACGACGCCGATCGGCCGTCTCCATGGTGGTTCGGCGAACTCCAATGGTTGGAGCAAGCTGCTACTTCCGTCGTGGGCAGAGGCCAACCTAATAAGTGTTGCTGCCTCTAGATCTGGCATCCTCGAGCCGTTCTTCTCTCCCTGGCCGGCCTTGGTGGCGAGGGGTGGGAGAAGGTCATGCCGGTGGCCGCTGTTTTCGTGAGGCGGACAGGGTGCTTGATGTGCGGCTGTTCTGCCCACAGCTGCCGTCATCTGGTGTGGATCTTCTCCGCTGGCGTGCTCCCTTGGGAGCCAGTCGCTGTGGAGGTGCTCGACGTTGGAGGCCCCTCTCGTAAGGTCAGTGGGCTTGGCCTGCGAAGGTCTGCTCCGGGCATTTGTTGTTCTTCTCCGGTCGGCCGTGGTGGCGAGGAGAGATGGGACGGCGCGCCCTGGAGTCGACCTGCTGCACAGCCAAGTCTGCAGCACCCGGATGCTACGGTTTGTGAAGCTGCGTTCCCTGATCTTCCTCAATGTCGGCGAGTTGCGCCGCCGTTATCTATGGCGAGGAGGGCCACATCTCCGCTCGGATGAAGTCGGGCTTGATGTTCCGCGTGTGGCGGAAGCCTTTCGTCGCCCTGCGCGAGAGTTCCAAAATCTGCATCGCCCCAAGTGGCAAGTTCCCCGGCGACGATGTGGGCTCCAGGGCGTCGACGATGACCGGATGCGGTGGAGAAGGGCGAGGACCGGATCGCGTTTTTTTTAATTAAGCAGCTTGTGGGACCTTCCAGCCCTTTCCCTTTAAAAAAATCTCAAGGGTTCACCGCCGACCTCTCCTATGGGATGGGAACCACTCATGCGTACGACCCGCGAGACAAAACTCGCGTGACCGCTGGCCGTGGCACATAGCGTGTGAGGTATCTGTATTAGAGCAACAAAAATAAAAGAAAAGAAAAGAAAAACCCGTCGGCCAGGTTTGCATCCAATAAGAGAGCCTTCACTGCACTATGGCCGGAGTGTGTGTGTGTGGGCTCCTCTTCCTCTATCTCTGGCTGTATAGCAAGCAGCAGCAGCGTTGCTTTTGCCATTGCTCACCAG
The DNA here is from genome assembly GCA_910589775.1 of Avena eriantha. NCBI lineage: Eukaryota > Viridiplantae > Streptophyta > Magnoliopsida > Poales > Poaceae > Avena > Avena eriantha. Next base: position 1,648,377 of record OU342742.1, read on the forward strand.
AACACAACACAACAGGAGTGAGTGTACTACCAATAAATAGCCACCCCATCCTGGAAGTAGGCAAGGGAAGGACTCTCTCTCTCCCCACATAGACAGGCAGGCAAACATCTCCTACCTCCCTCCTCACACACTGGCTTGACTTCAGTGAGGAGGAATCAGTAATGGCGATAGGGGCGTTCGTGGGAGGCCCGGCGGGCGGCGCTGGGTACAACGGCCGGGTCACCTCCTTCGTGGTGCTCTCCTGCGTCGTCGCCGGCAGCGGCGGCATCCTCTTCGGCTACGACCTCGGAATCTCAGGTACTACACTTCATCCCACAATCTATCTTGTTCTCCATTCCTCCCTCCACCTATAGCAAGCTAGCTGCATCTTGCTGTCCTGGCCCTGCAAGGATGACACCCATCCATCCATCCCTTCCGTCCCAACTAACCACCTCGCACGTTCACCTTGGCCATAATTACAAAGAAGCAGATTATTAAGCACTAGTACTAGTACTGGCGATGCCAGATTGGAAGCTCCTGCATTTCCTCACACCCCATAATTAATCACCACATAATGCTAGCTAGATGGTGGGCTTCTGCATTTAACAGTACTAGTGTGGTGGTGTGGGCACACACACCGTACCCAAACCCCCACTCTGCTTTGCCATATGCAGCATCACTGCCTGATTGACTAGCTACGAATTCATTCATCTCCATGCTTCTACGGCTCCAGCTTTCCCCACTCCCATCATCTCCTACCTTACCTTACATGACTTGCTCAATTACTTGCCCATCTCATCTTGCTAGCAGCACAATTTAACAAGGCTCACTCACTCATTAATCAACCCGCCACCTAGTTATAGTTATACTACAACTACAAACATACACACACAAGATGTGGCAGTGACACGGTGTCGACGCTCACCGATGACAACAGGCGGGGTCACGTCCATGGAGTCCTTCCTCAAGAGGTTCTTCCCGGACGTCTACCACCAGATGAAGGGCGACGGCAGCCACGTCTCCAACTACTGCCGCTTCGACTCCGAGCTCCTCACCGTCTTCACATCCTCGCTCTACGTCGCGGGACTCGTCGCCACGCTCTTCGCCTCCTCCGTCACCACCAAGTACGGACGCCGCGCATCCATCTTGATAGGAGGCTCCGTCTTCATCGCCGGGTCGGCCTTCGGGGGCGCCGCCGTCAACGTCTACATGCTGCTCATCAACAGGGTCCTCCTCGGCATCGGCCTAGGATTCACCAACCAGGTACACACACATGTCAACTACTACTAGTGTTTACGAATTAATTAGTAGCTTCATGCTAGTAGATAAGCAAGTCTTAGAGAAATATAATATTCCAATTCACAGGTCCATGTCTCATTGACTTATAAATGACCTACCCCGAGTCACATTCCCCAGTAGACGTCATGCGTGCTAATTTGGTCCAAATCCACGCTGCCACACACCCAAACACTAGAATTCAGTACTGGCCTTCGTTTTCTTTCTGAAAGGAGTAGCTTTCTTACCTCGCTCCACTCTGCACCCGGTCTAGCCAGAAAGCTACGCTGCTCACTGGCCCGCTGTCGAAAAAGGGCAAGTGGCAGCCACACATCTGCACTTGTTCAGAGATGAGATATTTCACACATACAGTATGTTTCAAGGAAAATGATATTTCAACAAGTTTATATATAGCTGAAAACCAAAGTCCAGTGAGCAGTCTTCTTCGTGGCCACACCGGCAGGTTTTAATCACTTAATGGCAGGTTTTAATAATCACTTAATAACAAGGTCAAATTCCAACCGCTCTTGTGGCCACAAGTGAGATGGCCACAAGATTTGTGTTCATTAGATGAGAAACTTCAAGCGTATACTTGGAATCAAAGTCAAGTCAGCAGCCTTATTCATGTGCACAAGGACAATTTAGTTCACAAGTCAAGTTTTCAACCACTATTGTGGCCAGAATTAATTGGTATGTTTTTTTTGTTTTTTGGGGGAATTGGATTTTTATTATTTCTACATAAAAAAAGCAAAACAAAACAAAAAGATCGATACTATATTAACAGTGCTAGAGTAACATGGCGACAGCAAGAGTGGTGACTGTTCGCATCAGTCAGAAAAGGAAGTTCACTATGATACTCGCTAAAAGCAAACCCCGTAGCAATATGCTTTTGCAAAAGGAAATATACCAAGATTGGCGCTCCCGAAGCTTTACGATGTCCAATCTTTTTCATGTACATTCGTAAAATCTAGAAGGGATATCCGTGCACGTGTCCTCCTCTACAACTACAAGTAGTAGCATATCTTATCACCAACTCTAGGTACACATGCCAATTACTTACTAATTAATCAACTTCATGCCAAATAAGCAAGTCTTAAAGGAATATTCCATTCATAAGTCCATGTTGCACTGACTTACCGAGTCACATGAAGCAGACGTCATGTGTAGTTTTGGTCCAGATCGATCCTGCCACACACCCAAGTTCAAGAATCAGTGGAGAGAGTAGCTTTCTTTCCTGATCACTCCATCCACTCCAGCAAGAAAGCTACACCAGTCACCGTCTCGATGTAGTAGATGATCCACTTTTGTCCCTGTCAGAATTGGCAAGTGGCAGCCACACATCTGCTGTACAGAGATTGTTCACACACATATTTGAAGTGTATAGCTGGTACCAAAGTCAAGTGAGCAGTCTTCTTCATGGGCACAGCTACAATTTCTAATTAGTTAACAGGTCAAATTCCAACCGTCCTTGTTGCGAGGATGAGTTGGCATTATTTGTGGTTCCATAAATATTAACCTCATGGAAAAATTGTCCTATGTGAGATGCTTCAAGTGTATACTACTTGGAATCAGAGTCAAGTCAGCAGTCTTCTTCATGGGCCAAACGACAAATTAGTCCACAAGTCAAATTTTCAACAACTATTGTGGCCAGAATTAATTGGTACAAATTTTATTTTGGTGGAGAATTGCATGAATTATTTCCATTTTATACAATATGGATCTTCATTCATTAGATCAGAACAGCAAGAAAGCAACAAAACAGATCAGCATCTCATTTGCTACAGTAATGCGGCAAGAGGAAAAGTGGTGGATATTCACATCAGTCAGAAAACAGAAAAGGAAGTTCACTATGATACTCACTAAAAGCAAACCCATAGCAAAATGCTTTTGCAAAAGGAAATATACGATTCACACACCTGAAACTTTATACTGTCTTGTCTTTTCGTAAAATCTGGAAAGGATATTCATGCATCTGTCCTCTACAAGTATATCTTTTCACTTTTTCAGGGAGAACTTTGAGGGGTAGACTTTTCCTATACTAGAAGTAACTAATCAATCAGTTATGCAATAAATATTCGTGCAATATTCAGGGAGAATATTGAGGACTTGACTCCTGAAATTTTTATGCTTTTTCATATATACTCGTAATCTAGAAGGGATATTCATGCATCTGTCCTCTACAAGTAGTATGTCTTTCCAGGGAAAATATTACACTTTTGCTGTACTAGAGGTAACTAATTGATGAGTTAGGCAATAAACATGCTATTTTTTTTGCAGTCGATTCCACTGTACCTTTCGGAAATGGCGCCACCACAGTACCGTGGTGCCATCAACAACGGCTTCGAGCTGTGCATCAGCATCGGCATCCTCATCGCGAACCTCATCAACTACGGAGTGGCAAAGATTGAAGGAGGATGGGGATGGAGGATATCGCTGTCCATGGCTGCTGTCCCTGCTGCGTTTCTGACAATTGGCGCGATCTTCCTGCCCGAGACCCCTAGCTTCCTGATCCAGCGTGACGGCAACATCGACCAGGCAAAGTTGATGCTCCAGAGGCTGCGTGGCACGACGGGTGTCCAGAAAGAGCTGGACGATCTGGTCACCGCAAGCAACATCTCGCGGACGATCAAGAACCCGTACCGGAACATCCTGAAGAAGAAGTACAGGCCGCAGCTGGTGATCGCGCTCCTCATCCCTTTCTTCAACCAGGTCACTGGGATCAACGTGATCAACTTCTACGCGCCGGTCATGTTCCGGACCATCGGGCTCAAGGAGAGCGCGTCCCTCATGTCAGCAGTTGTCACACGCGTCTGTGCCTTATTTGCAAACGTCGTAGCGATGATCGTGGTCGACAGGTTCGGGCGCAGGAAGCTGTTGCTAGCAGGCGGTGTTCAGATGATCCTGTCTCAGTTCACGGTGGGCGCAATCCTGGCCGTGAAGTTCAAGGACCACGGGGCCATGGAGAAGGAGTACGCGTACCTAGTGTTGATCATCATGTGCGTCTTCGTCGCAGGATTTGCCTGGTCTTGGGGACCTCTGACATACTTGGTCCCTACAGAGATCTGCCCGCTGGAGATCCGGTCAGCAGGGCAGAGCGTTGTGATCGCAGTCATCTTCTTGGTGACCTTTGTGATAGGGCAGACGTTTCTTGCCATGTTGTGCCACCTCAAGTTCGGCACCTTCTTCCTGTTCGGGGGGTGGGTGTGCCTGATGACACTGTTCGTCTTCTTCTTCCTGCCGGAGACGAAGCAGCTGCCCATGGAGCAGATGGAGCAGGTCTGGAGGCGGCACTGGTTCTGGAAGAGGATCGTCGGGGAGGAGGAGGAGGAGGTGGAAGAGGAGATGCAGACTCCAACAGGATCTGTAGCCTTGTCCACCACACCGCATAATAACTAGTGACATATTCTTGGGGGTGAAACAACCTGCACCCCAAAAATGATGAACTAGTCTGATCTGTATATCTGCATGTACGAGGGGAGGTACTCATATAACCATATATATACATATACTGTGTCTGTATGTATCCTAACCGGCTCAGTAGTCGAGTTAATGCAACTGTCAGCATGTAACCTATGATTAAGTTGGCATTTACGGATGGCAACGGATAATAAAGAATTTTGTAGCTCGAATCGAATGGTACAAGTCTTGCTTATTTGTGGCAGTTCTGCAGGCCCAGTTGATCTACTACAGTTCAGGTCAACTAAATGAAGCTGAGATCTGGTAGATGTATATCAAGGAGGGGTAGCTTAATGGAATGAAAAAACAGCAGAAATGCTCTTACCTTGGTTGCAAACCAGAGGAGAGGGAGTACTGTGTGTGTGGGTGGGTAACCCAGCCGTGGCAGGCTAGGAGCAACGCCGAGGATACCAGTGCGAACGAATGATCTTGCGATGCATCCTGCAATAACAGCAAAGGAATTTCTGGTACCTCAGAATGGTGCTAGCGCTTCGGGGAATTTCATCGAACACGTCGAGCGCAACACAGGGCAGGAGAGGAGCACCATTCGAACGGCAGCAGCCGTGCAATTCAGGATGATGCGACGGCGCCGATGCCTTTGGAGATTCTGGAGGGGAACGGAAGTGTCCTTGTGGAGACGGAGGCGGAGGCGGCGGAGGAGGGAAGCGCTTGGCTCAGGCGAGCAATGGCGATGCGCCGGCTGAACGTGGACCGTGGAAGCTGGTGACTGAGTTTTTTTTTCTTCGTTTTGGTTTGAGCGAACAGCCGTGGACGCGGCACTCATTCCGTCGAACGGGCCATATGAAGTGGGCTGACGGCTGGCCCATATGACCAGGCCCGCCCGTTGCAACTCCGCCTAATCCTCCTCCCCCGTTGCAGAAAAAAAGGTTTCGTAACCGCCGCGCCCGTACCCAGCGAAGCTGCTCCTCGTCCTCCGCTCCTCCGGTGGCCTCGCCGGCAGACGGGAACGAACGACCACCGCGCTCGGCGACGCCGGGTAAGCTCCGCTCCACCCTCCAACGAATGCACACGTGACTCCCCGCCCACGCGCGCCAGATCGACTCGCCAGCCCAGGCCGCGCGCGCGCCGCGCCCGCGACAGGTGTAGAGAGGGAAACCCTAGCCTAGCCTAGTCCTGTAGCGGAGGCTCCGGCGCGCGGATAGCGAGCGAGCGAAATCCTCGTCGTCCTCCATTGCGGCCGTTGCTGATTGATTTGGTTCCATTCCCCCCTCTCGCTGTTGTTGAACCAGGCCCCTGATGCCATGGCGACCCAAGCGGAAGAGGATGGGATTCGAGCGCCTCCCACCGTCGGACTGGCTCTCAGCGGCTCCAAATCCAGCGCCTACGTACTCCAGTGGGCTCTCGCCAAGTTCGCCAAGGACGGCAACCCCGCCCCTGCCGCCGCCTTCAGGCTCATCCATGTCCTCACCCCGGTCCTGGCTGTACCCACACCAAGTACGCTATGCCCCTCAACTTATCCCACCCGCTTCAGTATCTTTCATTCTTGCTCACTACGTGTTTGTGGAAATGTCTGTGTCCGTGTGCGACTTGGCCTCAGTGGGGAACTACATCCCCATCGACAAGGCGCACACCGTCATCGCCGACGACTACGTCAACAAGGTGTGGCTCAAGGCGCAGGAGATGCTCGCCCGCTGCAAGAACACGTGTCATGAAAACAAGGTGCGCCGTTCGGGTTGCAGTTCTGTTTCCTATTCTAGACTGACCAGGTGAATGGATGGACGAATCTACCCACCCCCTTGTCTGTCGGTTGAGTTTACTTATATCTACTTACCTGATTACCTCAGGTTGAAGCTCAAGTACTGCTTGTTAACGGCAACGATGTCGCCGATACCATCTCCAATCTCGTTGCTCAGTACCAGATACAGATCCTCGTTGTCGGTAACCCCACCAGGAGCGCCTTCACTAGGTATGTTTTTTACCGTACCGATTCACTATGATGGATGAGTTAATTAATTGTGCATGCATCTGTTGATCAATGGATGACATATCTTATGTAGGAAGTCCAGCAGGAATAGGACGTCCTCCAAAATCTGCAAGAGTGTCCCCAGCTTTTGCACAGCATATGTTGTCTCCAAGGATGGACTGTGTTCGGTCTATGCTCCTGGATCAGAGACTGGCTCGCCCTCTGCCTCTGGGGTGCCAAAAGGGACACGCAGCAGCGAGGTGTTGTTGGATGATACGTCCCGGAGATTGGGTATGCATGGCGTCCCCAGCTGTCAAGCTAACACCAAATATTTCTATGTATTTGATCCCTTTCTGTGGTTTGTGGTTCCCATTTCTTGGTCCGGCTGAAAATGCGAAACTGCAGCATGCTTGCATGAGGACACAAGGCTATTATTGCTTCTAGTACTTGGCTTGAAAGTTAAATCCTTATTTCCACTTCTCATCATCTGAATGTTACTTGTCACGCCAGATATGACTGACAACAGTTCAGGACGGGGTCCGTCTGGTTTTCCAAGCCTGCCACGCTCCAACTTGGCATCAGAGAGCCTCCAGCGTAGTTCATGTGCTGAAGGTCATCGCTCTTTTACTCTATATGATTATCTCACTGGAGATGCAACGGCATATGACGGCAAGGACAGTAGAATTACCTCTGGTGCTGAAAGCTCTATCTCAAGTAAATTGCGGGATTCGGGCGAGGTGCCAGCACAAGATAGGTCACTGCAGGGATTAATGCTTTCAGACAACAAGGTTAGTTGTGTGATTTCTTGGTTATTAGCAGAGTTTTAATGATATGCATGTCTTCAACTGTATTTAGACGTCCAGCGCAGAGCTTCTGATCTAATCGGATCATATCTTTGTTTGATAACGAGTTACTGTCAAGTTTACATGTGCCTTATGGTTCTTGAATTTTTATAGATGCATTCCTTAATTAGGCGGATTAACTGTTGATCTGTAAAAAGAGGTGAATAAAATATGGAATATTGATTGCATGCTTACTCTGCTGAGACCTGATAACCTGTTCCAATGCAGGATGATGTCAATACAGAGCTCGAAAAGATTTGTCTTCAACTGAGACATATACAGGGGGCATACAAACTCGTTCAGGATGAGGCTGTCGATGCATCTCACCAGGCAAGTCACTGGTATCTCTGCTGTCAAAAAGGATGAATTTACCAATCCAGCACAAAAGTTGAAATCATCTTATCTCTGATCCTTATTGATGTCAGGTGGATGAGTTATCTGCAAAACGCATGGAAGGGGAAGCTCAGTTAACAGAGATACAGTCCAGGGTGGATAAGGCCAACGACGAGATACTGGAAGAGATGGCACAGAGATATACGGTAGAGGAGGAAACCGCCCGTGTTAGGGATCTTGTAAGAGCAGAGGTTATGCAGAAAAATAGGCTGCTGGCAAAGGCATCCAAAGAAGCTGCTCAGAAATCGAAATTGGAGCAGCTCTTTGTACTTCAAGGCAACTCGTATGCGGCGTTCACTTGGGAGGAGATTGATAACGCCACATCGTCCTTCTCAGAAACGTGCAAGATCGGAACTGGATCGAATGGAACAGTATACAAGGGGTATCTCAATCACTTGGATGTAGCTATAAAGGTCCTCCATTCTAATGACAGCACCAGTACCAAGCATTTCAACCAAGAGGTAATTGCCTGAATTGCTTGCTTCTTCTAGTAAACAGTTTATTAGGCAGCACTGTATTTTAGTCGACTTCTCATAACATAGTGAACCCGTGTTCCATCTTGTGGATGAGTCATATTCATAGCAACTCTGTCCCAGCTTGTGCACGAGTCATATTTATTTTGGAGAAAAGAGAAACAACGCGTAGGTCTTACATAGATGTACTATTCCCATACTTATTTGCCGGATGTTGCCTATTATGGTCTCTGCAGTTCATTTAATTTTCTGTAGGACTTACCCATGCCTCCTGTACTATTAAGCCAGAATCTTTTAATCTCTAGTGAAGTCAGAATGATCAAATGATTAAGCAATTGCCTATTTCTGCAGCTCGAGGTTCTGAGCAGGATACGCCACCCACACTTGCTGATGCTCCTCGGAGCCTGTCCAGACAGGGGCTGCTTGGTGTACGAGTACATGGAGAGCGGCAGCCTCGCGGACCGTCTGCAGCGCACGAACGGCATGCCACCAATCCCATGGTTCCACCGCTTCCGCATCGCCTGGGAGATCGTGTCTGCGCTCGTGTTCCTTCACAGCACAAAGCCCAGCCCAATCATCCACCGCGACCTGAAGCCTGAAAACGTGCTACTTGACGTGAACCTAGTCAGCAAGATCGGCGACGTGGGCCTGTCGACACTAGTCCCATTGAAGGAGTCCCTGTCTAGCCGCACGGTGTACAAGAAGACCGGTCTGGCAGGCACGCTGTTCTACCTAGACCCAGAGTACCAGAGAACGGGGCAGGTGTCTGTGAAGTCTGACACGTACTCTTTTGGCATGGTGATCCTTCAGCTGCTGACGGCAAGGCCGCCGATCGGGTTACCCGAGCTAGTGGAGCGAGCTTTAGAAGATGGCGAACTCGGGGATGTCCTGGATGAGAGCGCAGGGAGCTGGCCCCTGAAGGAAGCGCATGATCTGGCTCAGCTGGGCCTAAGCTGTCTGGAAATGCGGAGCAAGAACCGGCCCGACCTCAGGAGCGTGGTTGCAGTAGAGCTGGAAAGGCTGAAGCATATCGCGGCCGCTGCGGCTGAGCCGGCCCAGGCCGTGCCAGGCTTGCTCGGGCCACCCAGCCACTTCTTGTGCCCAATACTCAAGGTAAGAGTAGTGGCAGAATAATGTTCAGTTTGCCTTTGACTGATGGCTTGATGCATGTATGTGTGATGAAAAGAAAAGGCTTATATGTGTGGGTGTGGTGCAGAGGGTGATGCAGGACCCGTGCATCGCCGCTGACGGGTACTCGTATGAGCGGAACGCGATGGAGATGTGGCTGTGCGAGAAGGACGTGTCGCCGATCACAGAAGCGCGGCTGCCTGACAAGACGCTGGTGCCTAACCGGTCCCTTCTGAGCGCGATCACGAGCTGGAGGTCGGAGGCAGGCGTTTGATGGAGGCTAATGGTAGCTAGTTAGGTCTGACTAAGTGCACATATCATCAGGGCTGGATGGAGAAGCCGAGAAGGTTAGCCCATGGTATACACAGAGAGGGTAGAGCTGTTTTTTGTTTTACCTGCTTTAGGCCATGTCAGCTTCTGCATAAAGTGGAGGAGCAGTTTTGCAACGATAAGTAGCATCCTCGGGTAAGTAGGAGTAATGGTAATTTTTCACCTAGAGAAGTGCAATGATGACTGGCTCGTTTTGTCAGCTTTGAGTATGGCATTTTGCGGTGCCAGGTTTAAATAGTACAGTATTTCCTCCGTACCGAATTAGATGTCACGGATTTTTCTAGTGATTGCATAATCTTGTAATTACAAAGGCACATTCTCACTTGCTCATGTTCTTTGGTTATTTTCTATCAAGTATTTTTGGTCTATTATTTTTATCACCTGCATTTTAAAAATCCGGCGCGCGTCAATTTGCCCCCGCGCACTCTCCAAATTTGGTGCCCGGCCTCCAGCACGCTCTATCTCTCCCGCCCACGCGCGAATGCCCAACCACCGCTGAAACTCCCCCCGCACCGCAAATCCATCCTCGCATGTGCGCACGCCGCGATGGATCCAGCCTCCTCATTGCCGCAGTACTTGGTCCCCGGCGATGACCTCGGCGCGGGATTTCCGGCGATGGTGAACCCTAACCCTACAGCTGGTGTCGCTGCCGCGAGCTCCAGTGCTCGCCAACTCTTCAACTTCGTGCCGCCGCACGTGACCACGACTACCGCCGCCATTGCACCTCCACCGCCGAAAGGAAGGGCAAACACAGGCAACCGCTCGGCCGCGGCCACGGCAGCCGGCGCCAACAAGTCGGCCAAACGGGTTAACTCGCGCCGCCCTCCTGCATCCGCGCGTGCATAGCCGAAGTGTTGGCCAAAAAAAGAATAGCGGCAAACCACTTGAAGGCCCAAAGTGAAGGAATGAATGCATTTGGAGGCATGGGTGGTTTTGGAGGCTTTGGAAGCATGTGAGCAACACTGGGGGCTTTGGAGGCTATGGTGGCATGGGGCTCGGAAGCATGGAAGGCTTCGGTGGCATGAGTGACTTCGGTGGCATGGGAGCAACACCGGGGGATTCATGGTCTCCGTGGTGAATCCATCACCTAGGATCCATGTTGATGTCTGTGGAGATTTGTCACATGCCAACACCACCGTCCAAGACTCCCAAGGAGAAGAAGCATAAGATGGAAGTGGCAATGGCAATGATCATGATGGTGTTGACAAATGATGTGTCAACATATTAAATTAGTGTTGAACTTGGTTGTGTGGAATTATCATTTTTATTTGAACTATATTCTAAATTTGTGTTGAACTTGGTTGTGTGAGACAAGCATTTGATTGTTCAGAGTCATTTGTTGTTCTATTTATTTTATTTTGTTTGATCTTGTTGATGCATTGGGAGCTTGAGAAAGCTGTTTGCGCCGGTGCGTGTGCTGCAGTTTAGCGTGTGCGGTGGGGGACATATTTTCTCCATTTTAGCGCGCCAGATTTAGCGTCTCCGTCGGAGGAGAAACAGGGGCCGTGCGCTAAACACGAATCGCGCGCACTGCAAAGCAATTTTAGCTCGACTGTTGGAGTTGCTCTTATTGCTGATGGCGGTCGACGTATGGCTAACTCCCAGCGAACAAGCTGTGCCAAAGGAGGGAGAGTGTCATGCAACAAACATTTGAAGAACAGTGAATGAAACGGGGAAATCATATTGAAAAATATATTTACAAGCAGTACATTCAGCCCGAGAAGCCATCCTTCACAACGGCCGCTGCAGTGTGCTGCAGTGAACGATACGAGAGTATGACAAACCATCCTTCACAACGATCCATTTTTTATTTTGAGACAAGATCCCCCAAGGATCACAGCGATCCATTTTAGTTACCGCCTCGGCCGCCGCAGCTGTCTCTTATGCCACTGTCTCCGCTTGTCTGGCCACGTTTGCTCATGCCGCTGCCTCCACCTGTGTGGTCTCCTCCGTTTATACCGCCCTATCCGCTTGTGCCTCCGCGTCCACTTGTGCCGCCCCATCCGCTTATGCCTCCGTGTCTGCTTATTCCGCCACGTCCGCTTGTGCCGCCTCCTCCGCTTGTGCCTCCACGTTCGCTTATACCGCCATCTCCGCTTATGCCTCCGTGTCCGCTTGTGCCGCCCCCGCCGTTTGTGCCTCTGTGTCTGCTTATGCTGCCTCCTCCGCTTATGCCACTACCTCTGTTTGTGCCGGCGTGTCTGCTTATGCCACTACCTCCGCTTGTGCCGCCGCCTCCGCTTGTACCAGTGCCTCCGCTTGCGTGGCTGCCTCTGCCTCCGCTTGTGTTGCTGCCTCCGCTGATGCCGCCCCCTCTACTTGTGTCGCCACTTCTCCTACTACGGCTACCGCTTATTATGCAGCCTCCTCCGCCTCCGCCTCCTCCGATAAAGCCTACAACACCGCTACGAGCCATCCTAGATTCATCGCGGCCGCTGCTGCTGCTGTGGACCGTGGTGCTGCCGGTGTGGCTCCCACCACCCCTGGCACTGCCACTGCCCATGTCAACGCGGTTACCCTTGATGAGGCCGCCCTCGATAGAGTGTGCAGCGCTGCTGCCAGCCATCACCCTCGGCGACGCTGCCGCCAATAGCGCCGATGATGATGTCAGCAGCCACCGCAAGGGGCAGGACCGAGCTAATACGCATCTGCATGAGGACGCCAAACAGAGCAAGGAACAGCACGGTGCCCCGAAGCGGAGCCATTGCTAGGTTCGTATATTGAGGGCGTTGGTGATCTCTCTCTCTCTATGGGTCTCGGCTTCCAAACTTCTCATATATATATATACACACAGTTTCTTGATCTCTCCATTCAAAATGTTTTAAGTTCCCTTCAACGAATGATCATCTCATACGCATGGGTGTATTGTTTAATATAGATCTTCCGCAAGTGACAGTTGGTCACAGTGCTCCGGGGTACTATACATATAAGTAGCTTCTTGTACCTCTGCATTTCTAATGTTCTAAGTTCCCATTAACAAATAGTCATCACAAATCGCATGGGCATATTGTTTAGATGGATGGATCTTCCGGAAGTGACAGTTGGTCACTGTGCTCGGGCTCACGTCTTCCTACGTGCTCCCAAGTCCCAACCAACAAAGAGTAGTATAGCAGCTTGCCATCTTCTTGCCAACATTAAGAACTAGTTACACCCATAAATATAATGACATTTTTTTTATAGAAATGAGCGCTTTATTACCACAGTACATAGTAATGTTTACACCCGTCCTCTGCATAACCACGATGCACACAGCCCGACAAAAATCCGAAAGAAAAAAAGTATGACAAAACATAGGCGAACATTACAATAACAAAATCTCTTTTTCCTGCCGCTTATTCAGATGGTAGATCAATTCTCAGATCATGTTGCCATCCAAGCCTGGAAAAGATATCCCTTCACTACGGAAACGCATGCTTTGCCATGTCACATACAGGACACGACAAAGATTGGGACGGCAAAGAACTATTTGCCGTGTGCTTCCGCGGAACTGCACGACAAATGTTTTGTCTTGTGCCTACACACGCCGCACGACACAGAAAAGTAACTGCACGCCAACGCGAGCGGGACGACGCGGTCTGGTGGGTCCTGCTAGGAGAATTTGCCATAATGAACTCTTTGCCATGTGCCTTGGCCCGTGGGCCCCACATGCAGACTATGTCGTCCGCCGTGTCTTTTCCGTGCGGGCTTCTTTGCAGTCCGCCTCCCGCTGTCGTGCCATTTTGTTTGTCGTGCGCCGCACATGGCACATCATGCCCCAGTGCTGCCCAACCCGACAAGCCTTTGCCGTGTGCCCTGAGGCAGCACACGGTAAAGTGACCATTTGGTCACCAGGACGACATGCCTTTGCCGTGTGCCCTGGGACATCACACGGCAAAGTGACCATTTGGTCACCAGGGTGCGCCCTAGGAGAACAGGTGAGCGTCGCGTGACACCTCTGCCTTGTGCTTATACACGCCATATGACCCTATGTCGCTTTGTCGTGTGTTTTCACACGGCAAAGGCCCGGTGAATTTCTTTTTTTTGCCTTTTTTATTTCATTCCTGCAATTTAAACATAAAATGTACCACATATGTTTCCAAATCAACAAATATAGCACCAAACACATGGAAGATTCCATATAGAGTTCATAGAAGTTGCATATAACATCACTGATGGCTCTGATTTTTGCCATCTTCCACTGTGTTTAAATGTTGTTTTTGGTCAAGTAATTGCCAAAGAAACTCTCAACTTTACCACTAATGACTAATAATTGCAAATATATAGAAATCCCTTCTTTGATTTATGTTGTGCATAAAATCACTGCTTTTAAGGCGAAATAAGGAGTCATAATGAATAATTTTGAGAAAGTACACACGGTCAAGTAATTGGAGAAGCTTACCAAGGCGTCAACACGCTTAACGACCACTGGTACGGACGCGGTCTGCCCGTACCGCCCGCCCGTACCAGGTGGCGATGGCTTCGTCTCGTCAAACCCTACAACTTTCGTGAAGACACCTATATATTTCGAGGCTCCAGCCGCTGGCTGGGGAGTCACCATTCTCAGATTGCATTACAACACCATCAAAGGATATCCACACCATTGTTCATCACTTTCACCATCCATCCCTCCACTATCCATAGCCATTGCTTTGTACTTTTAGATCTCCTTGTGATTTGACGACCATTGTAAGAATATTTAATTTCAATCTAAGTATTTGCATGATGTTTTCTATCTCTGATCTATTTGTTATGAGTGAGTAGTACTCACGGGTTGCGGGTTGGGGAGAAATCTCGCAGCAATTATGTGCATCTAGATCATGGGAGAATTGTAGTTTGGTTGGATTGGTGATTTGTATCTTTTGTTTCTTCGTCTCTTGTCTCGATCTATGGACTTGTAGGTACCCAAGATCCCATAGATTGGTAAAGGCTTGAGGTGAGATACTTGGCTAGCGACGATCTCATAGGCAACTCAGTGACAGAAAGGGAAGTACGGTCTTCGCCTAGCGTCCCATTCGGTATCAACAACAGCATCACCACTTAAAGCCTTGATCTGTGTTTACACTTAATAATCGTTTGTAACTCATGGCTTGGGTGTACTCTTGGTTGGATTAAAAGTCTATTGCTATGCCCTCTGCATCACGGGGGCTCTAAAATATTAGGATGTGTTGCCCACAAAAGATTATCTCAATACAAACATTATACATGACTATGCTTATTATTATCTTTTATCCCATTTGATGTGCAGCTGCAGGTGAATCTTAAACCTTGGCCTATCTCCATCCATTGATTCAAAACCTGTTATAAAGTAAACTAGATTGGTTTGGTTAACTAAGGTAAAACGAGCAAACAAAGTCTTGTAGACGTGTCCTTTTTATTACCTTTTAGCAGTGCTTTCCGAGGTTCGATTAAACCTAGGTCTTCTAGAAAAAAGCTATTATACTACATCCATAAATCCGGATCGAAGGTATCAACCATATATATTCCAACAAGACAAACTGTGTCCAAATCCATGCATAGAGTTCATACAAGTTCACACAACACTGGTGAAAAAACGAGCCTTTAGTCCTGGTTCGGGAGGTCCTCTAGTCCCGGTTGCCCAACCGGGACTGCCGAATTGGGACTAAGGGTCCAACCCTTTAGTCCCGGTTGCCTTATAAACCAGGGCTAAAGTCCCTCCACGTGGTCGCTCTCCGGAGCGGGGGATGGAGGACCTTTAGGCCCGGTTTGTAACACGAATCGGGACTAAATAGGTTCACACGTGGTGACCTCCTTTTTATTTTCTGTATTTTAATTCTTTTTCATTTTGTGTATTTCTTTTTGTGTTCCCCATTCAATTCTTTTTATTTGAAACAAGTTTTTATATGCATATTCTAATCTACTACATATTGCACACGGTGATGCATATATAATATAATTTGTCTTATGAGCATACATATATATATATATATATATAATTTGGTATACGATGTTCATAATGGAATAAGTCAAGAAGTAAGCTCTTGCCTATGTGACTATGAGAATCACTGGATAGACTTGGTACAATGATTGTTAAAAGAAGGAAAACATGTGTAACATCTACTATGCCTCAGTCATAGGTTCCATCTTATGATACCATGCTGTATACTCAACATAACATGATCCAAGTTTTAAATCAAAAAAACAGGTTCCAAAGTGATATTTGAGAGAATCACTGAACAAGAAGCTAAGTATAGTCTTCATTGTCTAGAGAGAACTGAAGGTATACATCTGATCTATAAAGGATGGTGGAATTGATCGTAAAAGGGTTACCCTAGGAAGTTCCATCCAACCTAAATGATTGGAATTCTCACAACATTGAGTGCCCTAGAATAAGAGAAGCATGGTTAGATATCAAAGTGACATTTATTGCACTGTCGATAAGATTTACATTGAGATAAGAAGTATATGATTACTTTAAAGGTAAAATATGCAATGCTATGGCTAGGGAAGTCCATGTTCCCACAGAATGTGTTCCTAATGATCATGGCAATGAAAACGTCATCTTTTAATTGATTAATCGGATGTCATGACATAAGGAACAAAAACAACACTCTGTTGCCAAAACATAAATATTTACACTTCGAGGATATCATGTAATGATAAGAAGAATGTCAAATTAGGTGACATTAACAATTCGCAAAGACATAAGGATTTGTATAGTACAGTCTAGAGACAAAACCTCTTCCATGAGCAAGCATCATCAAAACACCAAGAGTTGTATGGTATAATGATTCATATCAAATGTAACTAGTTTACTTGTACTCTAGTGTAAGTGGGAGACTATTGGAAATATGCCCTAGAGGCAAATAATAATATAGATTCTTGACATATTTCAATAAGTTCATAATAGGTTTTATATCATGCTATAATTGTATTGATAGGAACGTCAATACATGTGTGATATGTAAACCACCAGAGTCCATAGTGATCCTCTAAACATTAGTTCATTGGTCAATCAATGATCGACGTTTCCCGATCATGGACATTTATGTCATTTGACAATGGGATCATTTCATTAGGGGAATGAAAGTGATGGACATACCCAACATAGAAATTGTAACACGATCAAGTCATGAATTTCACCGTTACAATGACTGAGAAACATAGTAACAAATTTCTTAGACCGTAAGACCATATTTAATCACTGTCACCCGAGAGTGCCTTGTTTGCATCAAACATCACTCGGTAAACGGTGATCATAAAGGTGTCTTCAGGTATTCAAAGGGGCATGTAGAGGCGTATGTGTCAAGAGCAGGATTTGTTCCTCCGTGTGATGGAGAGATACTCTGGGCCAACTCAGAGACATGACATCTATAAAGCTGCGACGTGTGACTAGGTCACGGGAATGGCATAGCTCAAAATGAGTAAAGTTCTACTTGTCGGTAACGAGATTGAACCTGACATGGTGATGCCTTGATCAGGTCTTAGACAAGTAAAGTATCAAAGTACCAAAGGAAAAAAGGACTCTATGTTTAATGGTTCAACGACAAAGATTCTCGTGAAATCCACATGGGTTATTATGGGCATCCAGGTCCCGCTGATGATCATTAGTCCGAGAGTGGTTTCGGCCATGTCTAGACTATTCCCCAACCATTAGTGTAACATACTTAAGGGTTTGACAATGCTCGAAGATCATTCTGGTATCATAGGAATCACCGAAAAAAGAGAAGGGGAAACCGAAAGTGTTCCGGAAAATTCCGGCAGGTGTTGGGAAGAAGGTCTAGTGCAGCGGGAATTAAATAATATGTTAATACTTGAATTATACATTTATTTATATTTATTTAATAATTTAAATATGATTTAATGGGTAGCCTATAGGCTAATTCCCTAAGGGGAAAGGCCAAGAGGGAGCGCACCCAAAGGGGGGAGGGAGTGAGTGACCGGTTGGGCCCCTTGGTGCTCACGTGGGGCCCAAGGAGGCCTTGGCCGGCCAGCCAAGGTGGTCTCCCACCTCCTCCTCTCCTTTAGTCCCATATTTCTTAGGCAATGGACTTGGGGGTTCCCTCCCCCTATAAAGGAGGGCATAGGGAGGAATTTAAACACACCAATTAATCCCAAGCTTTGAGGCTTCTCCCTCCAAGTCTCCTCCTCTATCCATCTCTCTCTTGTGACTGCGGCCCCACTTTAATGGCTATGCAAACGAGAGAGTTCTTCACCGTGGAGTGCCGTCGTGCTGCGGGGATTCCGGATCTAGGAGATCTACTTCCGCAACCTCTGTTGGATCAGAGTCCAGGAATCATCGTTAAGTACCGTATGTGTGCGACCCCCTATGAGGCTCCGTACGTGTGGTGCTGGAGTCGTTAGAGTCATCGGAGTCATTGGAGCCGATGGAGCTGGAGCTAGTGGAGTTGTCCGAGTTCAGAACGACCTTGAGGTCGGCGTCGGTATGATTACATCATCCACGTTATCCCGAACGTTAACAAAGCTTTTCGGTCATCAACTTTGTGAGTTTGCGAAAAGCCCCTCCCGTTACCCCCCATTACTCCTAGATAGATCCTGGCAGTCGGTGTGTTTGTGTAGGATTTTTTTTGTTTTCAGGCGCTAAAACCCAACAATCAATGTGCTGTAGAGCTCTCTAGTGTTCGACAGACTTGCTGAAGGCCATTAACCGACGGTGAGCTTTATGATCAATCTTTGAGAGGACAATCACCGATGCTTATATTGATGCAAGAGCTTGGTTTTCGAAGTGACATAAGGCTTGCAGGAAGGATGTTGAACGAGCATTTGATGTGATCAAACAATGAGCAAGACTTAGTATTATTTTTCAGAACTAGAAATTTCCATAAGCATGACACAATTGCTACGGTTCAGTTAGAGCAACTGTTATTAGAGCAACTCTAGCGAAAATTCTATTTGGCTCCCGGGTCCAGATGCTCCTGCCTCTTGGACCAACCCGGCCATTCTAGATGGCAACGCACATGCATACAATGTTGTGTATTGCGAGAGTATCCCGATATTTCCACAGTGTTCCATCCCACATGCAACCAAATCGAGTACGTTCCAGCCTCGTCAGAATTTGCCGGTACAGATTGTGTGGCCCAAAAGACCTGGACCAACCCCATGGTCCTGGTCCTGGACCGCAACTACGGAGGCCCAACGACCACGTCGTCATCTCCTTGGGCAGGCTCACACCAAATGCATGAAGCTTCACCGTCCTCCACATGGAAGCCACGAGCCATCCACCCACCCCCATCGTGCCCCAAGGCGACGGTCGTCGGCTCATGGTCTCCATAACCTTCTTTCAACTCTTGTGCCTCGCCATCGTCCCTGCCACCACTTCCTGCATGCAATTTTGAATGGATTATGTGTTAATACAATTTGGGCATAACAGTTATGTCAGCACATTACACAGAAAGCAAACTGATGGACTAGTACGGCACCTGTAGCTCGATAGTAGCCTACACACTAACCACACTATAATGCCCTTCCAAAGATGCCTGTGACGAAGGTAATGCACCCAAAATGTTGAGCTAAAAAAACCTTTTGCATACTTACCAAGAACGTGTCTATGCGAGAGCGAGACGCCGAGCCGGGAATTGCCAATGAGAAAATGCATGTATGCTAAGTGAACACCGCTTCATGTCTATCTGTTGATCTTGCTCTAGAAGGCATGGAGAAAACGGCAAGCAAGTCAGGTAATCGAGAGGCCACAAGATCCATAGGAAGATAGTACCACAAGTAATTGTTACCTCAGCTTCCTCGCTCGCAACCGGAGAGGCTACACCGTCAGAGGTACCCAGACCACTCGCCTGTCGGCGACATTGGTGTGTTTCAGCTGTCCATCTTGTTTGCCCTACCTCACAAGAATGGGGGAGATTCATAGGGACCTCTCACATCCACAGCTACCTCCTTCTGCCTCCCAGTTATTCAAACCGATGAAAGTAAGGGCGTGACATGCCTTCCAAGTGTTCATGGATACACTTGTCCAGGCCACACCAACGCCTGTTTATACTCTTGATTCTTCAAACCTACTCTGCAACCAAAGAAACAAGTGAGCATGGATGGTTGTGTGCTAATTTAAGCTGCAGGCAGTTGCATAATTTCTCAACACAGACAGCTTCCACAAGACCTCAACAGCATATAGAAAATTAAATTACAGATTTCTGCAGAAAACACACTGTAGTTTTTTTCCTGAAGCTAGTGTATAACTAAGGTGTCAAACATAGGATATGTTAGCCATCATTCACCAATTGTAAGCCAACAAGCAGCAATCAGGTATCCTAGATGTCCGGAAATCCTAGAAGCTTACTACAAGTGCTCTTCTGATGACCTGTTACACTGCACAAGCTGCATTCCTTTTGGGGTTGCTTTGGGAGGTCACCTTGTTCATGTAGTTCTCTTGTGTCCAGGTTTCCTGCAAATGTTGTAGAAACTTGGTAGATCAATGCACAGAGCCAACCATGCGACTATCTTGTACACACAAATCAGCATTTGTACCATAAAGTTACCGAGCACCCGCACAAGATTTCTTGCATGCATTTTGTCTTCTCTGCATTCAGACAACTCTTCCCACATCTTATTCTGAAACCATGTTCCCAGAAGTATAGGTTGTAGAACTAGTAAGATTCACTCCGCGAATTGAATGTAGTCCGAAGGCAAGAATCGATGACCTCATCCCCCGGCTTTTCTGCATAACCACGTATCGATTTCTCAAGTGCACTCTGTCCCGAAGGACAGTGTATCCTTTCATGTGGTGCTCAATCCATCCGAACCCAACATCAACCAGCAAATGACCAATTAAGCCATGGCCATGCATTGGTACATAAATAAAATTTTCAAAATATGTGCCGCCATATTTTCAGTTCATATTTATGTGTTTTTTCACACGCACTAATAATTGCACGGACTACCCTCACTTTTTGTTCAGCAAACATGAAGTACTACTACAAAGAATCTATGTTTCCGTTTTTCATTTTGCATTCTAGACTGCACCCAACACTGTTACAAATAACACTGGAGATCCATGGAACCAAAATTATGCTACCCTTCTGAATCATGGTCGGAAAAGCTACCCTTCTGAAGTCAAAAATACAGTTTCAGCCATGTCTCCAATGTACAAATAGGGCCGAGTCCACAATGAGGCATTTCTCAGCAATACTAGGGACTGGAATTGCTACCCAACAGAACTGATAAATCCAGTTCACAATTGCCTCAATTTCATCTTAGTTCTGCACGGATCGGCTCGACATGGCATCACCGCTGCTCCGGCGCCCTTCATAGTTTGACACACGAAAACTGCAGGATTGTATACTCTTCCACAGCAAATTCCGTTGCTATGCATCGGGGAAAGTAGCAACCAGATATGAGCGGGAGGGGGAGTGTTGCAAATGGGTCCAATAGAGTGTGTTTTAGAAATTTTTTGACAAATATCCCCCTAATCTCTAGCTCGATTCCGGGACAGCCTGCAGGAGCTGGAGCTCAGCTACACTCTCTTGAATCTCGACAGGGTGAATAAGCTCTACTTGCTGCCATCGTCCGTTTTCCGCTTCGCACCCACACTCTGCACGGCCAGATTCTTGGGCTGCCTTTTCCCCGACTTGATTCTGCAGCTGTCCCTCCGGTTTCCGCGCCTCAAGCAGCTAACCCTGGAGAGAGTCGCCATCTCCGAGGACGCTCTCTGCAGCTTGCTCTCTCGCTACGCTGCATTGGAAAGCCTTGAGCTCACGCACAATTACGGCACTGCTCCCCTCTGCATACGCTCCCAAACTATCAAGTTTCCGTGCCTCAAGCAGCTCACCCTGGGTGGAGTCACCATCTCCGAGGATGCTCTCCAGAGCGTCTTCTCTGGCTGCCCTGCCTTGGAAAGCCTTGTGCTCAAGGAAAATTTCGGCATTAGACGACTCTGCATACGCTCCCAAACTCTCAAGTGTTTAGGCTTTTGCGCCGGCTTTCATGGAGGAGATACCGTTTTACAAGAGTTGGTCATCGAGGACGCCCCATGCCTCGAGAGATTGCTACCACTTGAGCCAGAGTCTGGCCCAGCGGTCATACGGGTTATCTCGGCACCTAAACTGAAGATATTGGGTATGCTCTCCCAAGACATAGCAGAACTTCAATTTGGATCAACAGTTTTTCAGGTGGTAGCACCAGCCTTCATCCATTGCACATTCAGTTATGACCCACTGGAGCCAATTGAATGCCTTGAGCTCCATCTCAAAGAAGTGGTCTTGAAGAATTACGACGGCACAAAGAGGTCATACATTGATTTCGCCAAGTTCTTTGTTTTAAATGCGAAAGCGCTAAAGGAAATGAAAATCACATTGCCTTACCACCGCCGGCGCAAATGGTTTGCTAAGCAACACATGATGCTACGAGTCAAAGATAGAGCTTCTGGAGATGCTCGCATTGAACTGAAATGTGGCACTGTTGACTATGTTATATACAACAGGCCTATCCATGATTTGTCAATGGCTGATCCTTTGACATGCCCTCCGGACGATGCTCCGAGTGTTGTTGTGGCCCACTTTGAAGAGTGCTTTGTCTTCTGTCCAGAGCCCAACTTTTATGTTGCTGCTTTTGTTTCTAGCCTGATATTGCCCCAAACCTCTGAGTTCTGAAGCTTTATGAAAGGCTCTACTTCAGTCAGCGATGGAATGGTTTGTGGCCCACTCAGGATTATACCTGGGCCGAGGAAGCAGTGTCTAAGCTCAAGCTTCAAATCTGAACTTGCCACTTGAAGGGGTTCCTCAGTAATATATATTATATTTCTATTGTCCTTGAATGCTGGTTTAAACCTGTTATGTTTAGTTGGTCGTCGTTGTTGCTTTGTTGTTTGGTCCTGTATCGTAAGCTGCTGACACTAGCTGTACTATATTTATGTATCATATAACTTGCTTTAGTGAAAAAGGGTGGCCTTCATGCCTTTCGTCTTAAATTTATTCCTTTGTGATCAATGACAGAATGTTTGCAACCTTGTTTCTGCTATTTTTAGTGAATAATTTATCTTCAGTTAATATAAGTGTTTCTTTACTTACAATTGGAATTTCTTACCTTGCATTTACCCTAACTTCTTTCATTCCTGCTAATAATAGCATTTGAATTTTCAATGCTGATTGCTTGGTTTGTACTTGGGGGGTTGCTCCTTTAGATATTCGAGGCACATGTACGTGCTTACTTTGTTAGTTGCATAGCTGTACCATCTCATATTTAGCTACTTGATTGATCAGAATTTGTCTTAGGAATGGTGCATAGTTGTGCTTATGTGTATTGAAGTTCCGTTTTTTATTTGTATGCATGATTCTTTCTTCTCAGTATTTGTTGCAGTCACCATGTTCAATTCATCAAGATTGTGCTGTGATACATATAGATATGAAGTTTTTTTTCCCTTTCCCAAAGAAAGATTTTCTCGGGTAGTTGCTCGTGTAAGCCAAACAAAATCAAATTCAATAACCTTTGATTCTTAGTGATTATTAAATTTCGTCTTATCATTCTATTCCAAGCCGTACTAAAATGTCTATTACCTTTGCTAAGTGCTAGTTGTGCATTTCTGTTCAAGAATCTATTGCTTGTTCCTATCAGTTCTTATGAGCATCTCAATAATTTTCTGGTCAGTGAAATCATTAATGTTTTATTGATTGGTGCTGCTGCATCTGTACTAATCAGATAGGTTTTAGCCACCTATTAGAGTATTAGTTAATACATAGTTTCCAATATGGGTATTTTCGTTATTGAGCGTTGCAGTTCCCATGCAGATAGCAGCTTGTTTGTTCAGCGGTGCATCTACTTCTACTAATATCCGCGTTCTTATTTTCCACGAAATAACTGTATCAGAATTCAGCTTCAGCTTTTTATATATCTTTTTTGGAGTTATTTGAGTATAGTATTCATTTTAAAGAACACATCAATATGAAATCATACATGATTTACAATGCACATGTTGAACTGATGCATGTTCAGTTTCATATACTTAGATTTTTTACTCCGATGTACTTGTCTTCATTCCTATCTATACTGCAGTACATCTATGCTCTGTAAGAATGTTTTTATTTAGCTAACCTATAGCAATGCGAAGCATGGTCTGTGATTTTCTTCTGGTATTGATCAGCAACACCCGCTTAATGTTTACATGGTAGGTGAGAGGTAAGGAGCCTGGTCATGGAAGTGCCTGATGTAGATGAAAGCAGACTTAATATTCTTAGCTATGGCTAGCTGTGTAAAGTTTCTTGTTGCCTTGTACATCACCGAAAAGTTATGATATCATTTGGCAGACCAAAGTTGTGATTTTCTTAGCTAGCAGCAAATTTTGGTAATTCTGGGAGAGCTGTACTGTGGCAGGCACGCAAGGCGCTGTGGAATAAGGAGCGTTACTAAAACAAATTGGCCTTGCTAGATGTTCATTATACTTTGCATGGTTCGTGCAACATTGAAATGATTAGTGTTAAAATCTGGGCTACTTAAAATCGCGCTCACATGTGTTAATTTTTTTTTTGAGCGACAACAACGGGGGGCGAACTGCCCACCTGAAAATTTCCATTAAAAGGGGCGACAGGCGCCTGCGGGGAGGAATTACAATTTTAAGGGGGGAGGGAGGGGGAGACGTTTAAATGAGGCGCCCCCTCGACGGTGGGAGGGAATGCGATTTACACCCCGGCTAAGAGGGACACACACCATTGTTCCACGCACTCGAAGCTAACACGGGGTGGAACCCTAACCCGCCAAAGCCGCAGGTGCACGACGACTTGCTCGAGAATCGCCGAAAGGGGGAGGCGAACGGTCTTGAAAACCATCCGATTCCTAGTCTTCCAGATGACCCAAAGGAGCCCGGAAAGGACGGTGCTGCACACGGAAGGGCTCCACACTGGATTGCTGGCCTGGAGCAAAGTCCAGGACACGTCGACAGTCGTGGGCAGGGGGCACCGACGGGGCCCAAGCATGCGCCGCCAGAAGATACGGAGGCGGGGACAAGTGAAGAAGAGGTGCTCGAGCGTCTCTGGCACACGGGGGCAGAAGGGGCACGAATCAGTGCTCAAACAGCCGATGTGGTTCAGGAGGGCACGCGTGCGCGTCTTGCCATGCCGCAGGATCCACACAAATACCTTGACCTTGAGTGGCGCGAAACCAGCCCAATTCAGGTCATGGAGGGGAGTGACGCATCCAGAGCTCTTCAACATCTTGTACACCGCACCAGCGCTGAAACTCCCGCTTCCGCCCCACGCCAAGGATCTTTCGTCGTCGGCATTTGAGGCGCGCCCAAGCAGGTGGTCGAGCGCGCCATGGAGCATGCGAAGCTCGGTGTCCGCGGCAGGAGAGATCCTGGCATGAGTGTGGAGCACCAACGAACGGTCAGCGAGGGCATCGGCGACCGACCCGGCAGGGCGGATCATGTGGGAGTAGGCCGCAGGCAAGGCCGCCGAGAGCGCACCCAACGATGTCCAGTTATCCTCCCAGAGATCCACAGAGCGCCCGTGCCCCACGCGGACAGAAGTGATAGCGCGGTATAGGGGCAGGAGTGACGAGAAGACCTTCCAAGCTGGGGTCAACGGGGCAGGGTGCGCGCATAGGTAGTTCGATCGGACCCAGTCAGCCCACGGCGTGCGTTGCCCAGAGAGGACGACGTGCAGCCTCTTGAGGAGGCACGTGTTGTGCAGGGAGAGGTCGACGACTCCCAAACCTCCTTCCGATCTAAGACGGCACACGACCTCCCATGAGACTTGGCACGAGCCGCCAGAGCAGGACGTCATCCCACTCCACAGCATGCCGCGACGGGGACGGTCCATCTTGGCTATGGTCCCCTAGGACAGCCGTAGTGCTGACATTGCGAAAGCAGGAAGGGCGGAGAGAACCGATGTCGAGAGCGTCAATCTGGCACCCAGCGAGGTGGCACGAACCTGCCATGGCGGGATGCAGCGCTCGATCTTGACGGCTAAGAAGTCCAGCGCGGATGCGGGGAGCTTCCGATCAGAGAGCGGGAGGCCAAGGTACGTCTGGGGGAAGGAGGACACGGGGCATCCCAGGATGCCAGCCAGGTGCAGGGCCTCGGCGTCCGGTACGCCGATGGGCACGAAAGCGCTTTTGTGGAAGTTGATGGTGAGTCCGGTCGCCTTTGAGAATTCGTGCAGGATGTCGCGAAGGCGGCGAAGCTGGCAGGGTCGGCGCGCACCAAAAGCAATGTGTCGTCGGCGTACTGAACGACATGGCAGGGTAGGTCGTCTGAGAGGGGGTGGCGGAGCCGATGCGCATCCATGTCCTTCAAGATCAGCTGGCGTAGGAGGTCGGCTATGTGTTAAAATCTGAAATGTGTTAAAATCTGAAATGCAGTTGACGCTGGAACAGAGTTCACATCTTTTGAGCTTTGTTTTACTGGAATCTGTGCTTATTTACTGAACCGGAATTGGATGGCCGGCCAGTTGGTATGATCTTAATTCTGATGATTTGAATCTATTTCCCACGTACTCACAACATGCTCATACTAGGTCTGGAAGAATTCTACAGTAATCAGCATCTGCATGGCTTCAGACAAAGCTCACAGTTGATCCAGTGGTGAAGGTTCAAAGACATGAGGGGCAAGGATGGAATTCCATCAGGTTCAGGAAATACATGAAGGTCTGTGGATGGAAACAGTTTCTTAAGTTGAAACGAAAGCGATGTTCTCTTACGAGTGTCCGGCATGACTATGATTCAGGTTGTAACCTGTTACAATTTCTTTTACTGAAATGGTACTACAAGTCCAGAGCTGGTGCACAGCGGAAATACATGACTCTCACTGTCTAATGCCTAAATCATCAACAAAATGGAGAAACGAAAATCTCTACCGCTCGACGAAAAACAGAGCTCCGAACCAGAGCCAAAAACCGAAAACAGAGTCAAGAATTACAGAGTAACACAGCCAAGTGGCATCTCCGAGTTCTCCGTGGTCTTCGGTTCCCTCGTCGGATGTGTGCTCACACATGCTCAGCAGGAAGCCGCAGAGCCCCAGGTTGTCGCCATAAATTGATGGATCTGAAAGTGTCTGCAACTGATTTCCAGTGGGTATGTGACCCAGCAAGTGGTTGTTCGAGAGGTTTAACACGCCGAGGAATGGTACCTGAAAGTTGATTACATGAGAGGTCAAGGAACTCCAGGAGCACCAGACTGCCAATTTTATGTGGAATACTGCCTGATAGCTCATTTCTGGATAAGTTCAGAAACCGGAGACCCTGAAGGTATGTTATCTCCTCAGGAATGTCCCCCGTGAGTAGATTGCATGATAGATCAATACCAGTTATTAACCCGACGGTTCCCCAAAAAGTTTGTTCACGGCCCTTCTAGGATATGTTAACTTTGTCCGGGAAGCCATCCCATCTAGTCCAAGAAAAAACGGTAATCTGTGTCGGTTGGACCAGTGGAGGAAGATTGTGCCTCATGGAGGTCAAATTGCTGAAGGCTACATGAATTGATCCTATCAAGCTATTGTTGGCCATATCAAGCAGTTGAAGTTGTGAAAGCCAGTATAACTCTGAGGGGATTTCTCCGGTGAAATGGTTTGATCTGAGGCTAAGGATCCTCAATGACAGAACCTGACTGCCGATCCATATAGGGATACCACCAAAGAACCGGTTGTTCCCGATGTCTAGGGTGGCCAGTGGTCGCGGCCTTCTAGGAACGGTGGGAAGGCTCCGGTGAAGCCATTGCCAGCGAGGTGAAACGACTGGAGAGAGCAGCTGTTGTTTTCCATGAGCATGGGGATCTCACCTGAGAAGGAGTTGCTGGACAGGTCCAGGAACCGCAGGTTAGAAAGTTGCGATAACTCGGGTGGGAGGACACCACTAAAATTGCTGGATGGGAGGCTCAGAACTGTTAGATGAGGAACACTTGTTCCAAACCAAGAGGGAATATCACCAAAGAACATGTTGTTCCCAAGATCTAGGCTGTTGAGCGCCCTGCAGGTTTCAATTACAGATGGAAAGATTCCTAGAAAGTAATTGTTAGCAAGATTAAGAAACTGGAGAGGAGGATCCAAACTTGTCATATAGGAAATTCACCCGAACTGCTACAAATCGAAAATAGAGCTTGTCAAGATGCTCAAATTGAACTGACATGTGGCTCTTAAGGATGATTTCACACACAACAAGCATACACATGCTCTGTCAATGGCCGATCCGTTTGACATGCCCTCCAGAGGATGCTCTGGTTGTATGGAGCTAATGAGGACGAAATCACTTCTACTTTGCTGACCATTTGGAATATTACCTTGTCTTGTGTCCAAAGCTCACTTTTTATGTCCCTGCTCTTGTTTGTAGCCTAATGTTTTCCTAGATCTACTTCATTCAGTGATAGAATATTTTGTGGCCTACTTAGGATTATACCTGGGCTGTGGAGGTAGTGTCTAAGCTCAAGATTCAAATTTCAACTTGCTGCTTGAAGGGGTTCGTCAGTAGTTTATTTTATGTGCTATTGCACTTGAAATTTTGCTAGTTTAAATCTGTAATGTTCAGTTGGTTGTCGTTATCTGTTTGGTCCTGTAATTTAAGCTGCTGACACCAGCAGCTACTATTTTTTATTGTGTCGTATAACTTGCTTTAGTGAAAAAGGATGGCCTTCATGCCTTTTGTCTCAAATTTATACCTTTGCAATTCATGACAGAATGTTTACAAACTTTGTTCCGCTAGTTTCAGCGAATAGTGGAATAGTACCTGTCGAGCTCAGTTTATCTGAACCTGAACTGGATGGCCACTAGACCGGTAGTATGGTTTTCATTCCAATGATTTGGATTTATGTTTTCCTTTTACTCAAACTAGGTGTAGAAGAATAAAAGAGTAACAAAAGATTAGATATGGTCTGATGTCAAAAGGTTCAGAGACGTGAGGTGTAAGGATGAAATGTGTTGGGGCTCAGAAACACAACCAAGAAATATGAAAGGCTTGGAGCTGCCTGAACCTGAAACCCTGACCTTCATTGAAACGCAACATGTAGTTAGTTGTGTATGCGTGTCCCACCTGATGTCCATTGACAATGCGCGTGATCATTCAGGTTATTAACCTGTTACTACTACTACGTACTTCTTTTACAGAAATATATGCACATAAGAAATGCCATAACTCTCACCGCATTGATCTCGACGACAACTTTGTTGGTGCATAGAACTCGTGGTGATTCATCGCAAATCTTCACCGAAGATGAGCACGATGCACAGTGTGTTCCAGATGTTCTTGGTCTCGGTTGTAGCATATGCACTTCACACGACCAGACTAGTTAGCATGAATGGGCAACCATGACACCAAGTGAGTTTTCATTCCTTTTTTGGGACTAGACTAGAAAAACCCTTCATTACACCTCGCAAGTTTACATGACAAGAAAATTCATGAAGGTGGTCATAATATTGTCTATGTAGATGGACCACCCGAAAGCTGCGATATCCTTGGACAGGCAGTGAGTGTGAGTTTGTGGACGGAGAAACTGAAGCTGCAACGGTGAACAGCTGTAGCAGCATTTTGGCAGTTCTGGGAGCTCAGAGCTGCTGCGGACACACGGGGTGCTCTGGAACTACCAGTGGATTTCACAATCAGCTACTTGAATTGATCATTAGTATGTCTGATCGGTCCCATTCACAGGTGATAGTAATGAAGTACAGTTCATCTTTGTTAAGCTTTGTTTGTTTGACTGATGATTATTATGGTTTTCTTATCCATGATTTGGACATATTTTCCATGTACTCGTGATATGCTCATATAATATACTAGCTGTAGAAGAATAGTTCTACGGTACTACTATTTAGTAAGGGCATCTTCACCGGGTCAACCCAACCCGTCCCGGCGCGTCCGAACCCGTCCGCGCGCGGCGCCGCAGCGGCCGACCCATCCGTCCCAACACCATCCGCGCACCTAATATAATTTGCGTGACCACTGGGTCGGCTCGGACATCGCAAGCACCGCGTGGGCGTCCGGCTGTCGGCCGCTCGGGACCCATGTGTAAACGAAACATTAATAAGTAAACTGACTTTCCATTAGATTAAGCCCCCTGCCGATTAAAAAAATGACGTTTAACAAACTAAAACTACTACTACTATTGATGGAGGAGGCCGTCCCTACGGCTACTGGCCGCCGTTGCCGCCGAAACCGTTGATCGCCACTATAGCCGACCAGATGGCCTTCTGCTGGAGGCGGTCGTGGTAACGCTCGCTTGCCCGGCTACGAGCCTCCTTCTTGTCGGCCGCCTTCGCGCGGTCCGCCGCCGCCCGGTTGGCAATGGCCTTCTCCATCTTGGCCGACCAGTGGTCCCTAGCCTCCTGGTCCTCCACCTCCACCTCCGCTGCCGCGGCGTCCCTCGCTGCCAATGGGGCCACCGGAGCTCCGTTGGGGCCGACGTCGAGGGCCTGCGTGATCTGCAGGGGGACGGCGATCGGCTTCTCCCCCTCCTCCCCCATCCCCTCCTCCGCCACCACCTGATCCACCTACCCCCTCCTCGTCGTCCTCCACCTCGGTCTTGTCCCCGTCGACGAGACCCCACGCGGTCGCCACCTCGGCAACAACAGCCACTCGCAGTTGCTCCGCCGCTGTTTCGGCGGCGTGCTCCTCCGTTGTCGCCGCACTGCGCGAGGCGGCCGCCTTGGTGGCCTCCTTGGCCACCGCCTCCAGCGTGACCATGGCCGCCTCGTGGCGGATCTCGCGGAGGGCCCGTGTTGCGGCCTCCTTGGCCACTCCATCGTCTTCCTCACGTCCTCTGCCGCTCCCGCACCACGCGCCACCGCTCGCTGACGTCGGATGCCTTTGCCGTTGTTGCTCCGGTGGCCAAAACCGGGCGGTGCCGCCACATTTCTGCTCCCCGCAGCCCCACGAGTTGAATGCACTGCGTCGCTGAGCCCCGCCCGCCCCGCAGCGACCGACCTGGGGTGGTCACCGTCGGGTGACGTCACGCTGACGTCATCTAGACGCCAGCACACGCGGTCAGCCGCAGTCAAACCCAGGCCAATCCCACTCTGCCCGCGTGGATGTTGTGGTGGCATGGGGCTACTCTGTCAGCTACTGTGGGTAGGGCGTAGCCGGAATAAAAAGTAATTCCCAGTTTTGTTTTAAATTTCAGAAAAAGGGTAAATACTAAAAATTCAATATCTAATTATTTATAAGTCAGAAAAATATGTATAATATATCAAAATGTTTAGAAAAAATGAGGTCTATCCCATAGCATCAAAATCATGCATTGTTAAGCAACTTAAATGACAAGTTTAATTAGAGAACTAAATCAACCCCTCACAGGTGTTTCGGGGTCTCCCCTTATTAGGGTTTGCACCCCTCGCACGCCGCTTAAATTTCCAAGCATGCCTTAGGGTTCTATTTCAATACCAATTAAGTTGTCATCTCATCATTCTTTCTTGAGGATTGCATCGATGCCATGTGTTGATTGTTGTTTCCCCTTTCTTTCCAATGTTTGCTTCTTCCCGGTAGAATACGATATCGAGATCGAGATCGAAGACCGAGATCAACACCATCGAAGATCGACAAACAATACTTGACCAACTATAATCAAGTCAAGTACAAGATATCGAAGATCTGCTTTTTGGGTATCAACAAACAAGGCAAGCATAGCCCCACCATTATACAATCCTATGATTTCGAAAGCATTTCAATTCTTGCCATGATGCATACGATTCTACTGTGGTCTTTTATTGATAGATAGAGTATCCTATCTGTTGCATTACTCCCTTTGAGCTTATATTACCTGATCCACTGCTCCTAGCATAACTAGGTTTGGCTTGTGTGCACTGCTAGAGCTTATATCTGTGTCTTGCTTAGCCATACTTAGCTGTCAGTACTGGTTCATCCAGATGATGTACCAAATGTAGAGAATGTAGTATGACAGGAGAACGAGGTATACTGATGAGGTAAGATCAGTGGTTAAGGTTAAACATGCTAAGGCTTGTATGGGAGGCCACGTTGGGATGTGGTTTTTGTAGTCCCATGGTTCGCCACTATTAGGAACTGAGTTCTTGCCTTTGGAACCGAGACGAGCGTACAGCCACACGGGGCTTGGGAACCCCTCCGGTGATTAACTTGCCTAGTAGATTCTATGAGTCACATAGTTCGAGCGTTCCATTTGACATATGAATTCTGGTTGTTCTCGAAGGCGGTGAAGGAGGTGCATTCATACAGGTAGGTAAGCGTGTCCGGGGTTGCTTAGGGTGGATGGAGCCCTTGGTAAACCAACCTCGCCCACATCTCTAGGGCCCGACTTCGGGATTTGACCCATTATGGTGGAACCATCCTTAGGGCGTGACTCATGGTCTCGGTGAAAGCAAGGTAAAGGTCGTGGCCAACCACCCTCTGTCGGCCTTCCAAGGAAGAGGGCTAACGTTCTGGCATTAAGAGTCGGTTGGTACGTGTGGGTAAGTTGTATACCCCTGCAGGGTTAAATCTTTTCGAAAAGCCGTGTTCATGGTTATGAACGCTTGGTGACCGAATTCTAAGATCATAGAGAACTATAACCTAATCGTAAAACTTGGCAGATCAACGTGTGCTTAAGGATGCTTCCTCATGGGTACGAGGGGGTGATCCTAGTTGTGAGATGAGGATTACTTTGGTGGATATCAAGATGATGATCAATTCTTCGGAGATGTCACTCTTTTATCCCCTTTTAAAATATTATGAATAGACGAGCTTCTTCTCCCTCTTGTTTTATAAACAAAGATGGCTTTGTGCAAAATAACCCCACTAGCCATAAGTCTTGCGGAGTACGCCCTGTACTCACCCTTTGTCACATCCCAAAATTCTCCTAATTTTGGAATGTAAAGTTAATAAAATAACTTGGTTGAATTGTTTGACTTTGTTCAAATTTCTCAAAGAAGAGAAACTTTCTGTTATGATTTTCCTTCCTTGAATTCAGAAACTTGTATGAGATTGGATTAACATGACTATCCAACTTGTTTTTATTTTCTTTTCAACCATTTGATTCTTTAAATATCCAACCATGCTTAGATGATTAAAGAGAGGGAATAAAATGACTTTCCCAATTATGGTGGAGTGATATTCTAATATCCCTATTTGACCCTTAAAGTCTCTATTTCGATTTATGAAACCATTCTTGATGCTTTTCACCACTTGTTTGAAAAGAGAGAAGATAACATGACATCTTCATTTTCATTGGATGTTAAGAATGTGTTCCTTCATGTTACATGATTGAACTTGTTGTTTTGGGCATTTGTGGCATTGTGTGTTTTGGTTGAGTGGTTAAAATAAAACCCTAAGAAGCTATTTAGAAATATTGCATAGTAGCCATATAAGGCCAAATGCATAAAACCCAATATCCTTTTGATAATACCTAAGTAGCCATATAGGCAAAAAGGCGTGAATTGAGTTTTAGTTTTAGGATTTGTGTGAATATTTGCAAAAATTAAAATCATGAAGCATTCATAAGCATTGCTTTGCATTCATGCAAAGTTTCCAAAAATTGAATCGAAATCCTAATATCTAAATCCAATAGTTGATTTGCCGAAATGTTCCTATAAGGAATATATAGACATTTATAAAGAAATCATCTTCAAACTAGTGAAAATGTTACAAATATGATCTTATAATGATCTACTGAATTTTAGAAAAATTTAAAAACAAGAATCATATCATTTGGAGTTCGTATGCAAAAGATATAAAGAAAATACAAAAAATAGAAAAAGAAAAAGAAAAGAAAAAGGGAAAAAAATGAAATGGGCCACCGGCCGGCCCACTAGGCCGACCTAACCAGCCACCATGTGC
The DNA here is from genome assembly GCA_910589775.1 of Avena eriantha. NCBI lineage: Eukaryota > Viridiplantae > Streptophyta > Magnoliopsida > Poales > Poaceae > Avena > Avena eriantha. The sequence goes on from OU342742.1 coordinate 1,681,834, forward strand.
ACAGGAAGGGATCGATCCCATCTCCGCTTTAAAAAGCGTGCGAAAATCTGATTTCTAAACCTATCTCTATTCAAACACTTATAATTTTTTATCTATAACTCCGAATTGACTTCCGTTTGTTTCTACGTGTTCTCTACTTCAAGATATATCTTCCCATCATCTTGAAAGTCTAAATAATCCCTCGGAGCCACAGCTATAACACTTTTCATTTGGTGAAAAGGTAGATCTTCATTTGGTGAAAAGGTAGATCTAATCATCCTCCACAACTTTCATGTTCAAAGTTTTTCGATTTGACCTACGGATTTGTCTCTCTCTAACACAGATCTTCTAGTCCTTCGTGAGGCAAAATCAGGTCTATTTTGAGCCAACTTCTCTTCTATCCACCGGATCTCATCCCGACGGTCGAGATTAAATCGTCCCGATCAGTTTCCTCGACACCGTCACGTCGTCGTCAGGTCAGCGTCTAGTCCCAGTCAGCCTGCACGGTCAACCTGTCCAGTCAGCGGAATATTCCCTGAAATATTCCGTTCGAATTTAAAATTGCAGATTATAGATCTAACTTGTAAAATTCATAGAAAATTCATACTATGTCTAAACATTGCAAATAATATACCGTTGGAATCACAAAATTGTGTAGAGTATTAATATATAATTGTATTAGACATTTACTGTAAGTATTTGTCGTGATTATTTAAATGGTTTAATACACTTTTTGGAGCAATTAATTCACAGAAAATAAAATACAACTCAGAAAAATACAAATGATATACCTCTGGATTCACAAAATTGTATAGAACAAGATTCTGGAATAAAATTACAAGTTCACTGTATAGATTACTGGCGAATAATTAATTAGTATTATTGGCCTTTTAAATCATTAAATTCATAGTAAATAATCTACAGATCCGTAAAATATGAGTAATATGTCCCTGAGTTCATAATCTTGCGTAGTTTTCAGATCTGTACTTAGTTTTATTTGTTGTCAGTACGATCTGTTCAGATTTATTAAACTCCATTAAACACTAAATAAATCCTAGAAAAAGATCTATAACTCCGATTAGGGTGAATCCAATTGCTACTGGTTCGTATTAAAGCCCTCTATCCATTACAGTTCAGATATAAATTTAGTTAGGCAACCAGTACAGAAGCTACAACAGTTATGTTATAACCCCTTTATTGGCAATTGAAATTGGATAACAAACACTATATTGCATTAAAACACTTCTACATGCATCATGTGATCTAGTATTGTTTAGATAACTAATTACAACCATTATAACATATTAAATCATCATGCATGCATTGGATCATCACTGTTTTATTGTATTGTTGTATTGTTGCATGATTGCAATGTTTGAATTATATGTTGTTGTGATTTTGCTTTTGAATGATAGATTGCAAGGAGTGTAACTACTATGATCGCTACAGCTATGATTGCGAGCATTATGATTGCAAGTCTTTTGAGTGCGATGAGTGCAATGATTGCAATTGTGAGGATTGTTTGAACGACTACATCAACTGAAGGCAAGTGGAGCTTCATAAATGTCCTATTTACTTTCTATATGCATTGTAGCCTTTTTTGTTTTTACAAGTTTATCTATTGCTATGCTATATCCTACTATGCCGTAGTCTATCTTGTTGGGCAAGCCGTCGTGAGTAGATGTGCTTAGCTGTGCTATGTAGACGAGGGTGGGATACACCATGGCAAAGCTTGTTTTGAAAGGACGTGTTTGGAAAGTGAAAACAACTTAATTAATGAACTATCTGGGTGGATTGGTAATTGCTTGGTTCGTGAATGCCGGGCCCATGTCTATGGTTTACCCGAGTAGCTCACTTGTGGATGGCCACCCAGGTTTCTGAGAAATGATTAGTGTCTTGATTTGGTAGCTTCCGTGTGCGACCATATGCCAGTGAGTTATGGGTGGCTGGATGGACTTAGTAGGTTGTGGCGACCCGAGCTCTTCGTATCCAGAGATGTAGTGATTTGTGATAGGTTGGAACGGTGCGTGGATGGGCTTGGGGAGCTGCTTCCCGAATTGTCTCTTCTTGGATTTCTCCCTATCACGACTCAATATGCGTGTCGTGGTACGAGCGGGTCGACCAAGTCATATGGGTAAAGTGTGCAACCCCTGCAAGGTGTAAAACTAAGTGCTTAGCCGTGTCCCCGGTAATGGACAATTGAGTTGCTGAATTATGGGTGCTATGACATGTTCTCATTCATTCTAACTTGTAATTACTAAAACTTGTGGTTGAAACATAATTGGGTTGTGTGAAGAAGATCAAATGTTTTACAAATGATTTACAAAAGATAGGATAAAGTATTTTGCTGCTGCAACTAAGCCTGAACCCCACAAGCCAGATATGCATATAGTTATTAGCCTTGTTGATTCTCTCATTGTTCCACTTGCCAGTGCATTCCAAGTGCTGACCCTTCGGGGCTGCTATGTTTTATGTTGCAGGTTATACCGATTATGAGTGATCGAATAGGTCGCGATACTCCACTCAACAGTTGTTCGCCTGTGGCACAATTGAAGATGGAGCCTACTATCTGTTTATGCTTCCGTATGCTACTTTGTTATTGAGCTAGCCTTTGAGCTACGCATTATGTAATAATTACAGATTCTGGATCATTCGATGTAATAATGATGCATTGTTATATTCTTTGGTATTCATCTGTACTGTGTGTGCTAGTGAACCGATCCAGGGATTGGCACTATACACAGGAACTCAGCCTTATCAGGCGAGGGTGTTACACCCTTGCTTTGTTGGCTCCTTGAAGACGAGTTCCGTACGACATCGACACCGATGAGTAGCTTGGGGTTCCCGGCCGGCAGCCTGGAATCTATGGGCTGGGACGTCATCGTTATGCTTCAGGCCTCTTAGGACATTTGTTAAGTTTGCTATACTTAATAGCATAATTTGCCTTCCGCTGTCTGATGTTTGTGGTCAGTGACCTCTGCTTGTAATATTTTGGTTCTTCGCTCAGTTATGAGCTTGCTGCATTATTTTTTGTGTTGCAGGGTTACTATTGTGTTACCGATTTCTCACTGAATATCCTCGAGCTCTAGGTTAAGCTTATGTCAGGCTAAGGCCTGGGATTTGTTTAACCCTGATCCCGGGGGTGTTACAAGCTGCTAACTGCAAACATCGATCATACCCTAGCCTTCTAGCTAGTCCATCAACCTGCTTCTTGTGCAACTGTGTTTCCAATACACAAAAAACAGTAGGTCTAAAACACCCTACAAGGTCGCAGAGCTCTCTAACTATCGCGTCACTACCAAGTCCGCAAAAGCTATAGCATCTATAACTCATTGTTCGAGGCGACGCTCCAAGTTCCTCCTTGTAGCTGGGGAAGAGACCCGACTTCCCCAATCATCCACGTCCCATATTGCCTTGTGTTCGCATCATGGACACCATCTCCGCATTCTAGCTCACTATGGCCGAACATACACGAACTCATAGAATTTGGCAGTTTTTCAAACATAACTTGGAAGATCATCTTCTCATCCTCTTCTAGATGGAGGCCTACAACCCTCATGATAGGTCGAATGACATCTAGCTTCACCCTCACCCTGACAAAGCTACTACCACTAGCGCCCAAGGCGTACAGATCCACACTTTCCACTTCCCCAATGCGTGCTGACATCTCTCGCACAATATTTTCCTTAAGAAATGGTGGAGGAATACCTCACACCTATACCCAAACATGGATACGATTGAGAACCACAACCAATGGGTCCACGATTCCATCGTATGGTTCCAGCATTACAACCTGTTGTCTAAAAATCCACGGTCCCTCCTGCATCGCCCTATTCCAATCGCCCCAAACACGACACCTGCAGCATGAACATGTTGTCTTCAACCGGGCGGATTGTCCATTGCCTCGCAAAACCCCACGCCACATCTATCTTTTGGAAGAAGGGTGTATTCCCAAAGTGTTTATTGGTATGAACTTTCACCACCGCCATCCAGCATGCTCCTTCCTTCAAGTGTACGAAATCTCCCCGCAGGAGAACAACGTCGTCAAGTTCCTCGTCCTTGAGCACGAGTTTGTTCAGCAGATCCCATAGAGCCATTGGGGCCTTGGAGCTCGAGGAGATACCCTCCTTTGCGATCTTAGCCGCCATGATCAAACCCTCTCACTGACCAGATCCGATCCCACCAAGCCACAACCTCCAAACCACCTCGCCAAGGCTAGGCAGACGTGCGAGAGATGTCCCCTTAATCAACCTGAGCGGAGAGCCAAATGGAAAACGACCGGCAAGGGTGATCGGAGGTCGGAAAAGCCTTTCGCCGTAGTTGTTGCCGGTGGTAGCCCAAACCCTAGATGAGACTAGGTAAGAAGTGCACGAATGGATCATCAGCAAATAGTAGTACGGGCAGGGTGGATCCAGGACCCATGACAGACGGGCTGTAGCACTAGCCTAGTCCAGGAAATCTAGTAGAAATTGTATTGAACTTGGGCTAAAACTCTGAAACATGTGTAATTCATCGTCATGAACCTTTGTTGTTGCTGAACAATGACGATATCTTGTTGCAGAAATTAACTCTTTCCTTAAAAAAAAACATCGCGTCATGTCAGGTGTAGCTACGGATGGAGTGAAAATTTAACTACTTATTATTATATTATTGCTCTCTCCTATCCAAATTAGTTGACTCGAATTTATCTAAATTCGAATATATGTTTTAGTGTTAAATACATCCGAATCTAGATAAATCGAAGTGGATTAATTTAAATCGGAGGAGGAGGTGAAAAGAGAAAACATCTAGCTGGGAATTCCACCTTTGTTTTTAATTATAATCTGGTTGGCCACGCGAGCTAGCATGATAGTATAATACTGCCGAGGTGTGGCTAGCCAAATTAAACAACTGAGAGCGATGGCGATAGTGAAGGACGCGACGGCGACGGAGGGCCGTGTGGCCGTGGTGGCGGTGCCGTTCCCGGCGCAGGGCCACCTGAACCAGATGCTGCACCTGTCGCTGCAGCTGGCGTCGCGCGGCGGGTTGGAGGTGCACTACGCCGCCCCCGAGCAGCACGTCCGGCAGGCTCGCGCGCGCGTCCACGGCTGGGGCGACGAGGCGCTCCGCTCCCTTCACTTCCACGACCTCGGGATCTCCAGCTACGTCTCCCCGCCTCCAGACCCCACCGCCGACTCTCCTTTCCCCTCCCACCTCATGCCCCTCTACGAGGCCTACACGGCCAGCGCGCGCGCCCCGCTCGCGGCGCTCCTCGACACGCTCTCCGGCTCTCGCCGCCGCGTCGTCGTCGTGCACGACCGAATCAACGCCTTCGCCATCCAGGAGGCGGCGCGCCTGCCCAACGGCGAGGCCTTCGGGCTGCACTGCCTCGCCTTGTCCATGCTCGTCGGGCAGGCCGACCCCGACCACCGGGTGCTGCGCGACAACGGCCTCGTCTTCGGCGGCGTCGAGAAGTACGCCACCGAGGAGTTCCTCGAGTACCGCAGGCGGGCCAGACCGTCCAAACAGATCTCGCCTGGCGCAGGCGTCCTCACAAACACATGCCGCGCACTCGAGGGCGAGTTCATCGACGTCGTGGCCGCCCACCTGGCCGGCGACGGGAAGAAGCTCTTCGCCATCGGACCGCTGAACCCGCTTGCTGCGCCGAAGCGCCCTCCCGCTCACGACGAGTGCCTCGACTGGCTTGACCAGCAGCCGCCTGCATCGGTGCTCTACGTCTCCTTCGGCACGTCTTCCACGCTGCCAGCGGAGCAGATCCAGGAGCTCGCGGCAGCGCTCCGCGACAGCAGGCAGCGGTTCATCTGGGTGCTGCGCGACGCCGACCGCGGCGACATATTCACGGCGGAGGCCGGCGACGGCGAGACCAGCCGCCACCAGAAGCTGCTGTCCGAGTTCACCAGGCACACCCAAGGAACGGGGATGGTGGTCACCGGATGGGCGCCCCAGCTGGAGATCCTGGCACACCGCGCCACGGCGGCGTTCATGAGCCACTGCGGCTGGAACTCCACCATGGAGAGCCTCAGCCACGGCAAGCCCATCCTCGCATGGCCAATGCACTGCGACCAGCCATGGGACGCCCAGCTTGTCTGCAACTATCTTAAGGCCGGTATCCTGGTGCGTCCGTGGGAGAAGCACGGTGAGGTGATCGCGGCAAGTGCCATTCAGCAGGTCATCGAGGACGCCATGCTCTCTCACAAAGGAATGGAGGTGCGGCGGCGGGCAACGGAGCTCGGAGATTCCGTACGCGCCTCCATGGCCGACGGCGGTCCGTCAAGCAAAACCCAAGATGACTTCATTGCTTACATCACAAGATTGTGATGGGCAGATTACTTGCATTGTACGTGAAAAAGGCGCCTGCATGCTGCTAGCTGGTGTCCTCGCACAGTAGACATGCATACGTCGTCTGTATCATCCCTTCTTACGTCTTCTTCTCCTAGTTTACATTCCACATTTGGTTCTCTTACACTACTATATATGAATTCTTCCTCCATAATTTGCAAAATGACACTTCTATAACGGTTGATTGTGGTAACATGTCGCCTTAGGACAATTTTTTTTTGAAAGGAGCATATTGAAGGAAATATGCCTAGAGGCAATCATAGAGATGATTGTATTTCATATGTATCCATGAGTTATTATAATGTTCCTTACATATCCGTATATCAGCCAACTTGTATTGATTGGCAATCATGTAAATTGTTTGTGAAACTCTTTACTTGTATGGTTATCTAATAGTTGTCCCTAGTCGGAGTTCATGTGAGGACACACCTGAATATTAGACTAGCACATCGGTTGGTTGATGACTATGTTTCGCAAGTCATAGACATGAAGATGTTAAACCGATGATGTGGACACATGTTATAAACATGGGGTTGGACTGACCCAACTTGAGACTGACAATGATACTTACAACTCTCTCTACACATCGTGTACGTTTTGTCCTTAGACCTGAGATTGTGACATGTACTTGAGATGTGGATCGACCTACCTTGGGACTATCAAACACTACTCCGTAACTGGGTAGTTGTAAAAGTAGCTTTCGTATTTGTCCCGATACATGCTGCAATGCATGGGATTTGCCCCTCTCTATTTGAGAGAGATATCTCTGGGCCCCTCGAGTGATCGGATCTAGAAATGCATAGCCGTGCTATATATGGTTAAGAGTTAACCTAGTTAAGGGATTTCGAATCACAGTATCGAGAAAGAGAGATCAGCTTGGAGCTAGACCAAATATCGTAGGGCAAAAGGAAAGACATGTACTCAACCTTGTGATGGTTCGTCCGAATGATCTTTATATGCGTTTATGAGTTGGCACATCTTGCTAGAGGTCGCTATCAACTATTGATGGAATAAGTGTACTCATGTCATGTCTATACGTGTATGAACCTATAGGGTCACACACTTTAGGGGCTGGAAGCCTAATGAGGATTGGATCCGAATAAGACCAGGCTTAGGCTGCTAATGGGCTGCTAATGTAGAAGCCCACCAGGGATGCATGTATAAGAGAGAGTGAGGCGAGCTGAATAGGGTTGAGCATTCCACCCAGCCACCACTCTTCTTCCGCCAGTGTTGCACGTGCAGGCCTAGTAGTCCGCCGTGTGACGCTCTACCCCGGACGTGTGGATACCTCGGAGGTGCTGTAGCTGTAGCACTTGGACGAGCCGCACATAGGGGAGCTGCTCGTAGGACGAGGACAAGAAGGAGACGTAGAACATCTACACTGCCCCGACGTGCTCCATCGAGTTCCGCAACTGCGCGTCTAGTGGTAATCCCATGATCTATGACCACAGTATTCCTAGTTGACGCAGTAGAAAATTTTGATTTTACGCTAGTGTAGCCTACCCGTAACCCAACACATATATTAATATCGAAAGATATCATTACACACAGCCTCTGCAACAACGCATTACCCTATCAGCCACATAGATGCACACAGCCAAAAAAAGGAAGAAAAATTACAAAAAAGAAAAGTCATGCAACAGTGACCCATTCATTGAAACAGCGGTACTACCACCACCAAGACATGACCAGAAGTCTAGCTTCTCCAAAAGCGACGCCTCCAAGAAGGGAATAGTGCACAAACCCCGTCATCGCCTGATCATAGATCTTAGGTTTTCACTCTGAAAAAAGTCCACTCTCTCAAAACAATACCTTCAACAAGGCCATTGCCAGACAAAACCAATTAAGGCCAGACACTGGGTTTTCACCCTGAAAGGTAGGACTGTGGACCTCTCGTGTGCAGTCGCCCCCACTCGCATGCCACTGCTCCAAATCACAAGTCACCAAGCCAATTCCTCATCACCACCTAGACTCAAACCAGCATAGTCAGTCTTCAAATCTCGGCCTCCATGACATTCTTCATGAGTACCATGGAACGAGAACATGCCCATGATATTAAGAGCCAACAGAGCTTCGAAGCGCATCCTCTGAACCTAAACGGCCAGAAAAAACATGGGTACGCACGACCGAATACCTTCCGATTCAGCAATATCTAGGCATGATTTGCCCGTGGGAGTTCGCCGACGTAGCCTTCTGGATCTCGACACTCCGACCAGATCAATGGAGACACGCATCAAGTAGATCTTCCTCTTGGTGTGATAGGAATCCGAGGACCACCATATTTATTCAAAACCGAGCCGGTAGCGCCCTCGACACCCACCAATAACCTTCAAGATCGGCCGCACCAACCGTACCAGCAGCTCCGCGGCTAGGCCAGTAATGAGAGAGATGACAACAGAGCATAGTCGACCCCAACCAGATCCGGCCCTACCAGCAGTGCAAAGGACCAGGGAGGTAGCATCGGAGCCCCATATCGAAAGATCTAGGGTTTCCAACACCAGTCGGCTTGGCCCTGGTTCCACCGCCGGTCATGGAGCCACCGGGAGGGACGTCCGCCACCACCCCAACCAAGGACGCCGTCCTGGTCGCTAGTCGTTGTTGATCTGGCCAGATCTTCCCTAACAGCCATGGCGGCCAATTCCGGCCTCCACCCACCCTGGACCACCTTCGGTGGCCGGGCCAGCCGCCACCGCGGCAAGGCCGGCAGAAGCGGCGACAAGAGGATCAACGGCGGAGGGGGAGCTTTGGCAACGCGTGGTGGCGCCCCCGGTGTTGCCCTGGGGTGCGACACGTGGGGGAGGGGAGGCGCTTTGTTTAGCTGCATTTGGGTGGGGAAAAATGGAGGGAGGATTTCACTTCTCCGGCCTCTGCACCAACTAGGGATGCACACAACCATTAAGCATGAGTACCAGGATTTTTAAACTTGGTTAAACACCAAGCCTGTTCCTCAAAATAGATTGCATGAGTACCAAGATAGCCTGGTCCTCAAGTATAAATAGGAACCTAAATTCACATCCGTGAGGATTTGAACCCAGGTGTTGGGTTTGTACATCCACTCCCCCAACTAGTTAAGCTAGGCTCACTCCCTAAAATGGAGGGAGGATTTTACTTCCCCGGCCTCTGCACTAACTAGAAATGCACACAGCCATTAAGCATGAGTATCAGAAATTTTAAACTTGGTTAAGTACCAAGCCTGGTCCTCCGGATAAATTGCATGAGTATCAGGAGAGCATGATCCTCAAGTATAAATAGGAACTTTAATTCGCTTCCGTGAGAATTTGAACTTATGTGTTTGGTTTGTACATCCATTCCCCCAACCAGTTGAGTTAGGCTCACTCCGTACCTTACAAAAAACTTACATTCCCTTGTCCATCTTGTCATCCTTTCTAGTACGTTTTTCCATATTAGTAAATACTAGTTGGGCGTGCGAGTTTCGCCTCGCCGCCTATATCGCGTTAGATATCGCGAGTTTTCGGTCACACTCTTATTTCTCTTTTATGTTAAGTTCTTTCAATACACTAACAATGCGTATACGATTAATTAGTGGGGTGTTGTTAGCACTTGGGCCCAGTCTCATCATTAGAATATAAATGGATATTTTCGGGTTAGAAATAAATAAATGTTTATTTCCTTCCTCTAAGCACATGATTTTTTTAACCAATAAATTAACAAATGAAGGATCGGTGATACAAAATTCAGAATCAATTATGCCCATTTGTAGTAAATTTTGCAAATTGGGAAGAAGAAGAAAAAAGAGAATTGGGGATAAGGAAATGACAGCTCAACCTGGGGGTAGATTCTGCACTAACCATATTCACAACAACGTCTACTCAGGATGTCTGCTTGCTGCTCACAAGTTGAAGTAGAAGAGAGAGTTGAGAGTGGAGGAGAAGAGAAAATGAGTGGGGTCGACGGCCTGAGGAGGAAGCGCATTTCCTCATCTCTAGGCAAAGACGAGCTGGAAGGTTTAGACGGAGTGACCTGCCCAGGCGTCTCCCTCTTCCACAGAGTGCTGCCCCAGAGTCAATGTTCCCACGGCTCCTCTGCAGGCTCAACTCCGCGCCAAAGACCCTGCCTGGAGATGCGTCTCCAAGCCCCCCGGCTGACCAGTGCCTCCTGCAGCGCCTCATCACCGCTGGCTCGTCCTCTTGCGCGACACCTCCGCCTGGAGCAACGATTACATGCACCCCTCCTCACGCATGGCCGCACGGTTGTCAAGATGAGGCTGGGGGAGGCAACCTAAAGGAGTTGCGGCTGAGCGGGCTTAGTGTGGTAGCAGTCGGAGAATCGTAGGCGACAATCGGAAACCCTAGCCCGGAGCTCTCGAGGAAGACGAATATAGAGGGTCAACTCTACGGAAAATTGCTTTAGAGCATGTTTCTGAATTTTTTAAATTAATCAAATATTTTCGAAAAATACCTACGTGTGACACGTCTGCATAAAATTAATGGAAAATACCTTATACTCGGGCGCAACAAAAAAGACAACTGTGATAAATTTTGAAAAAAGGGAGACCCATTCAAAATTACCCTGTTTACGTCCGTATCTGATTTTTTTTCCTTTTTAGGAGACTAGAATACACAGTATTTCACATAAGATTTTGTACGCGTGTACTATAAATCATTATCTGTATCTTGATATTTTTACTAAAACTTTTTAAATCTTTAAATTTGATTTAAAAAAAAAATCCTCCATAGAGTCTGTCTGAGCCCACACTCTATAGACACATGATGTGCAAGTGCTCTCATTGCTAATGCATGTCACCAAACTTAAGCTACATATAATTGCAACCAGGACTAGCACCCTTCTCGCCGTTGCTAGTGGTTGTACACTTGTTTGATCAAATGCCCCTTTTAGGTAGTCTGAGATTGGGCGTCTAATGGCATTAGAGATTGGTCCTCCTTTCTACCTTTTTTGTACTCACTACGCTTCCCAGAAAAACTAAACAGTTAGTACAACACATAATTTGCAGGAAGAAACTACTCTGACCAATTACATTGCATATACTGCGCACCAAATGGAATAGAGGAAAATGCAACAGATTTGAAGAGATGGATTATGATGCCTTGCGCCAACAGGACACATGAAGGATTTTTTTTTGCAGGGACACATGAAGGGTTAAACTATAGTCTGATGATAAAAGAAGCGCAACTAAGAACTGTAAAACAACATGCTACAGAAAGTATCTAGGAGTAGAAAACCAAATGGAAGAGAAACCTATTGTACCATGCCAGCGACATCAGTTGCCCATAACGGCACAAGCTGTGACAAACATTACCATCTTTGAGGTATATACATATCATGACAAGCTACATCAACATCACTTGGAGGAACCGTTTCAGTCAACAATAGGAACCCAAAGCACGGCGTGGAAAAACTGCACAAGAAAAATCACATGTGAAGAGAGAAATCAAGAAATCTAGGAGACCCAATGATCTTTATATATGCATACAACAGATATAAAACATGTTACGTACGTGTATACAGGCGGCACACATACCTGCCACATGTAGACCGATCTCGACACACCCCCTCAATCTAAACTAGTACATACAAGATTTAGATTGATCCTAAATCAGTCTAACAACTGTCATGTGGCTGGTTTAGTAAACACATCAGCCAATTGATCACCTGGAGAGATAAATCTCCCCCCAAAGCACCAGCGGCGACTCGCTCACGCACAAAATAGAATTTAATCTCAATGTGCTTAGTATGAACACGAAACACCGGATTTGCTAAGAGGTAAGTAACCCGTAAGTTGTCGCACCATAAAATGAGAACACACTGCTGAGAGACTCCAAGCTCTTTGAGCAATGACTCTAGCCACATAGTTTCAGCAGCCCCATTCGCCAACGCCTTATACTCTGTCTCCGTACTAGATCTAGAGATAGTAATCTGCTTCTTAGCACTCCACGATGAATATAACAGTTCTCCCGTTGTTATTCAAAAATAATAATAAGCTTTACTACGACAAGTTTTGCCTGACTCTGGTTTGTGGAACCTTGTAGTTACTTCAGTTTATGCATTCTTTTCCTTGGTAGTTTAAGGTTGTGCACCACACATACTACTGAGAATAATGTGTAAGCCGGATGATGTCTAGGTTCTACCTGACATATGCATGGAGAAGCCATCTGACTAACGCTGGCCAGGCAAAAGAGCTATGTTAGATGGAGCTATCGTGAGTATAATGTCGTACGAACTGGCTAAGGTAATGCATGCATTGGACCAGAGGTTATCTCAAATGGCGGAGCTTGCCAAGGTTTGATGGGGGAATACAATATTTGATATCTTGGGGGGGGGGGGGGGGGGGGGGGGGGGGGGGGGGGGGGGTGGGCTCCACCATTGGTAATTGGTAGCAATAAGTATGGTGCTTGGTCTGACTAAGACGTAAGCCACGTAACGTGGACCAAGATATAATTTTCCACTATTGCAAAATGGCTTAGAACTGACTGGTCCGGAATCGACATCGCCGGCGATAGAGGCGTCCATCTCCTATATAATGTCTGGTAACCCTTTACTACTCACATACGTCCAAACGTTGCTGGCAACCTCCTATAGTGACAACATTTCCAAAATTAACAGTCGAGCTAGGACATACTAGTAGGGTACCCGTAACATTTAACTAACATAATTACCGTCAGATCGAATTCAGCTATGACTAGCCTAGTTTGTAGATGACCGTATGTTGGAAATATGCCTAGAGGCAATAGTAAGAGAATTATTATTCATGTATTTTTGTTTCATGATTAAGTTTATTGTTTTATGGTATAATTGTATTAGTTCTAGATGAGTATTTGAAGGAAACACTAATACATGTATGGAATCATACACACCATTGTAAGATGTCCCTACTCTATCCTCTAAGGCTAGTTCATGTATCATCCAGAGTTCTGGTTTAGGCAAACTGCAAGAGTGTAGAAGGGATTGCTATTTATATTCAAGATCGATATTGTTTGAGTAACAATGACGTAAGATAGACCCGTTTGAATATATCGTTGAATACATCGTCGGTATTGTTATCGGTAGTTTCTTAATGAAAAGTATTACCATTACTAAGATTATTGGACCATGAGACTTATATAGACTTGGATACGATATGGTTGTATCGACACCGTAAAACGTTGATTCATAAAAGGGTAACTATTAAGTCGGTCTTACTGGAACGTCATGCAGTGTAGATTTATATAGTGGTGTTGATAAGCTCTACTTAATGTATGCCTACTATAATAAGCTCTACTACGACAAGTTTTTCCTGACTCTGGTGATGGAGGAGCGACGATTCCTGCGTCTTTGGCTCGCTCCGGTGATTGATGGACAATGACGGTGTGCTTGGGCTCGCTCAGATGCTTGTAGTGATCGCTAGATGTCCAAAGACCTATTTGTAATTTTATTACTTTTAGAGATCTGTGTTGATGATTAACTAAAAGATTGGTGGACCTTTTCGCAAAAAGAAAACTATACAGTCTGTCCATATAATAAAAGAAACAAGAAGTCTAAGGAAATAAATAAAAGAAGAAAAGGGAACAACAGATGAAACATTATTGAAGTATACTAGCACGAAACAACTCGTTAAGAAAGGAGGACATCATCCCTGACGCTAGCTACACGTACAACTTACGGAGAGAGAGAGAGTGACGATCGAGTTATAAGCTCCTCCAGCTCTCTTCAACGGCCAAACATACAGCTAATTAGCGCTTTTGTTACTGAAAACGCCATAGCAGATTAGCTTTGACAAACTTAGAATGGCTGGTCGTCCTTCAGCGAAGGTGGTGGTGCCCCGCATGAAACTTGGCTCCCAGGGGCTTGAGGTTTCAGTGATGGGACTCGGCTGCATGGGCATGTCCGCCTACTACGGCCCCCCCAAGCCTGATCCCGACATGATCGCGCTCATCCACCACGCCATCGCTGCCGGCGTCACCCTCCTCGACACCTCCGATAGCTATGGCCCTCACACCAACGAGCTCCTCGTCGGCAAGGCAAGTGAAGTTTTTTATTGTTTATATACTAACTAATTGATTGATGTGAATAATTATATTTACCGATTAGCGCAGTCGTTGGAAGATAGTGGGGTGAGGAAGGAGGTTCAGCTGGCGACCAAGTTCGGCATATGCGCCGGCTCCGACGACATCCCCAGGGAGATCCGCGGCGAGCCGGCGTACGTGCGCGCGGCGTGCGAGGCCAGCCTCGAGCGCCTCGGGGTTGACTGCATCGATCTATACTACCAGCACCGCATCGACACCAAGGTGCCCATCGAAGTCACGGTGAGTCCACTTGAGCCCAAGCACGTTGACTAAATATGCCCAACGCCCTTCAGATGAAACCATGATACCAAGTTCAGAAGATGATGCAAATGATGATCATGAAAAAGATAAATTCATCTTCTGAATATAATGGTCTCTTGTTGGTCATTTTATGTTGGTGTTATTTTCAAGAGATGTTGCCTTTTTTAGTTATATATGCAGTGTAGATTATTTATGGCCGGTGTGAAATTTAGTATGACACATGTGGTAGAATAACTTTGTTTTAATGCCTTGAAAAAATATCTAAAACTGTATACTTTTCTTGAAGTTTGTATTGTTGTATTATATCGATCTAAAGGCCGGCTGGTGCCACTAGATATATATGTTCTTACCCGCAAAAAAAAAAAGTTCTTGTGGCGTCTAATAAATTTTATGTGCTACGTCACAGATGGGTGAACTCAAAAAACTTGTTGAAGAGGGGAAGGTAAAATACATTGGGCTGTCCGAAGCATCAGCATCAACAATCAGAAGAGCGCACGTAGTTCATCCCATAAGTGCTGTGCAGCTGGAGTGGTCATTATGGTCAAGAGACGTCGAGGAAGACATAGTTCCTACTTGCAGGTACTCCGTCCGTCTAAGACGTCGTTTTAGCTTTGTGAAATGAAACGTATCTACATGTCTTTTAGTCCGGATGCACTAGAAGTCAAAATGAACCTATACTTAAAGGTCGTCTAACATTCATTTCACAAAACTAAAATGTTTTATATTCCTCGACGGAGGGAGTATATATATATGTGTAGTACATATCTTGGTGCTAAGCCAATCGACAACAATGCATGTCAGGGCTTTCTGATTTTCCATAATGTCAGGGAACTTGGCATTGGGATTGTGGCGTACAGTCCACTGGGAAGAGGATTCTTCTGTAGTGGCGCTAAGCTTATTGACACACTGTCTGAACAAGACTTCCGCAAGGTTTGTCGTCATAGCCATGGTGGCTCCCTTTTTCTTTTTTAAACAAGCTATATATATATATATATATACACACACACATGCTCATTTCTCTCATGCGTGTTTTACATATCATTCTCCTTGTAGAAGAATAATAATCTAGAAAATCTAAACTCTTTCTTTCTTTCATTCTAACCCGAAATACTCAACGCATTCTTTTTAGAATTTACCAAGATTCCAAGCTGAAAACCTTGAGAAGAACACCGTGTTATTCGACCGGGTAAGCGCAATGGCGGCAAGGAAGGGATGCACTGCTTTGCAGCTCGCACTTTCTTGGGTCCACCACCAAGGACACGACGTCTGCACCATACCAGGAACCACCAAGATCGACAACTTCAACAACAATGTCGCGGCACTGTCCGTGAAGCTCGCACCGGAGGAGATGGCCGAGCTTGCGTCCTACGCATCGGTGGATATTATGGGCGATCGCTACCATAATATGCTCAACACTTGGAAGAATTCTGAAACCCCTCCTTTGACGTCATGGAAAGCACAGTAAAAACTTTTCATAGGTTATTACGGGAATAAATATTTGGTGGTCTATATATATGCATACGGTCGTGGAACAATATTGTACCGTGAGATTGAGAAAAAGGAGAGAAAAAATTAGGGTGTGTGCCACGCGTCCTTGGCCACAGATTTTCCACATGTGTGTTCGTCTATTTGATGTCACCGATTTATATATGAGCAAAAACCAAACGATTGATATCAGAGCGAGGTCAAAGATTTTAAGCTATATATCCTTGCCCCGGGGAGGTGACTCCTACAATCGCCTCAAGCCAGGCGATGGTCGCTTGGTGGAGCTGTTGGATATATTAGTGATCTGTAGTTTTCTCTAGTCAAATAAGTCTTTTAATGGTTTTTAGGGGCAGTTGATTAACAACCATTGGATGCCCTGATCAGGGGCATCCTGACCGTCCATCATTAGGTGCTGGTTCCCCTAGTGCAGGTGCCTATATAAGGGGACCTAGGGTTAGAGCTGAGACACTACCTCACACGGGTGTGCTCTTCTCTCTCTCACTCTCCCCTGCTCACTGATCAAGCAAGCACCCACAGTACTAGGAAGAACCACTCACATATCATATATTTTAGTTCTAGGTAAAGAGGAGGAAGATGAGGCTATGGCAGGACCTCCAGATCAAGGTACACACCCAGATCCTTCTCTCTGTGGCTTATCTCTTGAGCTAGGTGATCCTAAGGGATCTAACAGTGGTATCAAAGCACCTAGATGCAAGTTTGAGCCCTCTTTATTAAGGTTTTACCTTTAAGTAAGTTCTTCTTCTTGTTCAAGACCTAGTTTTATTGCTGGAATTCTGATTCTTGATCAAGTAATTGCTCAAAACTGCTTTAAGTTGATGCTTTAGCCCTGAATTTCACTAAATTTGAGCCCTAACAGATCAAATACAGGAGCTAGGGTTTCCTTTTGCTTTACTGATGTGGGGATTTGAGTTTTGGTGCAAACCCAAACCCCTAAATCCCCAATTTCCGAGGAACCCTAACCCTAGTTCATCGGATCGACGAGCCCTAACCCTAATTTCCCCAATTACTGATGAACCCTAACCCTAATTTCTAATTTTGAGGAATCCTAACCCTATTTTCGTAAGAATAAGAGGCAGTGGGCCTTACCTGAGGATCCCGCCGTCGTCGTTGCCCATGGCGGCGTTGGGGTCGCTACCTGAGTCTAGCAGACCTGCTCAGGCTTGCACCCGAGCTGCCTTGCTATCCACTGCACCGACAGGTGGCCTAGTCCCCTCATGCGCTTGTCGCTGTTGGAAGTTGGTCACTGTGCTGGGACTGGCGTCGTGCCGCTCATCGCTGTCGTTGCAGGGACGCCCGCACGCGTGAGCTCGCGGCTGCTCCGCAAAGAACGCCAGCAAGCATCGCTCGATAGAGCCGCGCGCTGGCCAAAGCTACATGCGGATCCGGCGAGAGATGCTCACCGGCGTTGTCGGCCTCCTTCTCTAGCGCTGGCGCTCGTCGTCGTCGCCGCCGCTTCTCTCTCTCGCTCGCAGTGGGAGGCAGAAGGAAGGGAAGGGGGAAAATGGGGCTAGGGTTTGCGCGGGTGTCGTCACGGGCCAGTTTTGTTCCGACCCAACACATCCTCCACCATTGGATTTCGATCCAATGGCTCACAGCTCTGGCTGCTTAACATGTCAGGTGCACCGCTAAAGGGGAGACGGTCTGGACCAGTTTTGGCCCAGTCTGGAAGAATTGTTTTGGGCCAAATTTTCTGTTTGGGCCTAGATTAAGTATAAATTTTTTACAATTAATGTTTTATGAGTTAGGGCTTATATAAATAGTTTTTGGGGCTAAATTTTTGGCATATTTTATTATGTCAATTATGGAACACAATTGTGTGACAAATTATTCTTTTGTCACGCAATTATGTATCTCACTTAAGTAAGTTGAATGTGTTTCATTATGATAAGTTAATTATTTCTGATGTGTTTATTATATTTAGTTGTTTATTTTGTGTTGTTCTTCAAATAAATTGAGATAATAATGTTTTGCTGCAAAATAAAGTTTGAAATCCTCAAATTAAGCATGGCTTATGTCTATCATTCTGGCCAAAGCTGATTGATGGACATTTTGACCATGAAATTTTTTGTTGGTCTGTTTCACTTCTAGCCAAAGTTGATGTGTTCCAGACTGATGAAAAGAATTTTATATGTGAAAGGATTTAATTAAGTGTGGTTTATATCTATCATTCTAGCCAAAGCTGATTGGCAGATATTTTGATCATAAATTTTTATTGATAATGTCTATTTCTGGCCAAAGATGATGTAGACTAGATTGATAAAAGGAGCATGAAATAGTTATGCTTAACTCCAGCATCTAATGCCTCTCAAATTGCTAGAATTATTAATGGCATAGAACAGTTGACTGGTAGCAATTTTGGTACATGGAAGGAAAAGCTTGAGATCACTTTAGCTTTGCTGAATATTGATTATGCCCTCCTTAAGGATCCTCCTATAGCACCTACTGAAGGTGATGATGTTGGAGATATGCCCAAGAGGCAATAATAAAAGTGATTATTATTATATCTTTGTGTTTATGATGAATGTTTACATCCCATGCTATAATTGTATTATTAGGAAACACTAATACATGTGTGTTTTGTAAACATATAAGAGTCCCTAGTAAGCCTCTTGTTGAACTAGCTTGTTGATTAATTGATGATCATGGTTTCCTGATCATGGACATTGGATGTGATTAATAACAAGGTTATATCATTAGGAGAATGATGTGATGGACACACACCCATAGTAAGCGTAGCATAAGATCAAGTCATTAAGTTCACATTGCTGTAAGCTTTCAAATACATAGTAACCTGTTCCTTCGACCATGAGGTTATGTTAATCACCATCACCGGATGAATACTTTGATGACATCAAACGCCGCTTCGTAACTGGGTGGTTATAAAAGTGTCATTGGGTATTCTGAAAGTATGTGTTGAAGCTCATGAACCAAGATTGGGATTTGTCCATCCATATGACGGATAGATATGCTCTGGGCCCTCTCGGTGGAATGTCATCTAGTTAGCTTGCAAGCATGTGACCAGGTCACAAGGGATGACATATCACGGAACGAGTAAAGAGTACTTATCAGTAACGAGGAAGAACTAGGTATGGAGATACCGACGATCAAACCTCGGATAAGTATAATATCGTGAGACAAAGGGAATTAGTTTCGTATGTAAATGGTTCAATCGATCGCGAAGTCATCGTTGAGTATGTGGGAGCCATTATGGATCTCCAGGTCCCGCTGATGGTTATTGATATGAGATGTGTCTCTATCATGTCTACATATTCACGAACCGTAGGGTGACACACTTAAGGTTCGAAGTTGTTTTAAGTAGATATGGAATATGCGTTGGAGACCGAATGTTGTTCGGAGTCTCGGAATGGATCCGGGACATCACGAGGAGATCCGGAATGGTCCGGAGAATAAGATTCATATATAGGAGATCATTTTATGAGATAGGAAATGTTCCGGAGTGTTTGCATGAGGATTCTAGAAGGTTTCGGAATGTTCCGGAAGGTTCTAGAAGATATCTTGGAGTTTGCTTGAAAATCAAGATAGGGATCAAGGAGTCCTGGTGGGTCAAGATACGGATTCGTGGGGGAGGACTCCTCCCCCCACCTCCAATCCGCCGGCCAAGGGAGGAGAGGAGTCCTACAAGGACTCCCCTCCCCATGGCGCCATCCCCTCTTTAAATAGAGGGGCAGGGGGTGCCCCCTCCTCAAGTGCTCTCATAACGTCCAATCTCTGCCGCCTCTCTCCTCCACCATATTCTGCACAGGCATAGGCGAAGCCCTGCAGAATTCTCTACTCCACCACCACCACCACGCCGTCGTGCTGCTGGGATTCCGTGGAGAAGATCTACTACCTCCGCTGCTCGCTGGAACGGGGAGAGGAAGGTCTGCTTCGACTCCGCACGTGTGACCGACTGCGGAAGCGCTGCCGAATCGTGGCGCCGGAAGGATCGTCTACTTGACCAAGGGCGGAAGCGCTGCTGGAACGCGACGCCGGAAGGATCGACTACTTGACCGAGGGCGGAAGCGCTGCTGGAACGCGACGCCGGAAGGATCGTCCACACGATCTTGAGATCGGCAAGTGATCGACTACATCAACCACGAGATCTAATCTCGTTAACGCTTTCGGATCTACGAGGGTTAGTTCCTATCTATCTCGTTGCTCATGTCTCATAGATTAGATCTTGGCTTTTATCTGGATTGGATCTAGGTTTTGTTCGTTCATGCGGTAGAAAATTTTTGTTTTCCATGCTACGAACCCATCAGTGGTATCAGAGCCGTATCTATGCGTAGATCTGTTGCACGAGTAGAACACAATGATGTTGTGGGCGTTGATGCTTTTGTTGTCGGTGTCTTAGCGTGTACTTTGCATCTTGCGGTATGGTGGGATGAAGCGGCTCGGGCTAACATTACATGTCATCGCACATGAGACTTGCTCCACGCTTGACGTGCAACTTGCCTTGCACAAGTGGCTTTGCGGGTGTCTGTCTCTCCCACCATAGTTAAGATTCAATTTACAATGAGCATCTTGACAACACTTGTATCAACGTTGTGGTTCATGTTCGTAGGTAAGATCGGTCTTATGCGAAAGCCCCAAACCACGTAAAACTTGCAAAGAAAATTAGAGGCGTCTAACTTGTTTTTGCAGGGGTTTTGTGATGTGATATGGTCAACATGTGATTGTGATTGTATTTGATGTATGCAATGATCCTTGTTGTAATATGGCAACCGGCAGGAGCCTAATGGTTGTCTTTAATTCTGTTAAGACCTGCGTGTCTATTCATCTTGTAATAGCTTTATTCCAAGTAGTTGTAATAGTTGCTGGTGATGATGGACAACCATGCGGCGACGCCACTGACCTTGACGCAATGCTGGTGATGATGGAGATCATGTTCGTGCTTTGGAGATGGAGATCAAAGGCACAAGAAGAAAAGGCCATATCATATCACACTTATTATGAATTGCCTGTGATGTTAATCCTTTATGCATCTTGTATTGCTTAGATCGCGACGGTAGCATTATAAGATGATCCCTCTCACTAAATATCAAGTAATAAAGTGTTCACCCTTAGTTGGCACCGTTGCTAAGACTCGTCGTTTCGAAGCATCTCGTGATGATCGGATGTGATAGATTCTACGTGTGCATACAACGGGTGCAAGCCAGATTTGCACATGCGGAAACTAAGGTTGTCTTGACGAGCCTAGCATGTACAGACATGGTCTCGGAACACGGAATACCGAAAGGTAGAGCATGAGTCATATAATTGATATGATGAACATGAAGATTGTTCGCCGATGAAACTACATCTTCTCTCGTGAAGATCGGACTTGGTGTAGTGGACTTGGTTCGTGTAATCACTAAGACAATGTGAGGGATGTTGTTTTGAGTGGGAGTTCACCTAGTTAGTTTGATAATTAAACTTGAACTCAATTTGTCATAAACTTAGTCTGAACTACTTGCAAATTGTTGTAGATTATGGCGACCCCCTCCATCAATTTTAATGCGTTCCTAGAGAAAGAAAAACTTAAGAACAATGGAAGCAATTTCACGGACTGGTTCCGTGGACTGAAGATCGTCCTCAGGGTTGGTCAGTTGACCTATGTGCTCGATGCACCGCTAGGTGACCCACCTGCAGATAATGCTACCGATGACGAAAAGAATGTTTTCACCACTCGGAAGAATCATTACTCCACAGTTCAGTGTGCCATCCTGTACGGTTTAGAAGCGGAGCTCCAACAGCGTTTTGAGCACCACGACCCGTTCGAGATCATTAAGGAGCTCAGGCTAATTTTTGAGACTCGCGCGGCAATGGAGAGCTATGAGGCCTCCGAGAAATTCTTTAACTGTAAGATGGAAGAAGGAAGCTCCGTTAGCGAGCACGTGCTCACCATGTCTGGGTACGTAAAGAAGCTCCAAGAGTTGGGAATATCGATTCCTAATGAATTGGGGATTCACCGTCTCCTTCAATCACTGCCACCAAGTTACAAGAATTTTGTGATGAACTACAACATGCACTGCATGAACAAGACGTTGCCTGAACTGTCGTCCATGCTGAAAACTGCTGAAGTGGAGATCAAGAAGGAGCAACAAGTGTTGATGGTCAATAAGACCACCAATTTCAAGAAATGGGGTAAGCCTAAGAACAAGGGCAACTTCAAGAAGGACGGCAAGAAAGCTGCCGCACCTGCTAAGAAGCCCAAGGCTGGTCCTAATCCTGAAACTGAGTGCTTCTACTGCAAGGGAGCTGGTCACTGGAAGCGTAACTGCCCCAAGTACCTGGCGGATCTGAAGAACGGCAACATCAAGAAGAAAGGTATATTTGATATATGTGTTATAGATGTGTATCTTACTAGTAATCGTAGTAGTGCCTGGGTATTTGATACTGGTTCGGTTGCACATATATGTAACTCGAAACAGGAGCTGCGGAATAAACGAAGACTGGCAAGAGATGAGGTGACGATGCGCGTTGGAAATGGCTCCAAGGTTGATGTGATCGCCGTCGGCACGCTCCCTCTACATCTACCTTCGGGATTAGTTTTAAATTTAAATAATTGTTATTTGGTGCCTGCGTTAAGCATGAACATTATATCTGGATCCTGTTTATTGCGAGACGGTTACTCTTTTAAGTCTGAGAATAAAGGTTGTTCGATTTATATGAGTAATATCTTTTATGGTAATGCACCTGAGATGAATGGTTTATTCTTACTGAATCTCGATAGTAGTGATACACATGTTCACAACATAGATGCTAAACGAATTAAATTGAATGATAATTCTACATACATGTGGCACTGTCGTCTTGGTCACATTGGAGTGAAGCGTATGAAGAAACTCCATTCAGATGGACTTCTTGAATCACTTGATTTTGAATCACTTGAAAGATGCGAAGCATGTCTAATGGGAAAAATGACTAAGACTCCATTCTCTGGTACAATGGAGCGAGCTACAGACTTATTGGAAATAATACATACCGATGTGTGCGGTCCAATGAGTGTAGCATCGCGTGGTGGATATCGTCATGTTCTCACTTTCACGGATGACTTGAGTAGATATGGGTATGTCTACTTCATGAAACATAAGTCCGAAACTTTCGAGAAGTTTAAGGAATTTCAAAGTGAAGTGGAGAATCATCGTAACAAGAAGATTAAGTTTCTGCGTTCTGATCGCGGGGGTGAATATCTAAGTTACGAGTTTGGCATGCATTTAAAGAAATGTGGAATACTTTCACAGTTGACACCGCCGGGAACACCACAGCGTAATGGTGTGTCCGAATGTCGTAATCGAACTCTCTTAGATATGGTTCGGTCTATGATGTCTCTTACAGATTTACCGTTATCATTTTGGGGCTATGCATTAGAGACAGCCGCATTCACTTTAAATAGGGCACCATCTAAATCCGTTGAAACGACACCGTACGAATTGTGGTTTGGTAAGAAACCTAAGTTGTCGTTCCTTAAAGTTTGGGGTTGCGAAGCATACGTAAAGAAGTTACAACCTGATAAGCTAGAACCCAAAGCGGAGAAATGCGTCTTCATAGGATACCCTAAAGAAACAATTGGGTATACCTTCTATCATAGATCCGAAGGCAAAGTTTTTGTTGCAAAGAATGGATCCTTTCTCGAGAAGGAGTTTCTCTCGAAAGAAGTGACTGGAAGGAAAGTAGAACTCGATGAGGTTATTGAACCTTCTCTCGCATTTGAGAGTAGCGCAGCACCGGAAGATGTTTTTGTGCCGCCTGCACCAATTGGAGAGGAAGCTAATGATAATGATCATGAAACTTCGAACGAAGTTACTACTGAACCTCGCAGGTCAACGAGGGTTCGTACCACTCCTGATTGGTATGACTCTGCCTTGAACGTCATGTTGGTGGACAACGCTGATGACCCTGCGACGTATGAAGAAGCTATGGTGAGCCCAGATTCTGACAAATGGCTAGAAGCCATGAAATCCGAAATGGGATCCATGTACGAAAACCAAGTGTGGACTTTGGTGGACTTACCGGATGGCCGTAAGGCTGTCGAGAACAAATGGATTTTCAAGAGAAAAACAGATGCTGATGGTAATGTTACCGTCTATAAAGCTCGACTTGTCGCGAAAGGGTTCCGACAAATTCAAGGAGTTGACTATGATGAGACATTCTCACCAGTAGCGAAGCTAAAATCTGTGAGGATTTTGTTAGCAATTGCTGCACATTTCGATTATGAGATTTGGCAGATGGATGTCAAAACGGCGTTCCTTAATGGTGATATTGAGGAAGAGTTGTATATGGTACAACCCAAGGGTTTTGTCGATCCTAAAGATGCTAACAAGGTATGCAAACTTCAGCGCTCCATTTATGGACTGAAGCAAGCATCCCGTAGTTGGAATCAACGTTTTGATAAGGTAATCAAAAACTTTGGATTTATACAAACTTATGGAGAAGCTTGTATTTACAAGAAAGTGAGTGGGAGCTCTGTAGCATTCCTAGTACTGTATGTGGATGACATATTGTTGATTGGGAATGATATAGAACTTCTTAATAGCGTCAAAACCTATTTGAATAATAGTTTTTCAATGAAGGATCTTGGCGAAGCGGCATACATTCTAGGCATCAAGATTTATAGAGATAGATCAAGACGCCTAATAGGGCTTTCACAAAGTACATACCTGGACAAAGTTCTAAAGAAGTTTAGAATGGAAGATAGCAAGAAAGGGTTCGTGCCCATGTTGTCAGGTAAGACCTTGAGTAAAACTCAAAGTCCAGCTACGGCAGAAGATAGAGAGAAAATGAATAAAATTCCCTATGCCTCAGCCATAGGTTCTATCATCTATGCCATGCTGTGTACAAGACCGGATATAGCACATGCTGTTAGTTTGACTAGCAGATATCAAAGTGATCCTGGAGAGGAACACTGGACAGCGGTCAAGAATATCCTAAAGTACCTAAATAGGACTAAGGATATGGTTCTTTCTTATGGAGGTGATGAACAGCTTGTTGTAAACGGTTACACCGATGCTAGTTGGAACACCGATCCGGATGACTCAAAGTCACAGTCGGGTTACGTATTTATTTTGAATGGTGCTGCAGTAAGCTGGAGGAGTGCGAAGCAAAGCGTTGTGGCGAAATCTTCAACTGAATCGGAATACATAGCTGCTTCGGAGGCTGCACAAGAAGCCGTTTGGATGAAGGAATTCATTGCTGAACTCGGCGTGGTTCCCAGTGCGTTGGACCCGATGGCCATCTACTGTGACAACACAGGTGCCATAGCTAATGCACAGGAGCCAAGGTCACATAGCAAGCTGAAGCACATCAAGCTACGTTTCCACGCTATTCGCGAGTATGTCCGAGATGGTGACATAAAGATTTGCAAAGTACACACTGATCTGAATGTGGCAGATCCGTTGACTAAACCTCTCCCTAGGGCAAAGCATGACCAACACCAAAACGCCATGGGTGTTCGGTATATTACCATGTAATCTAGATTATTGACTCTAGTGCAAGTGGGAGACTATTGGAGATATGCCCAAGAGGCAATAATAAAAGTGATTATTATTATATCTTTGTGTTTATGATGAATGTTTACATCCCATGCTATAATTGTATTATTAGGAAACACTAATACATGTGTGTTTTGTAAACATATAAGAGTCCCTAGTAAGCCTCTTGTTGAACTAGCTTGTTGATTAATTGATGATCATGGTTTCCTGATCATGGACATTGGATGTGATTAATAACAAGGTTATATCATTAGGAGAATGATGTGATGGACACACACCCATAGTAAGCGTAGCATAAGATCAAGTCATTAAGTTCACATTGCTGTAAGCTTTCAAATACATAGTAACCTGTTCCTTCGACCATGAGGTTATGTTAATCACCATCACCGGATGAATACTTTGATGACATCAAACGCCGCTTCGTAACTGGGTGGTTATAAAAGTGTCATTGGGTATTCTGAAAGTATGTGTTGAAGCTCATGAACCAAGATTGGGATTTGTCCATCCATATGACGGATAGATATGCTCTGGGCCCTCTCGGTGGAATGTCATCTAGTTAGCTTGCAAGCATGTGACCAGGTCACAAGGGATGACATATCACGGAACGAGTAAAGAGTACTTATCAGTAACGAGGAAGAACTAGGTATGGAGATACCGACGATCAAACCTCGGATAAGTATAATATCGTGAGACAAAGGGAATTAGTTTCGTATGTAAATGGTTCAATCGATCGCGAAGTCATCGTTGAGTATGTGGGAGCCATTATGGATCTCCAGGTCCCGCTGATGGTTATTGATATGAGATGTGTCTCTATCATGTCTACATATTCACGAACCGTAGGGTGACACACTTAAGGTTCGAAGTTGTTTTAAGTAGATATGGAATATGCGTTGGAGACCGAATGTTGTTCGGAGTCTCGGAATGGATCCGGGACATCACGAGGAGATCCGGAATGGTCCGGAGAATAAGATTCATATATAGGAGATCATTTTATGAGATAGGAAATGTTCCGGAGTGTTTGCATGAGGATTCTAGAAGGTTTCGGAATGTTCCGGAAGGTTCTAGAAGATATCTTGGAGTTTGCTTGAAAATCAAGATAGGGATCAAGGAGTCCTGGTGGGTCAAGATACGGATTCGTGGGGGAGGACTCCTCCCCCCACCTCCAATCCGCCGGCCAAGGGAGGAGAGGAGTCCTACAAGGACTCCCCTCCCCATGGCGCCATCCCCTCTTTAAATAGAGGGGCAGGGGGTGCCCCCTCCTCAAGTGCTCTCATAACGTCCAATCTCTGCCGCCTCTCTCCTCCACCATATTCTGCACAGGCATAGGCGAAGCCCTGCAGAATTCTCTACTCCACCACCACCACCACGCCGTCGTGCTGCTGGGATTCCGTGGAGAAGATCTACTACCTCCGCTGCTCGCTGGAACGGGGAGAGGAAGGTCTGCTTCGACTCCGCACGTGTGACCGACTGCGGAAGCGCTGCCGAATCGTGGCGCCGGAAGGATCGTCTACTTGACCAAGGGCGGAAGCGCTGCTGGAACGCGACGCCGGAAGGATCGACTACTTGACCGAGGGCGGAAGCGCTGCTGGAACGCGACGCCGGAAGGATCGTCCACACGATCTTGAGATCGGCAAGTGATCGACTACATCAACCACGAGATCTAATCTCGTTAACGCTTTCGGATCTACGAGGGTTAGTTCCTATCTATCTCGTTGCTCATGTCTCATAGATTAGATCTTGGCTTTTATCTGGATTGGATCTAGGTTTTGTTCGTTCATGCGGTAGAAATTTTTTGTTTTCCATGCTACGAACCCATCAGATGAGAATTATGATGCCCTGAAAAGGGTTTATGATATTGAGAAAACTAAGTGGGAGGATTCAAATTGTAAGTGTCTCATGATCATTAAGGGCTCCATTACTCAGAGTATGAGGGGAGCTGTTCTAGACTCTCAGACTGCCAAGGGTTACCTTGGAAATATTGAGGACCATTTTAAGCGATCATCCAAAATTTATGCAACAAGTCTCATTAGAAGGCTTACTGATGAAAGGTATGATCCAACTGGGAGTCTGAGAGAGCATATCATGAGGAAAATCAACATGGCCACTAAACTTAAGGCAATGGAAATGGAAATCTTTGAAGGTTTCCTTGTCCATTTTATTATGTCATCCTTGCCCACGGAGTTCTCTCCGTTCACCATCAATTACAATGCGATGGATTCTAAATGGGGCATGGATGAAATGATGGCTAGATGTGTACAAGAAGAGGAAAGGCTTAAAGCTGGACAAGTTGATCATGTCAACCAGTTCAAAAACTCTCAAAAGAAAAAAAAATCAAAAGTTTATGAAGCCTAAGCCTACTCAGTTTAAGGATAAAGGGCAATCTTCTAAGTTCTTTCAGCAAAAGAATCCTAACAGAGCTCCTAATGCAGATGCACACCCTAATGCTGATGGTAAAGATCCTAATGGATGTCGCTTTTGTGGAAAAAGCGGACATGTTTAGAGGGATTGTATTGGGTTCATGAAATGGCTCAATAAGAAAGGTACTAATGTTATAACCTTTGTTGACGAATCCATTTATGTTAATTATGCCACCAATACATGGTGGGTTGACTCAGGTGCAACAATTCATGTTGCAAACTCCTTACAGGGATTCGATACGAGAGGATGCTAAGAAGAGGGGAAAGAACCATTAGAGTTGCTAATGGTGCTGAGGCTGAGGCTATTGGAGAGTTCACACTTATGCTCCATAGCGGCTTTATGATTCGTTTACGTAATGTACTTTATGTACCCTCTATGAGACGAAACCTTGTGTTTGTCTCATGCTTAGATGATGATGGTTTTCACTGTGACTTTGGGAACAACAGATGTATAATTATGTTTGACAATAATAATGTTGGTCTTGCCTTCCGACAAGACAAACTTTATCTGAATGTTAGTACCAAGCGTAAGCGCGATGATGATGAGACTTCTTCAAAATTATGGCACTATCGTTTGGGCCATATTTCGAGGGGGAGAATTGAGCATCTCATTAAGGAGCAAGTCCTTCATCCTTTGGATTTCTCGGATGCGGATGTGGATCATTGTATTGATTACATCAAAGGGAAATATACAAAGAGAATCAAGAAAGGTGCAAATCAAAGCACATGAGTTTTAGAAATCATTCACACAGATATCTGTGGTCCATTCAATGTGAAATCAGTAGATGGTTTTGATTCCTTCATAACATTCACTGATGACTTCTCCCACTTTGGATACATCTATCCTATCAAAGAAAGATCCGAGGCATTGGAAAAGTTCAAGATATTCAAAGCTGAAGTTGAGAATCAAATTGGTCAAAAGATCAAAGTTGTAAGGTCTGATCGTGGTGGTGAGTACTATGGTAGACACACTTCTTATGGCCAAATTCCTGGACCTTTTGCTAAGTTCCTACAGGAAAATGGTATTGTTGCTCAGTATTCAGCACCAGGCGAACCTCAGCAAAATGGAGTCGCTAAAAGGTAGAATCGTACTCTCATGGACATGGTACGAAGTATGTTAAGTGACTCCACTTTGCCGCTTAGTTTATGGATAGAAGCTCTAAAGACAGTTGCACGTATTCTTAATAAGGTCTCCAGTAAACGGTGTCGAAAACGCCGTATGAATTATGGACTGGGAGAAAACCTACCCTGAGTTATTTGCATGTGTGGGGCTACCCTGCTGAGGCAAGAGTTTTCAATCCAATTATGGGAAATTTAGACCCCAAGACCATCAGCTGCCACTTCATTGGTTATCCTGACAAATCTAAGGCATATTGTGTCTATTGTCCAAAGCAATTCAGCTACATATCACAGTATAATCGATCAATAGTTGAGAGTTGGAATCTTCACCATGATGAAAATGTTAAAGGAGTTTAATTTCATCGGAGACGATGAAGATGCTTGCATTTGCAAGAAATTAAGTGGGAGTGCTGAGACAAATTTCCAATACATTATGTAGAGTACATATTGTTGATTGGAAATGATGTATCTTTTGTTGACACAGGTTAAGAATTTCATTAAAATAGGATTTCGATGAAAGACCTGGGGAAAACCGGAATATTTGGCATCAATATCTATATGGATATATTGAGGCGCTAATATGGTTGTGCCAGACATACATATATGAGATATTGAAAGGGTTCAATATAGAAACAACAACAAAGGTTCTTGCTGCATGGAAAGGATTGTATCAAGATTCAAGTGTTTCAACACTTGGTGAGTAAAATCACATGAAGATTTTGATCGATTATACCGTGATATGTATATATCCAGATATGTCCTATTCTCTAAATGTTATGAGCACATACCAGAATGATTCATAAGATGATCACTGGACGATAGTAAATATATTCTTATGAGATTTGGAAGAACTAAGAATATATCCTGTATAAGTGACAAATAGTTGCAGATAGTTCATTGTAAAGAGTTACATTGATACTAATTTGTCACAAGATACAAATTAAAATTTATCTCAATTTATACTATGGGTGGCATAATGTAATGGAAATGATGTTCCATGATAGATTTGGATGAGTTCCAAAGTTAAGACATTGTGACGGATACTACAACAAAAGGCTAAGTATATGAGTGCTATAGTAGCAGCAAATGAGGGCATTTGTGTTAAGTAGTTTGTTATCAAACTAGGTGTGGTTCAAAGTGGGCTAATACTATGAAGATATATTGTATGACAATAATATCAACATATTTTAACCCGAACGAACTAAAGGTCTCACCAAAGGACCAAATTTATACAATGCCATCTCATTTGAGAATGAGTGATGCGTAGAGACGCAAAGACATGCAAATACACACGGACCTGAAACTGTCAGATCCGGAGATTATCTTAACCACTAGCAATCGCGTATATGCAACAACAGAAAGCCATAGGTGTTCAATACGCAAAGTTTTTCAAACTAGATTATTGACTCTAGTGCAAGTGGGAGACTGAAGGGAATATGCCTGAGAGGCAATAATAAAGTGGTTATTATCTTATTCCTTGTTTATGATAAATGTTTATTTTGTATGCTATAATTGTATTAATTTGGAAACGTTAATACATGTGTGTTTAATAAAAAAAAGGAAAGTTCCTAGTTATGCCTCTCTTATAAACTAGCTCGTTGATTAACAAGATGATCAAGGTTTCCTGATCATGGACATTGGATGTTGTTACTAACGAGGTCACAACATTAGTAGAATGATGTGATGAACATTCATCCAAGGTATAGCATTAAGATCAAAGTCATCGTGTTTATATTGCTATAACATCATACGAAGTAATCCTAGTCCTTAGACCATGAGATCATGTCAATCACTAACACAGGAAGAGTATCTTGATAACATCAAACGTCACACCGTGAAAGGGTGATTATAAAGGTGGGTTCAGTGCTACGAATGTGTTATGTAGAGGCTCATGGATCAAGAGTAGGATTTGTCCAGCCTGATGACAGATAGATATACTCTAGGCCCTCTCGATGATATCACATTGGTTAGCTTGCAAGCAAGTGACGAGATCACTATAATGTTATATCATGGGAACGAGAAAAGAGTATATGTCGGTAACGAGATCAAACTAGGTATGGGGATACCGATGATCGAATCTCGGACATGTAATATATCGCGAGACAAAGGGATTTAGTTACTAGCGTTAAAGGTTCACACGATCACAAGAGTCATCGTTGAATATGTGGGAGTCAGTATGGATCTCTCGGTCCCGCTGCTAATTATTGATCGGAGAGGGGTCTCGATCATGTCTGCATTATTCGCGAACCAAGGGTGACACACTTAAGGGATACCGACACCATTTGAAGCAAATATGTTTCAGATAAAGATTTAAGAAAACACTAGAATTATTTCAATAGACACCGAAACTGTTTCGGGTGAAATTGCTGAAATTGGTTATGCATGTAATATTGAAATGTTGTAGGGGGTTTTATGTGAATGTTTGTTAATTAAAGTAATTAAAAAAATTCTGAATAAAATTAATAAATAGTTTTATTAAATGAGAGAGCATTAAATTTGGAGAAATTTAATGCATTTAAAGTGGAGACCTTAAACGAGAATGTGAAAGGGCATTTTAATGTGGAGGGGGTTACCACCACATGAATGGGGGAGGTGAAGGGACACCCTCCATGGGCGCCGGCCATGGGAGGGGTACCCTCCCCTCCTCCTATAAAAGTCCCCCTCTCACACCTTCACACACACACCTCCTCATGAAGGATCTCTCTCCCCTCTAGTATTATTCCCCCATGGTCTCGGATTAGTGAGATACATGTTCCTGGTGGCTTTATCTGGAAAGGAGTTGCTGCTTCCGCTGCTTCGCTGGAGCGAGGGATGGAGGTTGTCGGGGTACCGGATGTGTGTGTGATCATGGATGCACCGCTGCTTTGCGGTGTTGGACTTGGTGGTGCTGGACTTGTTGTAGCTGGATCTGATGGACGTGCTGGAGCCGGACCTGCTGGACTTCATCACGATCTTGAGATCGGCAAGTGTACGACTACATCATCCACGAGTTCCATCTTGTTAACAAAGCTTTATTATCTTTGAGGGTAAGTTCTCTATGGATGTATATCCACCCGTTGCTTGTATCTAGTAGATAGATCTTGGCGTATAGTTCCAATCGTAGAATTTTTTTGTTTTCTGTGCTGCAAACCCTTCAAGGAATCGTTCAGAAGTATTATGGCACTTGTGGATCATTATGATCTAGAGTTGCATCAGATGGATGTCAAAACAACTTTTCTGAATGGTGACTTACATGAGGATGTTTACATGGCTCAACTGGAAGGTTTTGTTATGGAAGGGAAGGAACACTTACGATGTCATCTTAAGAAATCCATTTATGGATTAAAGCAAGCCTCGAGGCAATGGTACTTCAAGTTTGATCAAGTGATAAAGAATTTTGGTTTCAAAGAGAATGAAGTGGACAATTGCATTTATGTGAAGTTCAGGGGGAGCAATTTTTTCTTCCTGATACTATATGTTAATGACATACTCTTAGCCAGTAGCGATAAGAATATGCTGCTGGAAACTAAAAGGTTTCTCTCCTCAAAGTTTGATATGAAGGATCTCGGTGAAGCCGCTTATGTCTTAGGCATTCAAATTCACCGAGATAGATCCAGAGGAATCTTGGGGTTATCACAAAGATCATACATTGAGAATGTGCTCAAAAAGTTCAATATGCATAAGTGCTCAGCCTCGCCTGCTCCTATTGTCAAGGGTGATAAGTTTGGGACTTTCTAGTGCCCAAGTAATGATTATGAATCTGCGCAAATGAAGTCAGTTCCTTATGCTTCAATTATTGGAAGTATGATGTATGCACAAGTGTGCACTCATCCTGACTTAGCTTTTATAACCAGGATGCTTGGAAGATATCAGTCTAATCTAGGGTTGGATCACTGGAAGGCTGCTAAGAAAGATTTGCGCCATTTGCAAGGCACTAAAGGCCTCATGCTCACATACAAGAGAACTGATAACCTCAAGGTGGTGGGTTATTCAGATGCTGATTTTGTGGGGTGTGTTGACACTAAGAAATCCACATCGTGTTATATTTTAACCCTAGCAGAAGGAGCTATTTCTTGGAAAAGCACCAAGCAAAGTGTTACTGCATCATCAACAATGCAGGCAGAGTTTGTGGCATGTTATGAGGCAACTGTTGGGTCTGCAACATAGAAAACAAAAAATTTCCTACGATGAGAACTATACGCCAAGATCTATCTACTAGATACAGAGCAACGGGTGGACATACATCTATCGAGAACTTACCCTCGAAGACAACGAGTTTTGTTAACGAGTAGGAACTCGTGGTTGATGTAGTCGTACACTTGCCAATCTCAAGATCGTGTGGAAGTCCGAGCGCCACAAATCAGCAGCGCATCCGTCCTCGCACACACGTTCAAGCCACCGGACAAGCTCCACCTCCTCGCTCCAGCGATGCAGCGGAAGCAGCAACTCCTTCCAGGCGAAATGCCACCGGGAACATGTATCTTGCTAATCCGAGACCATAGGGAATAATTCTAGAGGGGGAGAGAGATCCTTCACGAGGAGGTGTAAGGAAGAAGGAGGAAGAGGGAGCCTTTTATAGGAGGAGGGGGGGTGCCCCTCCCCATGGCCGGCGCCTCATGGGGGTGACCCCTCACCTCCCCCATTCATGTGGCGGTAACCCCTCCACATAAAAATTGCCTCTTCACATTCCCTTTTAAAGTCTCCACTTTAAATGCATTAAAATTCTCTAAGTTTAATGCTCTCTCATTTAATAAAACTCTTTTATTAAATTTATTCAGAATTTTTTTAATTACTTTAATTAACAAATATTCACATAAAACCCCTTGCAACATTTCAATATCACATGCAGAACCACTTTCTGCAATTTCACCCGAAACAATTCCGGTTTCTATCGAAACAATTCCCGCGCTTTGCAATTCTTTCGTCTGAAACATATGTGCTCCAAAATGGTGTCTGGTAACTCTTAAGTGTGTCACGCTACAGTTCGCGAATAATGCAGACATGATTGAGACTCCTCTCAGATCAATAATTAGAAGCGGGACCTGGAGATCCATACTGACTCCTGCATATTCAACGATGACTTCTGTGATCGTGAGAACCATTAACGCTAGTAACTTAATCCCTTTGTCTCATGATATAATACATGTCCGAGATTCTATCATCGGTATCTAAATACCTAGTTTTATCTCGTTACCGACATGCACTCTTTTCTCGTTCCCGTGATATAACATTCTAGTGATCACATCACTTGCTTGCAAGCTATCTTAATGTGATATCACCGAGAGGGCCCAGAGTATATCTATCCGTCATCGGGATTGACAAATTCCACTCTTGATCCATGAGCCTCAACTTAACACCTTCGTAGCACTGAAACCATCTTTATAGTCACCTTGTTACGGTGTGACGTTTGATGTTATCAAGATACTCTTCTGGTGTTAGCAATTAACATGATCTCATGGTCTAAGGATAAAGATTACTTCGTATGATATTATAGAAATATAAACATAATGACTTGATCGTAAGATACTTCGGATGAATGTTCATCACATCATGTTACAAATACTATGATCTTGTTATTAACAACATCCAATGTCTATGATTAGGAAACCTTGATCATCTTGTTAATCAACAAGCTAGTCTATAAGAGAGGCATAACTAGGAACCCTTTTTGTTTATTAAAGACACATGTATTGACGTTTCCGATCAATACAATTATAGCATGCAAAATAAACATCTATCATATACGAGGAATACATAATAACAACTTTATTATTGCCTCTCAGGGCATATTTCCTTCAGCAACCAGGCAGGTAGTATGGCTAAAGAAATTCATTTCGGGTTTAAGGGTGATTGGAAGTATATCTGAGCTACTCACTCTTTTCTGCGATAATCAACCCGCAGTGATCTATTCGAGTAACAACAAGTCAAGTGGTGCTTATTGTCTCTATATAAGTTTAAACAAAGAGTTGAGCTCATAAGTTTGTAAAAAGTATAAGTTTACGGACCTGTTAAGTTAAAGGAGTTCTGTTTTAAAATAAAGTGGTATATTGTAGTAACTGGGTTCTACGGCACTTTGTGACCGTTGTAATTCTGTTGTCTCATATGTTGTTTTGTTTAAAAATGGGCTTATAAAGTTTATCCTTATGATCAAGGCGGATAATGTTGGATATATTAGTGATTTGTAGTTTTCTATGGTCAAATAAGTCTTTTTAATGGCTTTTAGGGGCAGTTGATTAACAACCATTAGATGACCTGATCAGGGGCATCCTAACCGTCCATCCTTAGGTGTTGGTTCCCCTAGTGCAGGTGCCTATATAAGGGGACCTAGGGTTAGAGCTGAGATACTACCTCACACGGATGTGCTCTTCCCTCTCTCACTCTCCCCTACTCACTGATCAAGCAAGCACCCACAGCACTAGGAAAAACCACTCACATATCATATATTTTAGTTCTAGGTGAAGAGGAGGAAGAGGAGGCCATGGCAGGACCTCCAGATCAAGGTACACACCCAGATCCTTCTCTCTGTGGTTTATCTCTTGAGCTAGGTGATCCTAAGGGATCTAACAGGAGCGACACAGAGGAATCCGCGAGCAGCCTATCAGCAAGCTAATGGGCATCATCTTCTGGGTAGGAGATAGAAAACCGTTGATGGGGAAGCGTTGTGCCGAGGAGCGGTGCCAGGAGTCTTGTCAATATCGTTAGCTAGGGAGTTAGAAGAATCAAGAAGTCATGGGCGTGCGTGCTTTTAGGAATGGTGTCTTAGATGCTCCACTTTTTGACTATGTATTCATAAGTTTAGTCCCATGTATAACTGATTGTACTGAGACACTGGAATTTGTCCGACCTACAACAAAATTGTACTTAATTTAGTTATGCATTCATGTTCTTGGTTGAGGTTGTGCCGCACACACTACCGAGACTAATGTCTAAGCTTGACGATGTCAAGAGTTCCACTTGACATAGTCATGTAGATTCAACTAAGGCTAAGCAAAAGTGTTAGCCGGACTGACACGAGACTTAGCCTACGTGACTATAACGCCATACAATTCAACTAAGGAAGTGTCTTCCTTAGACCCAGGGTCATCGCATGCTCCAGGGTATCGACTAGATGACTTTGAGTCCTCCTAATGTTAGTCGTGACTGATAGTCATAAGGGCGGTGTTTGGGCCAACTAAGAAGTAATCCACGTCACATGGATCGATCAAGAAGGAATTTTCCCCTCCAACTCAGAGAGATATTCTATAGGTCCTCCCTCATGATATGATTCGGAAAATCCAAAATAAGACGCCCGCCAATAGGGAGGGAGCTACCACGCCATCTGGAGAGGCACATGTCGGTCTTGGAGATAATAGGAGCAAAATCGGATAGGCGGAGTTTGTGAGTGGACAAGGGATGTCCAAGATAGGTCTGAGGGAAGGAGGAAATCAAACAACCAAAAGTGGAAGCCATGGTCGAGGCAACAAAAGGATTGCTTAAATTTGCAATGCTCTAGGTTTTGGTCCTACGGTTCTGAGTTATGCTGAAAATCTTTAACAGCGCACACGGTTTGGAACTTTGTATGATTTCATTTGTGAAATGTAGCTAGGAGAGATCCCTGTAAACTTAAAAAGCAAGGATCTGGCTGAGAATGACTCGATTCCCGTATTCTCATTTCTTCCTCCTGTTTCGTTCCGCTCCTGTAGTTTTGGGAGTCTTCCTCTCCGCCCCGACTCCTCTAATCCTCCTCTTCGGTGGCCTCACCGACCAGAGACGATGGGGGAGAGGAGGCCAGACGCATCTTGTACAACATAGGTCTAGGGCTAGGTCATTTAGGGTTAGGCTGAGGTCTGCCCTAATGTGATCTAGGGACATGCCGTCTAGCATTTCGTCTCTGGCACATGCGAGTAGTGTTGGGAGGCGGCAGATCCAGTATTCCTGCCGGGTCCATGGAGGATGGAGGAGGAGAAGGGTTCTGGCGGAGCTCCTTTCCCAATAAGCTCATGGTATGCTCTCCAGATCTAGATCTAGGAGCCTGTTGCGGTGTATGTTTTCTTGGAGCTGCTACTCCTTTTTTTTTCCAGCCATCGTGGAAATGGATGAGGGATATGATGTGGTGTGGCGTCGTTCTGCATTGACCTGCATGGCTAGGATCCCTTGGTGCCATTTCTTCCGGGATTTCCATAGCATGGGGACTCGCAGCGACGCCAATCGTCTTGCCTCTGTTTCTTAAGGGCCGAATGGCGACCCTCCTCGGCCACACATCAGTGGCTACACTTCCTCCATGCACTAAACCCTAAACTCTAAACCCAAGTAATTGAAAAGTAAAGAAATTACTAACCGGACTCTGGACATTGCAAAAAAGACAAAAAAACTGAAAGAAAATTGAAAACGTGATCAAGTCCAAGCTACAACCGCGGAACAAAACCGGTAACCTCACCCCCGGAGCGCCAGGGACAGAACAAGTCGGGGTAAGATGACTCAGACGACGCCAATCCATGGTGGGATCACTGTCTCCCTTCATGCACATCGGCTGGGAGGATCAAACATGTCTCGATTGCCATTGGATCCACTTCGTTCATGACCCGGCTAGAAGCACGAAGCGGCACGTCCACTACCAAGTGTTTCCGTTTGCTTGTTCTTGCAGAAGCGATAGATTCAAGTGATTACTCATCTGCACAGTCTGACACAGTTCATGTACTGTATAACGGTGCAAGCGTCTGGTCAGGCATATTAAGATTAAATATCTACAATAAAGCACATAAAGGGATCAATTTAAGGCCTCTATGCAGTGTAGTAGTATATGGGTCTAACTGTATCACCACTGCATGACGAGTGAGAAATGACAGAAGAAGGAAGATCCAAATTACCCACTCTCTTGACATAATTAATAAATGTTGTAAAATATTAAATTGTCCGACCAGCCATATTTTGGAGTTCGTTTAAAATAGGGTGGATTCGGTACCACCTGACACAGTTAATGACTGCCATCAAAGAAATAACGTGTCTGGTAAGGCATATTTTGGACTTTGCTTAAAATAGGGTCCAATCTGTACGTCCACTCCATTAGAGAGGAAGAGACAACACAATAGGGAAAATAAAGTTCTCCAATATCCTGACAAAATTAAAGAATGCTATAAATAACCAAGTGTCTGTTCAAGCTATTTTGGAGTTCGCTTAAAATAGGGTCCAATCCGTGCCACCATCCCAGGGAGAGCGAAATACGACCGAAGATGAAAAATCAAATTACCCAAAGGTCCTGGCACTATTAAATATTGTTTTGTTAAATAACCAAATGTGTAGCCTGGCTTTTTTTTTTTTTGGCGAAAGAGCCTGGCATATTTTGGAGTTAGTTTAAACCAGGGTTGATTCGGTATCAGAACTTCATGGAGACTAAGAGAAGCCATAATATGGAAATTAAAATTATCCAAAATACCAACAAAATTAATGACTACTACAAAAAAAATCAACCGTCTTGTCAGGCATATTTTGGACTGTGCTTAAAATAGGATCAACCCCATACCTCCTCTGTATGGAGAGCGAGAGGTGACTAAGGATGGCAATTTTACCGATGGGTATGCGTACCCGCGGGTACCGTATCCGCATAGGTAGGGTATGGGCACACTTTTGTATCCACGGGTAATATCCATACCCTACCCGTCAAGTCACGGGTACGGGCACGGGTATAGACTTATACCCATGGGTATACCCATACCCTGTCCGTTTAAACTAACATGTCAAACTTACCTATAGAATTTGAACCTATGCGACCGAAAAACCTAGGGGTGAGTATGAGATTGCGAGTCCTAAACTTCAATTCTTACATGTACTCGTCTATCTCTTATTTAGTAGAGGCAATTGTCTTTTTTTTCAAATATGTTATTGATGAAAATAAAATTGTGAATAACTTGTGTACTCTTGGATCTACCCGCCGGGTACCAATGGGTATGGGTACCTGTCGGGTATGGGTATGGTAAAGTTTTATACCCGCGGGTATGGGTATGGGTGAACTTTTGTACCCATTGATTAAATGGGTATGGGTATGATATTGCTCCTACCCATTGCCATCCTTAGAGCCCGACAATGCATTAAATAATCAAATGTGTAGCCAGCTGGCATATTCTGTTCTTCGTTCTGCCAGAACTTCATGGAGAGTGGGAGAAGACATAATATGGAAAATAAAAGCATCCACTATCCTGACACAATTAATGACAGCTATATAAAAATCAGGTGTCTAGTCAGCATATTTTGGACTTCTCTTAAAATAGGGCCCAATCTATACCTCCACTACTGGGAGAGCAAGAGATGACAGAAGATGGAAAATGAAATTACCCACTGTCCTAACACAATTAAAGAATGATATTAAATATTAGAATGTCTAGCCTGGCATATTATGGGGTTCGTTTAAACTAGGCTTTAATCGGTACTCGAACTTCGTGAAGAGTGAGGGAAGACATAATATGGAAAATAAAATTATCGACTATCCTGACACAATCAGTGAAGACAACAAAAAAATCAAGTGTCTAGTCAGGCATATTTTGGACTTCGCTTAAAATAGGATCCAATCCTTACCTCCAACGCAGGGAGAGCGGAGACGACAAAAGACGGAAAATGAAATTACCTACTGTGCTGACACAATTAAAGAATGTTGTTAAATAATCAAATGTCTAGCCTGACATATTCAGTATTTCGTTTAAACTAGGTTTGATTGGAATCAGAACTTCAAGGAGAATAGGAGAATACATAATATGGAAAATAAAATAATCCACTATCGTGACACAATTAATGATTGCTCAAAAGGAAAATCAAGTGTCTCGTCAGGCATATTTTGGACTTCGCTTAAAATAGGCACCAATCCGTCCCTCCACTACAGGAAGAGCGACAAAGATGACAGAAGATGGAAAATGAAATTGCCCACTGTCCTGACACAATTAAAGAATGATGTTAAATAGTCAAGTGTCTAATTTGGCATATTTTGGAGTTCGTTTAAACTAGGGTTGATTTGGTACCAGACCTTCACGGAGAGTGAGAGGAGACATAATATCGAAAATAAAATTATCCACTATCCTGACACAATTATCATATGCTATAAAATAACCAATCACCTGACTAGGCATACTTTGGAGTTCGCTTAAAATAGGTTTCAATCTGTACCTCCACTGCATTAGAGTGAGATGGCAGAATACGGAAAATGAATTGGTCTGCACTATCCTGACGCAGTTAAAGAATGATATTAAGTAATAAGCTGCATGAAGACAATAGAGATGAGAACATTAAACAAAAGTAGTTACCCAGTTGCCTGACACAACTAATGAAACCTATACAATGATCAATTGTCTTGTGAGGCATATTTTGGGGAGCGTTTAAATCAGGGCCTAAACGGATCTACGTTGAATGAAGAGATTAGACATGATAGAAGAAAGAAAATAAAATATCCTCTAGCCTGATACAATTAACGAAAGGCCTCTCAAAACGCTTGCTCGTGTTAGGCTAATGGGTAATGATATATTATTACTTTTGATCGTTTCAATTGGGGTCTCGGTGTACATACGCTGAATGAAGAGATCACATATGTTTATAAAAAAAAATATATATATATATATATATATATATATATATGAAAAAATTGTAATACTTCTTACTCCCGTGGGTGTAACTACACCCGGG
The DNA here is from genome assembly GCA_910589775.1 of Avena eriantha. NCBI lineage: Eukaryota > Viridiplantae > Streptophyta > Magnoliopsida > Poales > Poaceae > Avena > Avena eriantha. Next base: position 1,722,571 of record OU342742.1, read on the forward strand.
TGTAGTATGAATATGTCCTATATATATATTTGTACGTACAAAAGGAGTATGTGAATAAAAATTACATACTACCCAAAAAATAGTATATATACTACCCAAATATTCTTATATACTTCATACTATCTATATATAGTCTCCAGTATGATAGATAATGCCTAAATTACGTGAAACACACGTGGGTATATATATCCATACTACACCCGGGTATATATATATATATATATATATATATATATATATATATATATATATATATATACATATCCATACTACACCCGGGTGTAGTTACATCCACACGTGTTTCACACTATATAGACAGTATCTACCATACCGGAAGGTATGTATGCTAGTATAAAGTATATAAAAATATTTGGGCAGTATATATACTACCTTTTTGTATACGCGTAGTATGAAGTATATAAAAATATTTGGGTAGTATATACATATATATATATATATATATACACACCCCCATATGGCACACCATGGTGCCCGGGCACCATACCTGTATTACCCAGGGTGTTCGTACCTAAAGTTTACATACCTAAAATATACCTATCCAATATATATATATATATATATATACCTAAGGTATCACATACCTAATGTGTACATACCTAAGTTACATATATATACACGTCTGCTGCGTACGTACACCTTAGATATATAATATGTTAGGTATATGTAACTTAGGTATGCATATCTTAGATATGTGATACCTAGGTATGTATAACTTAGGTACGTATAGCATCAGGTATGTGTGGTTCATAGCGAAAATACGTGTATCACGTATGGTGTCTGGGCACCAAGGTGCACCAGTTATTTATATAGAGAGAGTGGCGTTATTTGACACCCAGGGTGTAGAATAATTATTCTTCACCCACTCTCTATCTTTCAAACCGTACATGATTTTTATGTCACGTAAATTTTCTGTTACCTTGGAAGTCAATAAGAACGTAAAAAAATTTAGACATGTTGTAAAAAAAATTGTTTACATACCGTATAAAAATACGACGTAAAATGCATATTTTCTATGTATTTTACACTATAATAACTCAAAAATTGTATTCTTATGCTGATTTTTTGCATTTGTAATAAATATGAACATATTATTAGTATATAAAACATAAATTTCTGAATGCGAGAACATAAAAATATGTGGGGTAGAAAATAACTATTCTGCTCCCTGGATGCAGAATAGGGTTTCTCTCTGAGTGCAGAATAGGATTTTTTTGAACCCAACATATTTTTACGTTGTTAGATTAAAAAAATTATGTTTTGTATATGAAAAATTATGTTCATATATTCACCACAACCAAAAAAATCGACAAAAAATGGAGTTTATGAGTCATTATAGTGTAAAAACACCAAAAATAAGTATTTTACGTCATATTTTTATACGGCATGTACACAAAAAAATTATGTTATTTCTAAATTTTCTTATGTTCTTCTCGACTTATGATGTAAGACAAAATTTACATGACGTAAAAATAATATACGGTTTGAAAGATGGAGGGTGGGTGTAGAATAGAGTCAAATAGGGCAACTCTCTCTCTCTCTCTCTCTCTCTCTCTCTCTCTCTCTCTCTATATATATATATATATATATATATATATATATATATATATATATATATATTTGCCCCCAGGGTGTCTCTATAATACAAACTCTATAATACAAACCGTATAAAATTTTTAGTCACCTAAATTTTCTCTTACCTCAGAAGTCGAGAACAACATAAGAAAATTTAGACATGTCGTAAAAAATTTCATTTACATGCCGTATAAAAATACGATATAAAACGTGTATTTTCTATGTTTTTACACTATAATGACTCATAAATCATATTTTTATGTTAATTGTTTTAAGTTTCTGATGAACATAAACATAATTATTAGTATACAAAACATAAATTTCTAGAACATAAAAATATGTGGGGTGCAAAATAACTATTCTACACCCTGCGTGCTAAATAGGGTTTATATATATATATACATACATAAATTTATGTTTTGTATACTAATAATTATGTTCATATTCATCAGAAACATAAAAAAATCGACATAAAAATATGATTTATGAGTCATTATAGTGTGAAAAACATAGAAAAATCGCATTTTACGCCGTATTTTTTACGGCATGTAAATACTTTTTTTACGACATGTCTAATTTTTTTTATGTTTTTCTTGACTTCCGGGATAAGAGAAAATTTACGTGACATAAAAATCATGTACGGTTTGAAAGATAGGGGGTGGATGAAGAATAACTATTCTACACCCTGGGTGTCAAATAGCGCCACTCTCTCTCTCTCTCTCTCTCTCTCTCTCTATATATATATATATATATATATATATATATATATATATATATATATATATATATACTGTGCATAGGCTTAGGATCGTAGAGATCACATGCATATGCTCTTATAGATGCTAGTGGCTGGCTATTTCATTGCATAAAGAGCGTCTAACGGTGTCTATTTGGCTGTGCATGCATGCAATGCTAGAGTTTTGGACAAACCCTAAAACTTTTAGAGAGTTGTTTAGCCTAGAAAATTTTAGAAGCTAAAAGGGGAATGTAGTGAGAACAAGGCTTATAATAGGTTTGCATGCAAATGCTTCATGGCAAAGTGGTTGTGCTAGTATGGACCGGCTATAGAGTGTACCGCCTTATTTGGCAAACCCTAAAATTTTAGAGTGTTGTTTGGCTGAGAAAAATTTAGCACCTAATATGAGGATGTATTGAGAACAAGGCTTGAAAGAGATAGACTGGAACAACATAGGATTTGCATGGTAGTAACGGCGTTAGAAATGTCATATAGGGATCAAGTCTTTTTGGGTATGGTAACATGTGCTCCCTATATCAAAAGTGGAGAGAATCAACGGTGGATACCCTATGCGCAGCTATGCTCGTGTTTAGCTGGCTATATATATATATATATATATATATATATATATATATAAATATAAGATGGAAAGTATATTTTTGGCTCCCGAGCTAGTGATCTTGTTATATTAAAAAATAAATAAATCATGATGCATCTCACAAAAGTGTAAAATATCAATTTCAAACCATTTTTTGAAAGTGAATGCAGTAGGGGAAACCCCTAAACCAATTTTGTTTTATAAATATAAAATAGTAAGAACCCAAATACATATCAATTAGGATTTGAACCTAGGTGGGTGGGTTGTACATCTACTTCCCTAACCTTCTTATTCCAAACCATTTTGTGTGTAGTGTGCATATTTTTGAAATCTTCAAATTTTAGCTAATTTTTTTTTGCGAATGAAATTATTACTCAAAGTATCAGTTATTACAATGTAATGGCACTTGCTAAATAAACACTCTGGATCAGAGGAGAACCAAACTGTCGTTCGACTATAGGTTCTAGCTTAATGCGCCGAGAAGTGGCTACAAATATTTTGAAGCCTATTTATATGAGTAATACAACATTGACGACCTTCATCAAAGCTTTAATCTCTTCGACGATCGAGCTATTGACTGATCTATCCACTTCAGCTTTACCAAGCATCACCACAATTTTAGCACAAACGACCTCCATCATCACATGCATGGTACACCAATGTAGAGCAAGAGCCAAACCTTTCCTAAGTGCTAGTAGTTCTGACTCCAAAGGGCTCCAACAATTTAAGAACTGTCGACATAAAGAGAAAATAATTTCATCCTTATAATCCCGGCCAATCATACCAGTTCCATCACTACCACTCTCAAAGGACCCATCAGAGTTCAGTTTACACCAACCGTCGGGGGGAGGAACCCATTTAGGAGGAGGTGCAATGATTTTAGGTGGCATTGAATGAAATTTTGGAACAATTCTATCCATAATAAATTTTCCCTTGGCAATATCCGGCTGAGAATGGTATTTAACTTGCATTAGGGAGTCCCAATAGCTCATGAGAAACCTCCCATATGCCTCAATAGGAGGGGGTGGTTTATCATGTACTACCTCATTTCGGACATGCCAAATTCTCCAAAGCACCATCAGGTTCATGTTTCTCTGCTATTTTCGGATAAATTGCCAAGGAGATTTAGCAACCATTCCCTCCCTGTATTAAGAACAGAGCCTAGTGCAGGAATACTCCAGAACTCCTCCATACAGCTCCATAAAAATTTGGCTAGAGAGAAGCATATGAAAGCATGGAAATTATCCTACGTCTCCAACCCACATAGAGGACACCGATCAGTAGGTTCGAGAGAATGTATAGCTTTGTTCTGCCATGTAGGTAGCGAATTCGTTGCCAATCGCCAAGCAAAATGTTGAACTTTCGGTGGAGCGTCAGATTTCCAGACATTATCCCATACAATTCTCCTTCCATCCGATGGAGAGCTTGAAGATTCCGTATTCGATCCCCATGGCCAGCCCATAAGCGCTGCGAACTGTGAACATCTTGTTAGAGATATGCCCAAGAGGCAATAATAAATGTGATTATTATAATATCTTTGTGTTTATCATGCATGTTTACATCCCATGCTATAATTGTATTATTAGGAAACACTAATACATGTGTGTTTTGTAAACATAAGAGAGTCCCTAGTAAGCCTCTTGTTGAACTACTTGTTGATTAATTGATGATCATGGTTTCCTGATCATGGACATTAGGATGTGATTAATAACAAGGTTATGTCATTAGGAGAATGATATGATGGACACACACCCATAGTAAGCGTAGCATAAGATCAAGTCATTAAGTTCGTATTGCTGTAAGCTTTTAAATGCATAATAACCTAATCCTTCGACCATGAGGTTGTGTTAATCACCATCACCGGATAGGTACTTTGATGACATCAAACACCGCTTCGTAACTGGGTGGTCATAAAGGTGTCATTGGGTATTCTGAAAGTATGTGTTTAAGCGCATGGACCAAGATTGAGATTTGTCCATCCATATGGCGGATAGATATGCTCTAGGCCCTCTCGGTGGAATGTCATCTAGTTAGCTTGCAAGCATGTGACTGGGTCACAAGGGATGACATATCACGGAACGAGTAAAGAGTACTTATCAGTAACGAGGTAGAACTAGGTATGGAGATGCTGACGATCAAACCTCGGATAAGTATAGTATCGCGTGACAAAGGAAATTGGTTTCGTATGTAAATGGTTCAATCGATCACGAAGTCATCGTTGAGTATGTGGGAGCCATTTTGGATCTCCAGATCCCGCTGATCGTTATTGATAGGAGATGTGTCTCTATCATGTCTACATATTCACGAACCGTAGGGTGACACACTTAAGGTTCGAAGTTGTTTTAAGTAGATATGGAATGTGCGTTGGAGACCGAATGTTGTTCGGAGTCTCGGAATGGATCCGGGACATCACGAGGAGATCCGGAGAATAAGATTCATATATAGGGGATCATTTTCTGAGTTAGGAAATGTTCCGGAGTATTTGTATGAGGGTTCTAGAAGGTTTCGGAATGTTCTGGAAGGTTCTAGAGAATTTCTTGGAGTTTGCTTGAAAAACAAAAGAAAGGGTCAAAGGAAACCTAGTGGGGCAAGACACGGATTCGTGGGGGAGGAGGACTCCTCCCCCTTCCCACCGCCGGCCATAGGAGGGGAGTCCTACTAGGACTCCTCCTCCCCAGGCGCGCCTCCCCCCCTTAAATAGAAGGGCAGGGGCGCCCCCTCCAAGCCCTCCTCCATAACTCCCAATCTCTGCCGCCTCTCTCCTCCACCTTTCTTCTGCACAGGCATAGGCGAAGCCCTGAAGAATTCTCTACTCCACCACCACCACCACGCCGTCGTGCTGCTAGGATTCCGTGGAGAAGATCTACTACCTCCGCTGCTCGCTGGAACGGGGAGAGGAAGGTCTGCTTCGACTCCGCACGTGTGACCGACTGCGGAAGCGCTGCCGAAACACGGCGCCGGAAGGATCGTCCACTTGACCGACTGCGGAAGCGCTGCCGGAATGCGACGCCGGAAGGATCGTCCACACGATCTTGAGATCGGCAAGTGATCGACTACATCAACCACGAGATCTAATCTCGTTAACGCTTTCGGATCTACGAGGGTTAGTTCCTATCTATCTCGTTGCTCATGTCTAATAGATTAGATCTTGGCTTTTATCTAGATTAGATCTGGGTTTTGTTCGTTCTTGCGGTAGAAATTTTTTGTTTTCCATGCTATGAACCCATCAGTGGTATCAGAGCCGTATCTATGCGTAGATCTGTTGCACGAGTAGAACATAATGTTTTTGTGGGCGTTGATGCTTTTGTTGTCGGTGTCTTAGCGTGTACTTTGCATCTTGCGGCATGGTGGGATGAAGCGGCTCGGGCTAACATTACATGTCATCGCACATGAGACTTGCTCCACGCTTGACGTGCAACTTGCTTTGCACAAGTGGCTTTGCGGGTGTCTGTCTCTCCCACCATAGTTAAGATTCAATTTACAATGAGCATCTTGACAACACTTGTATCAACGTTGTGGTCCTTGTTCGTAGGTAAGATCGGTCTTATGTGAAAGCTCCAAACCACGTAAAAGACGCAAAGAAAATTAGAGGCGTCTAACTTGTTTTTGCAGGGGTTTTGTGATGTGATATGGCCATCATATGATTGTGATTGTATTTGATGTATGCAATGATCCTTGTTGTAATATGGCAACCGGCAGGAACCTAATGGTTGTCTTTAATTCTGTTAAGACCTGCATGTCTATTCATCTTGTAATAGCTTTATTCCAAGTAGTTGTAATAGTTGCTGGTGATGATGGACAACCATGAAGCGGTGCCACTGACCTTGACGCAATGCTGGTGATGATGGAGATCATGTTCGTGCTTTGGAGATGGAGATCAAAGGCGCAAGAAGAAAAGGCCATATCATATCACACTAATTATGAATTGCCCGTGATGTTAATCCTTTATGCATCTTGTATTGCTTAGATCGCGACGGTAGCATTATAAGATGATCCCTCTCACTAAATTTCAAGTAATAAAGTGTTCACCCTTAGTTGGCACCATTGCTAAGACTCGTCGTTTCGAAGCATCTCGTGATGATCAGATGTGATAGATTCTACGTGTGCATACAACGGGTGCAAGCCAGATTTGCACATGCGGAAACTAAGGTTAATCTTGACGAGCCTAGCATGTACAGATATGGTCTCGGAACACGGAAATACCGAGAGGTAGAGCATGAGTCATATAAATGATATGATGAACATGAAGATTGTTCGCCGATGAAACTACATCTTCTCTCGTGAAGATCGGACTTGGTGTAGTGGACTTGGTTCGTGTAATCACTAAGACAATGTGAGGGATGTTGTTTTGAGTGGGAGTTCACCTAGTTAATTTAAGAATTAAATTTGAACTCAATTTATCATAAACTTAGTCTGAACTACTTGCAAATTTTGTGTAGATTATGGCGACCCCCTCCATCAATTTCAATGCGTTCCTAGAGAAAGAAAAGCTTAAGAACAATGGAAGCAATTTCACGGACTGGTTCCGTGGACTGAAGATCGTCCTCAGGGCTGGTCAGTTGACCTATGTGCTCGATGCACCGCTAGGTGACCCACCTGCAGATAATGCCACCGATGACGAAAAGAATGTTTTCGCCACTCGGAAAAATCATTACTCCACGGTTCAGTGTGCCATCCTGTACGGTTTAGAATCGGAGCTGCAGAAGCGTTTTGAGCACCACGACCCGTTTGAGATCATTAAGGAGCTCAGGCTAATTTTTGAGACTCGCGCGGCCATGGAGAGCTATGAGGCCTCCGAAAAATTCTTTAACTGTAAGATGGAAGAGGGAAGCTCCGTTAGCGAGCACGTGCTCACCATATCTGGGTACGCTAAGAAGCTCCAAGAGTTGGGAATATCGATTCCTAATGAATTGGGGATTCACCGTCTCCTTCAATCACTGCCACCAAGTTACAAGAACTTTGTGATGAAATACAACATGCACTGCATGAACAAGACGTTGCTTGAACTGTCGTCTATGCTGAAAACTGCTGAAGTGGAGATCAAGAAGGAGCACCAAGTGTTGATGGTCAATAAGACCACTGATTTCAAGAGACGGGGCAAGCCTAAGAACAAGGGCAACTTCAAGAAGGACGGCAAGAAAGCTGCCGCACCTGCTAAGAAGCCCAAGGCTGGTCCTAAGCCTGAAACTGAGTGCTTCTACTGCAAGGGTGCTGGTCACTGGAAGCGTAACTGCCCCAAGTACCTGGCGGATCTGAAGAACGGCAACATCAAGAAGAAAGGTATATTTGATATATGTGTTATAGATGTGTATCTTACTAGTAATCGTAGTAGTGCCTGGGTATTTGATACTGGTTCGGTTGCTCATATTTATAACTCGAAACAGGAGCTGCGGAATAAGCGAAGACTGGCAAGAGACGAGGTGACGATGCGCGTTGGAAATGGCTCCAAGGTTGATGTGATCGCCGTCGGCACGCTCCCTCTACATCTACCTTCAGGATTAGTTTTAAATTTGAATAATTGTTATTTGGTGCCTGCGTTAAGCATGAACATTATATCTGGATCATGTTTATTGCGAGACGGTTACTCTTTAAAGTCCGAGAATAAAGGTTGTTCGATTTATATGAGTAATATCTTTTATGGTAATGCACCTGAGATGAATGGTTTATTCTTACTGAATCTCGATAGTAGTGATACACATGTTCACAACATAGATGCTAAACGAATAAAATTGAATGATAATTCTACATACATGTGGCACTGTTGTCTTGGTCACATTGGAGTGAAGCGTATGAAGAAACTCCATTCTGATGGACTTCTTGAATCACTTGATTTTGAATCACTTGAAAGATGCGAAGCATGTCTAATGGGAAAAATGACTAAGACTCCATTCTCTGGAATAATGGAGCGAGCTACAGACTTATTGGAAATAATACATACCGATGTGTGCGGACCAATGAGTGTAGCATCGCGTGGTGGATATCGTTATGTTCTCACTTTCACGGATGACTTGAGTAGATATGGGTATGTCTACTTTATGAAACACAAGTCCGAAACTTTCGAGAAGTTTAAGGAATTTCAAAGTGAAGTGGAGAATCATCGTAACAAGAAGATTAAGTTTCTGCGTTCTGACCGCGGAGGTGAATATCTGAGTTATGAGTTTGGCATGCATTTAAAGAAATGTGGAATACTTTCGCAGTTGACACCGCCGGGAACACCACAGCGTAATGGTGTGTCTGAACGTCGTAATCGAACTCTCTTAGATATGGTTCGGTCTATGATGTCTCTTACAGATTTACCGTTATCATTTTGGGGCTATGCATTAGAGACAGCCGCATTCACTTTAAATAGGGCACCATCTAAATCCGTTGAAACGACACCGTACGAATTGTGGTTTGGTAAGAAACCAAAGTTGTCGTTCCTTAAAATTTGGGGTTGCGAAGCATATGTAAAGAAGTTACAACCTGATAAGCTAGAACCCAAAGCGGAGAAATGCGTCTTCATAGGATACCCTAAAGAAACAATTGGGTATACCTTCTATCATAGATCCGAAGGCAAAGTTTTCGTTGCAAAGAATGGATCCTTTCTTGAGAAGGAGTTTCTCTCTCGAAGGTGACTGGAAGGAAAGTAGGACTCGATGAGGTTATTGAACCTTCTCTCGGATTTGAGAGTAGCGCAGCACCGGAAGATGTTTTTGTGCCGCCTGCACCAATTGGAGAGGAAGCTAATGATCATGATCATGAAACTTCAAATGAAGTTACTGCTGAACCTCGCAGGTCAACGAGGGTTCGTACCACTCCTGATTGGTATGACTCTACCTTGAACGTCATGTTGGTGGACAACGATGATGACCCTGCGATGTATGAAGAAGCTATGGTGAGCCCAGATTCCGACAAATGGCTAGAAGCCTTGAAATCCGAAATGGGATCCATGTACGAAAACCAAGTGTGGACTTTGGTGGACTTACCGGATGGCTGTAAGGCTGTGAGAAAAAATGGATTTTCAAGAGAAAAACAGATGCTGATGGCAATGTTACCGTCTATAAAGCTCGACTTGTCGCGAAAGGGTTCTGACAAATTCAAGGAGTTGACTATGATGAGACTTTCTCACCAGTAGCGAAGCTAAAGTCTGTGAGGATTTTGTTAGCAATTGCTGCACATTTCGAATATGAGATTTGGCAGATGGATGTCAAAACGGCGTTCCTTAATGGTGACATTGAGGAAGAGTTGTATATGGTACAACCCAAGGGTTTTGTCGATCCTAAAGATGCTGACAAGGTATGCAAGCTTCAGCGCTCCATTTATGGACTAAAGCAAGCATCCCGGAGTTGGAATCAACGTTTTGATAAAGTAATCAAAAAATTTGGGTTTATACAAACTTATGGAGAAGCTTGTATTTACAAGAAAGTGAGTGGGAGCTCTGTAGCATTCCTAGTACTATATGTAGATGACATATTGTTGATTGGGAATGATATAGAACTTCTTAATAGCGTCAAAACCTATTTGAATAATAGTTTTTCAATGAAGGATCTTGGCGAAGCGGCATATATTCTAGGCATCAAGATTTATAGAGATAGATCAAGACGCCTAATAGCGCTTTCACAAAGTACATACTTAGTCAAAGTTCTAAAGAAGTTTAGAATGGAAGAGAGCAAGAAAGGGTTCGTGCCCATGTTGTCAGGTAAGACCTTGAGTAAGACTCAAAGTCCAGCTACGGCAGAAGATAGAGTGAAAATGAATAATATTCCCTATGCCTCGGCCATAGGTTCTATCATGTATGCCATGCTGTGTACAAGAGCGGATATAGCACATGCTGTTAGTTTGACTAGCAGATATCAAAGTGATCCTGGAATGGAGCACTGGACAGCGGTCAAGAATATCCTAAAGTACCTAAATAGGACTAAGGATATGGTTCTTTCTTATGGAGGTGATGAACAGCTTGTTGTAAACGGTTACACCAATGCTAGTTGGAACACCGATCCAGATGACTCGGAGTCACAGTTGGGATACGTATTTATTTTGAATGTGATGGGTTCGTAGCATGGAAAACAAAAAATTTCTACCGCAAGAACGAACAAAACCCAGATCTAATCTAGATAAAAGCCAAGATCTAATCTATGAGACATGAGCAACGAGATAGATAGGAACTAACCCTCGTAGATCCGAAAGCATTAACGAGATTAGATCTCGTGGTTGATGTAGTCGATCACTTGCCGATCTCAAGATCGTGTGGACGATCCTTCCGGCGTCGCGATCCAGCAGCGCTTCCGCCCTCGGTCAAGTAGACGATCCTTCCGGCGTCGCGTTCCAGCAGCGCTTCCGCCCTTGGTCAAGTAGACGATCCTTCCGGCGCCACGATTCGGCAGCGCTTCCGCAGTCGGTCACACGTGCGGAGTCGAAGCAGACCTTCCTCTCCCTGTTCCAGCGAGCAGCGGAGGTAGTAGATCTTCTCCACGGAATCCCAGCAGCACGACGGCGTGGTGGTGGTGGTGGAGTAGAGAATTCTGCAGGGCTTCGCCTATGCCTGTGCAGAAGATGGTGGAGGAGAGAGGCGGCAGAGATTGGACGTTATGAGAGCTTCCCTGGAGGGGGCGCCCCTGCCCTTCTATTTAAGGGGAGGAGGCGCGCCTGGGGAAGGGGAGTCCTTGTAGGACTCCCCTCCTCTATGGCCAACGAATTTGGGGAGGGGGGAGGAGTCCTCCTCCCCCACGAATCCGTGTCTTGACCCACCAGGACTCCTTGATCCCTATCTTGATTTTCAAGCAAACTCCAAGATATCTTCTAGAACCTTCCGGAACATTCCGAAACCTTCTAGAATCCTCATACAAACACTCCGGAACATTTCCTATCTCATAAAATGATCTCCTATATATGAATCTTATTCTCCGGACCATTCCGGATCTCCTCGTGATGTCCCGGATCCATTCCGAGACTCCGAACAACATTCGGTCTCCAACGCACATTCCATATCTACTTAAAACAACTTCGAACCTTAAGTGTGTCACCCTACGGTTCGTGAATATGTAGACATGATAGAGACACATCTCCTATCAATAACCATCAGCGGGACCTGGAGATCCATAATGGCTCCCACATACTCAACGATGACTTCGCGATCGATTGAACCACTTACATATGAAACCAATTCCCTTTGTCTCGCGATACTATACTTATCCGAGGTTTGATCGTTGGCATCTCCATACCTAGTTCTACCTCGTTACTGATAAGTACTCTTTACTCGTTCCGTGATATGTCATCCCTTGTGACCCAGTCACATGCTTGCAAGCTAATTAGATGACATTCCACCGAGAGGGCCCAGAGCATATCTATCCGTCATATGGATGGACAAATCCCAATCTTGGTCCATGCGCTTCAACACATACTTTCAGAATACCCAATGACACCTTTATGACCACCCAGTTACGAAGCGGTGTTTGATGTCATCAAAGTACCCATCCGGTGATGGTGATTAACATAACCTCATGGTCGAAGGATTAGGTTACTATGTATTTTAAAGCTTATAGCAAACGAACTTAATGACTTGATCTTATGCTACGCTTACTATGGGTGTGTGTCCATTACATCATTCTCCTAATGATATAACCTTGTTATTAATCACATCCAATGTCCATGATCAGGAAACCATGATTATCAATTAATCAACAAGCTAGTTCAATAAGAGGCTTACTAGGGACTCTTTTATGTTTACAAAACACACATGTATTAGTGTTTCCTAATAATACAATTATAGCATGGGATGTAAACATTTATCATAAACATAAAGATATAATAATAACCACTTTATTATTGCCTCTTGGGCATATCTCCAACAGTCTCCCACTTGCACTAGAGTCAATAATCTAGTTAAAAACTTGTGCATTCAACACCTATGGCTTTCTGGTGCTGTATAGACACCATTGCTAGTGGTAAACATAATCTTCGGATCTGACACTTCCAGGTCCGTGTGTATTTGCATGTCCTTGCGTCTCTACGCATTACTCATTCTCCAATGAGATGGCATTGTATAAATTTGGTCCTTTGGTGAGACCTTTAGTTCCTCGGGATTAAATCATGTTGATACTATTGTCATAAAATGTATCTTCATAGTATTATCCCGCTATGAACCACACCTAGTTTGATAACAAACTTCTTAACACAAATGCCCTTCTTTGCTGCTACTACAGCAGTTTATATACTTAGCCTTTTGTTGTAGTATCCGTCACAATGTCTCAACTTTGGAACTCATCCAAATCCATCATGGAACATCCTTTCTATTACATTGTGCTACCCATAGTCTAAATTGAGATAAACTTAACTTGTGACAAAACTAGTATTAATGTAACAATTTACAATGAACCATTTGTCACCACCATATAAATAATATATTCTTAGTTCTTCCAAAGCTCATAAGAATATCTTTACTATTGTCCAATGATCATCTTATGAATCATTCTGGTATATGCTCATAACATTTAGAGCATAGGACATATCTGGATGTGTACATCTTAAAGAATGATTGATCAAAATATTCTTGTAATTTCACCAAGTGTCAAAACACTTGAATCTCGTGTCAACACACTCGAATCTTGATTCAGTCCTTTCCGTGCATCAAGAACCTTTCTTGTTGTTTCCATATTGAACTTATTCAACATCTTATCTATGTAATTTGGCAAAACCATATTAGCGCCTCAATCTATTCATATAGACATTGATGCCTAATTCTTGGGTTATGCCTAAGTCTTTCATCAAAATGAAATTCTTAACCTGTGTCAATACAAGATACATCATTTCCAATCAACAATATGTCCTCTACATAATGTATTAGAAATATGTCTCAGCGCTCCCACTTAATTTCTTGCAAATGCAAGTATCTTCATCATCTCCGATGAATTTAAACTCTTTTAACAGTTTCATCATGGTGAAGATTCCAACTCCGCTATGCTTACTTCAACCATTGAAGTTTTGCATACTCTTTTAGCATCCTTTGAATTAACAAAACCCTTTGGATCGTGTCATGTACATGTCCTAGGTAACCATTCTATTAGAAGAACTTGTTTTGTTTGTTCAACTACCATATACCAAAATATATGTAGTGGTTGCTACATTAATCCGTCCAGACTAAATATCGCTATGAAAGATCAAATCTTATCATAGTCAATTCCTTGAACATTGTCGTAAACTCTTTCCGACATGTCGACTATTTCATAGATTTGAAACATCCATGTCTATTTCTTTATAGATCCAAACATGACCGATAGGCTTCACGCCTTTCCGGAGGGTCTTCAAAGTTCAGAAACTTGATTTCTTGTGTATGGATACTATCACGGATTCTATGACTTCTAGTCATTTTATGGAGTCAGGGCCCATCATCGCTTCTTTGCATGTAGTCGGTTCATCATTGTCAAAACAATAACGATTTGTTTATCAAATCTTACTATTTGATTCTTACCGACCCACACGGTTCTATAGGAACTCTAATCTCCGAGATCACAACTTTTGTAATCACGAGAGCCATGAGCATTGTGGCCGCCACCGGGACACTTTCCGGCGCTGCGCTACTTAGCACATATAGCTAAGGTTCAATAACCTTATCAAAGTTCTACTGTCCTCCCACTTAACTTTACACGAAAAATTCCTTCTCAAGAAACTTGACGTTCCAAGTAACAAACTCTTTTGTCCTCGGTGTTATGGAGAAATTCCCAACAAATTCTTTGGGATAACCTACAAAGACGTGCTTATCCGACTTTGGTTGTAAACATTTTACTTATGCATAACATACCAAAATTTAAGAAAAGACAATTCGGGTTTTATCCCTAACCATGACTTATATGGTGTCATTTCAACGGATCACGATGGAGCTCTTTTCAGTGTAAAAGCGGTAGTCACTAAAGCTTTAATCTTTAAAACATAATGGCGGTTTTATAAATGACACCCTTGATCTTACCATCTCAAACATGGTTTGATTTTATCTCTCGAATATGCCATAATCCTATGGTTTATCGGGAAACACAAATCACAGAACAATTCCTCAAGTCTTAGGTGTTTTTGCTAAACATGTAACTCAAATATCTTCCTTTATGATCGAATCATAACCTCTTTATTTTCTTGTTACAATGATTTTCAACTTCATCTTGAAAGTCTTTGAACAATTTTCAAATGTTTCATACTTCCTCCTTATTGAGTAAGTATACATATATTCACTCAAATTCTCGGAGAAAGCATATGAAGTTGAAATCCATCGCTCTTGACTACATAATGGGCTTCATATATCAATATGTACAAGTTCCAATAAGCCAGTCATTCGTTCATTTTGGCCTATGAACGAAGTTTTAATTATCTGTAGAAAGTTTCACAAGCGTCATTTGATCAAAATCAAAAGACTCCAAAATTCCATCAACATGGAGTTTCTTCATGTTTTCTTTCCAATACAATTTAAACAGCGATGTCACTTCGCAAGTGATCTTTCAATCTTTTGTCTTGCGACATTTTAGCAATAGTGTTTATGGATGTGATTTCTCCCACCAGACTTGTAAAAGTTCATCCATCCTTTATGGAATACGGTAATTATTTGAACAACCATTGTTCTCGTAATACCGGAACAAAATAACAAATCTTGAAGGCTAGATTTGACGTCAACACAATAACACTTTATTTGTTTTCGATGAACATCATCACTTATTCTCTTGCTAGTTACTTAGGCCATTGAAGTTCATGAATTACGTTGTCCTGTATGACATAGCATACCAACCAATTCGGTATCCAATACCGGAGAACCACATTGTTTAACAAGCAAGGAATACAACCATAACATGTATATCTTCTATATACCCAAGTTGGACATCTCCAACCTTATAATTTCTGCCAAATATTTTATAGATTCTCTTTCAGCAATTCCTTTTTCTTTTAAAAGAATCTATCAACATCAATAGTGGTGTCATTCACATGACACATAGTACAAAGTGTGTATAGTCAAATACCAATACCTTTGGACTTGCACTTTGAAGTGGATCACCATCATCAAATGTTTGGTGTTCTTTCAAAAATCCATTCTTTAGTAATCTATTAGTGTAGTAAACATTTTACTTACATCTTCTATTCATCCTTATCATGACATCTTTCATGATCAAGCTGCTATAGCTTATAAAGGTGAATTGCGAGTATAATGTTTCTTTTTCAAAACCTTTTGGAGGATTAGGACGACTAGCGTCTCCAACCTTCACAAATTCTCATCAAATATGAGGACGTATACTCTATCATGTTGTAACCAACACATAGTTTTAGATATCGCAATACCTTTCACATATGATGGTTTCTGAAACATTGCTTTCAGCTCTTAGATAAACTTGATATTAAAAACAACCTTTTGAGTATCAAGAATCATGGAGGCAAACATGATACTTTAGATACTAACATTGGAATTCTTACTCTTGATTTAATACTACTTATTAAACTTCATGGAGTAAATAGAGTTTGCTGAAAGTTTGCAATAGGACTTATAATCTTTAAATTGCCATTCAAAACAATACGATACCAGTTCGTAAAGTAAATATCCAGAATTTCTATAGTTCCACTATCTCAACTATAACTAAGCGTAAGGTGGTGAACGGATGCCAATGACTATAACAAACTATGCAAATTCACTTTGATTGTGTTTATGATAAATTGAGTTCGACTAATCCAAATTACAAACGAACTCCCACTCAAAACAACATCCCTCAAGTTGTTTTAGTGATTACATGAACCAAATCCACTACACCAAGTCCGATCATCACGTGAGATGATGTAGCTTTAAAGGCGAACAATCAACATGTTCATCATATCATCCATATGACTCATGCTTTACCTTTCGGTATTCTGTGTTCCGAGACCATGTCTGTACATGCTAGGCTCATCAAGGTTAACCTTAGTTTCTGCATGTGCAAATCTGGCTTGCACCCGTTGTATGCACACGTAGAGTCTATCACACCCGATCATCACGAGATGCTTCGAAACGACGAGTCTTAGCAACGGTGCCAACTAAGGATGAACACTTTATTACTTGATATTTAGTGAGAGGGATCATCTTATAATGCTACCGTCGCGATCTAAGCAATACAAGATGCATAAAGGATTAACATCACAGGCAATTCATAATATGTGATATGATATGGCCTTTCTTCTTGTGCCTTTGATCTCCATCTCCAAAGCATGGACAAGATTTCCATCATCACCGGCGTGGCGTCAAGGTCCGTGGCGCCGCTTCATGATTGTCCATCATCACTAGCAACTATTACAACTACTTGGAATAAAGCTATTACAAGATGAATAGACACGCAGGTCTTAACAGAATTAAAAGACAACCATTAGGCTCCTGCCGGTTGCCATATTACAACAAGGATCATTGCATACATCAAATATAATCATAATCACATGATGGCCATATCACATCACAAAACCCCTGCAAAAACAAGTTAGACGCCTCTAATTTTCTTTGCATGTTTTACGTGGTTTGGGGCTTACGCATAAGACCGATCTTACCTACGAACAAGGACCACAACGTTGATACAAGTGTTGTCAAGATGCTCATTGTAAATTGAATCTTAACTATGGTGGGAGAGACAGACACCCGCAAAGCCACTTGTGCAAAGCAAGTTGCACGTCAAGCGTGGAGCAATTCTCATGTGCGATGACATGTAATGTTAGCCCGAGCCGCTTCATCCCACCATGCCGCAAGATGCAAAGTACACGCTAAGACACCGACAACAAAAGCATCAACGCCCACAACATCATTGTGTTCTACTCGTGCAACAGATCTACGCATAGATACGGCTCTGATACGACTGATGGGTTCGTAGCATGGAAAACAAAAATTTTCTACCGCAAGAACGAACAAAACCCAGATCTAATCTAGATAAAAGCCAAGATCTAATCTATGAGACATGAGCAACGAGATAGATAGGAACTAACCCTCGTAGATCCGAAAGCGTTAACGAGATTAGATCTCGTGGTTGATGTAGTCGATCACTTGCCGATCTCAAGATCGTGTGGACGATCCTTCCGGCGTCGCGATCCAGCAGCGCTTCCGCCCTCGGTCAAGTAGACGATCCTTCCGGCGTCGCGTTCCAGCAGCGCTTCCGCCCTTGGTCAAGTAGACGATCCTTCCGGCGCCACGATTCGGCAGCGCTTCCGCAGTCGGTCACACGTGCGGAGTCGAAGCAGACCTTCCTCTCCCCGTTCCAGCGAGCAGCGGAGGTAGTAGATCTTCTCCACGGAATCCCAGCAGCACGACGGCGTGGTGGTGGTGGTGGTGGAGTAGAGAATTCTGCAGGGCTTCGCCTATGCCTGTGCAGAAGATGGTGGAGGAGAGAGGCGGCAGAGATTGGACGTTATGAGAGCTTCCCTGGAGGGGGCGCCCCTGCCCTTCTATTTAAGGGGAGGAGGCGCGCCTGGGGAAGGGGAGTCCTTGTAGGACTCCCCTCCTCTATGGCCAACGAATTTGGGGAGGGGGGAGGAGTCCTCCTCCCCCACGAATCCGTGTCTTGACCCACCAGGACTCCTTGATCCCTATCTTGATTTTCAAGCAAACTCCAAGATATCTTCTAGAACCTTCCGGAACATTCCGAAACCTTCTAGAATCCTCATACAAACACTCCGGAACATTTCCTATCTCATAAAATGATCTCCTATATATGAATCTTATTCTCCGGACCATTCCGGATCTCCTCGTGATGTCCCGGATCCATTCCGAGACTCCGAACAACATTCGGTCTCCAACGCACATTCCATATCTACTTAAAACAACTTCGAACCTTAAGTGTGTCACCCTACGGTTCGTGAATATGTAGACATGATAGAGACACATCTCCTATCAATAACCATCAGCGGGACCTGGAGATCCATAATGGCTCCCACATACTCAACGATGACTTCGCGATCGATTGAACCACTTACATATGAAACCAATTCCCTTTGTCTCGCGATACTATACTTATCCGAGGTTTGATCGTTGGCATCTCCATACCTAGTTCTACCTCGTTACTGATAAGTACTCTTTACTCGTTCCGTGATATGTCATCCCTTGTGACCCAGTCACATGCTTGCAAGCTAATTAGATGACATTCCACCGAGAGGGCCCAGAGCATATCTATCCGTCATATGGATGGACAAATCCCAATCTTGGTCCATGCGCTTCAACACATACTTTCAGAATACCCAATGACACCTTTATGACCACCCAGTTACGAAGCGGTGTTTGATGTCATCAAAGTACCCATCCGGTGATGGTGATTAACATAACCTCATGGTCGAAGGATTAGGTTACTATGTATTTTAAAGCTTATAGCAAACGAACTTAATGACTTGATCTTATGCTACACTTACTATGGGTGTGTGTCCATTACATCATTCTCCTAATGATATAACCTTGTTATTAATCACATCCAATGTCCATGATCAGGAAACCATGATTATCAATTAATCAACAAGCTAGTTCAATAAGAGGCTTACTAGGGACTCTTTTATGTTTACAAAACACACATGTATTAGTGTTTCCTAATAATACAATTATAGCATGGGATGTAAACATTTATCATAAACATAAAGATATAATAATAACCACTTTATTATTGCCTCTTGGGCATATCTCCAACAGAATGGTGCTGCAGTGAGCTGGAGGAGTGTGAAGCAAAGCGTTGTGGCGAAATCTTCAACTGAATCGGAATACATAGCTGCTTCGGAGGCTGCACAAGAAGCCGTTTGGATGAAGGAATTCATTACTGAACTTGGCGTGGTTCCCAGTGCGTTGGACCCGATGGCCATCTACTGTAACAACACAGGTGCCATAGCTAATGCACAGGAGCCAAGGTCACATAGCAAGCTGAAGCACATCAAGCTACGTTTCCACGCTATTCGCGAGTATGTCCGAGATGGTGACATAAAGATTTGCAAAGTACACACTGATCTGAATGTGGCAGATCCGTTGACAAAACCTCTCCCTAGAGCAAAGCATGACCAGCACCAGAACGCCATGGGTGTTAGGTATATTACCATGTAATCTAGATTATTGACTCTAGTGCAAGTGGGAGACTGTTAGAGATATGCCCAAGAGGCAATAATAAAAGTGATTATTATTATATCTTTGTGTTTATGATGCATGTTTACATCCCATGCTATAATTGTATTATTAGGAAACACTAATACATGTGTGTTTTGTAAACATAAGAGAGTCCCTAGTAAGCCTCTTGTTGAACTAGCTTGTTGATTAATTGATGATCATGGTTTCCTGATCATGGCCATTAGGATGTGATTAATAACAAGGTTATGTCATTAGGAGAATGATATGATGGACACACACCCATAGTAAGCGTAGCATAAGATCAAGTCATTAAGTTCGTATTGCTGTAAGCTTTTAAATGCATAGTAACCTAATCCTTCGACCATGAGGTTGTGTTAATCACCATCATCGGATGGGTACTTTGATGACATCAAACACCGCTTCGTAACTGGGTGGTCATAAAGGTGTCATTGGGTATTCTGAAAGTATGTGTTGAAGCGCATGGACCAAGATTGGGATTTGTCCATCCATATGGCGGATAGATATGCTCTAGGCCCTCTCGGTGGAATGTCATCTAGTTAGCTTGCAAGCATGTGACTGGGTCACAAGGGATGACATATCACGGAACGAGTAAAGAGTACTTATCAGTAACGAGGTAGAACTAGGTATGGAGATGCTGACGATCAAACCTCGGATAAGTATAGTATCGCGTGACAAAGGGAATTGGTTTCGTATGTAAATGGTTCAATCGATCACGAAGTCATCGTTGAGTATGTGGGAGCCATTATGGATCTCCAGATCCCGCTGATGGTTATTGATAGGAGATGTGTCTCTATCATGTCTACATATTCACGAACCGTAGGGTGACACACTTAAGGTTCGAAGTTGTTTTAAGTAGATATGGAATGTGCGTTGGAGACCGAATGTTGTTCGGAGTCTCGGAATGGATCCGGGACATCACGAGGAGATCCGGAATGGTCCGGAAAATTAGATTCATATATAGGGGATCATTTTCTGAGTTAGGAAATGTTCCGGAGTATTTATATGAGGGTTCTAGAAGGTTTCGGAATGTTCTGGAAGGTTCTAGAGAATTTCTTGGAGTTTGCTTGAAAACCAAGAAAGGGTCAAAGGAAATCTAGTGGGGCAAGACACGGATTCGTGGGGGAGGAGGACTCCTCCCCCTTCCCACCGCCGGCCATAGGAGGGGAGTCCTACTAGGACTCCCCCTCCCCAGGCGCGCCTCCCCCCCTTAAATAGAAGGGCAGGGGCGCCCCCTCCAAGCCCTCCTCCATAACTCCCAATCTCTGCCGCCTCTCTCCTCCACCTTTCTTCTGCACAGGCATAGGCGAAGCCCTGCAGAATTCTCTACTCCAGCACCACCACGCCGTCGTGCTGTTGGGATTCCGTGGAGAAGATCTACTACCTCCGCTGCTCGCTAGAACGGGGAGAGGAAGGTATGCTTCGACTCCGCACGTGTGACCGACTGCGGAAGCACTGCCGAAACGCGGCGCCGGAAGGATCGTCCACTTGACCGACTGCGGAAGCGCTGCCGGAACGCGACGCCGGAAGGATCGTCCACACGATCTTGAGATCGGCAAGTGATCGACTACATCAACCACGAGATCTAATCTCGTTAACGCTTTCGGATCTACGAGGGTTAGTTCCTATCTATCTCGTTGCTCATGTCTAATAGGTTAGATCTTGGCTTTTATCTAGATTAGATCTGAGTTTTGTTCGTTCTTGCGGTAGAATTTTTTTGTTTTCCATGCTACGAACCCATCACATCCCATGTTTATCTGGCGCAAATGCAAGCACATCAGAGTTAAGTTGAGAGGATACCTTGATCTTTAATATCTCAGAGATATCTACGGGAACAAAATATTGCACAAGCGCATCCATTCTCCAATTACCAAACTGATCAATCAGCTCAGAAACAAACATTAGCCGACATCTTCTTTTTTGTGGGAATGGTTTGCAAGAGGTCGGCCTAGGAATCCATTGATCCCTCCAAATTCGGATATTCTCCACATCGCCGATGCGCCAAATTAATCCTTTCTTCAACAGCTCAAGGCCATAAGAAATAGCATTCTAAGTTGATGAGGCATTACCTGAAAACACCGTATCCTCCAATCTGCCATTCGGGTAATATCTGGCCTTGAAAACCTGAGCACACAGACTATTAGGCTTGGTAATCAGCCGCCATGCTCGCCAAGCGAGGAGCGCTTGATTAAAAGCCCGAAAATTGCGGTAACCCAGTCTCCCTTGCTTCTTAGTCCTTAGTAATTTGTTCCAAGATCTCCAATGAGTTCACCTTTTACCATCCTTGGTGCCCCAATAGAAGTTTGGGACCATTCTCGTCAGATCATCACATACCGAAAAAGGGAGTGTGAAAACACTCATCAGATAGGTCGGCGGCACTTGGGCCACCCACCGATTTAATAAAGACCTCCCTCCCTGCTTGATCAAGATGGCCATCACCCCACATAACCAATCGCTTAGTCAGTTGTGCTTGAATATTATGGAACTTCCCCTTAGACATCCGGCCATGAGGGGTTGGCAAAAAATTTACCTAATTTTGACATTTTTGTGTCACCCATCATGCAAAGAATTGCACGTTGAGATTATTCATGATTATAAGATACATCATTGACCATTTTCAGAATTACTTTTATAATTTTTTGAAATTTGTAAATATGATTTTTTTAAATGAAGATGTCACTAGAGCTCAGGAGCCAAATACACGTTTCCATATTTTTTTTCTCACAGACCTACCACGGCGTGCAAAAGTGCCGCCATTTTATCCTACATGGCTTTGATGTCCAATTACGAGACATGCATTTCTTTCTGCCCAATGAGTTTCGGGACAGCGGCCCATGGGCCAGGGTGAGCGCATCTAATAGGTCGGCCAGGGAATATGGCGGGTTTTTTCGGGTTTAACCCCGTGGATTTATCGTTTACATGTCGTGTATTCAAGTGTACTTGAGGGGACATCTCAAACAAAATATACTTGAGGGGGTCGAAGGCGATAATCACAAATCTAAAAAAATCACCAATAGTTTGTTTACCAAGCCAGGTTTGGACATGATAATCCAGACATATCCCACAAATTCACTTATTTTTGCTTAGATTAGAAACTTCCCAATTCCTCGAGAGTTCGATATAAACGCTCGAGTCACCCTTGTAGGGAAAAGACGCTTGCTATAACACTTTACACCTGGAGTTCCAATGAGTTGGTACACATGGAGTTATTGCCATCAACTATGCCGGATACGCAACATGGTTTGTAAAGGAAGAATCCTTGATCTGATCCGACAATATGTAAATCATCCTATTTCTTTCTTTTAACCATTGTTTTCCATACCGAATTCTAACTCAGCTTCATATAGTTTTACAAGTAAGAACTTCTTTCTGCCCTATTCTAGACTCTTTCAGAATCTAAACTAGAGAATTCTGAACTTCTTTCAGAATCTAGTTTTATTGAAACATTTCGACACTGATGTTTTATCAAACGTATCGATCCATCTCAATAGATCCTTATGTTTAATATTTATCCAACTTCATCAGATATTTACTAACTTAGATAATTACTAATACCAACAACATCATTCACAATATGTCATTACATATATGCGCATAGAGTGTTGTCGTGCTCCCACTTAAATATGTCACTTTCATATTTTAGACATAGGATAATAACTCAACTCCCACTTAAATATGCCAGCCACACATTTGATCATGTAATTAACATAGCTCCCACTCAAAATTTTGTAAACGCAAGTATTCGCGACAATTTTGGAATTCCAATTTTTTTGATCATTTATCAAATCGAGAATTCTAACTACAAGACACTACCACCCATATGATTGATGAAATCCTGCTTGTTTATTGTTTACAATCCTTCTTTAATCTTGTCAATATGGTAGCATTTGGTGGTGCAGATCCAGATCCAAATAGACTCCAGCATCGGTACACATTGTAGTCAATTGTTTGAATTTGTGAAAACATATATTTTTGACAAACCGAGCTTTCAAGTCCTAGTTTCATTTATTTCCTTTAAACTTTACCATCATTGATAGTCTTCTTTCCCGTAAAATAAATTGCAAGGCAAATATTCATTTTTCCGTAGTGCTAGGACTACTGCATAGTGAATGAGGTCTGACCCGATCTGATCTGATATAGCATTAATAGTACTACTGGCAAAGCCTCATTAATTTAGTTTGTTGTAGTGTGCAAACAACTCACCGTGTCTGCACATGGGGAGACAAATCCTAATCTTGATTGATGCAACTCAACAAATACCATTAGAGATACCCGAAAGCCGTTTTTATAATCACTCAATTATGAAGTGATGTTTCATGTCCGTAAAGCATTTCACAGATACCAGGGAGTAACACAATTTAATGACCTAAGAAAACGATACTTGACATATACAAAAGCTATAGCAATTAAAATAAGTGACATGATGAAAGACTATGCTTATTATTAGGTCTGTCCATCATACCATTCTCCTAATTATATGATTCCGTTATCAAGTGATATTGCATGTCCATGGTTGGAAACTGGGCATCGACCAGTTGGCCAGCGGCGCACGGTTAAGCTGTGCGCGGTGCCCTCGACCCGCGTTCGAGTGCCCAACCCCGCAGGTTGTGCCCTAGTTTCCTCTTAATAAAATGCCACAATGCGTGTTGCCCTTTTTTTAAATCTTTTCAGGAGCAAGGCTTTATTTCCAGAGAGATTGTTTACTTTAATTTTCTCTCTTTGTAGGGTAGCTTAGTTTTTCTGTACAACTCTACCCTTAAATAAAAAAGTATAAAAATATAATATTCAGATATATAGTAACTGTTTCTTGTCAGAGAGAAGTTTAGACGATAGTAGAAACACCAACGACGCGCAAAGCCAAAGAGATCTGATCTGGTCTTAGTATTACGAATAGTTGCAAGGCTAAAGAGAACTGATCTGGTCTTAATTAGTCCACTTGTAAAGCCAGAGCGATCTGATCTGGCCT
The DNA here is from genome assembly GCA_910589775.1 of Avena eriantha. Classification (NCBI taxonomy): domain Eukaryota; kingdom Viridiplantae; phylum Streptophyta; class Magnoliopsida; order Poales; family Poaceae; genus Avena; species Avena eriantha. The sequence goes on from OU342742.1 coordinate 1,747,532, forward strand.
TAGGCTAGCCCTAGTGGAAGTATCATAGCTAATATCATGCATGCCATGTTGTTGTATTTGTAAAAGAAGAGCCAAAACCAATCTCATCGTCGAGTGCCCCTAGTTTCCTCTTAATAAAATGCCACAATGCGTGTTGCCCTTTTTTTAAATCTTTTCAGGAGCAAGGCTTTATTTCCAGAGAGATTGTTTACTTTAATTTTCTCTCTTTGTAGGGTAGCTTAGTTTTTCTGTACAACTCTACCCATAAATAAAAAAAGTATAAAAATATAATATTCAGATATATAGTAACTGTTTCTTGTCAGAGAGAAGTTTAGACGATAGTAGAAACACCAACGACGCGCAAAGCCAAAGAGATCTGATCTGGTCTTAGTATTACGAATAGTTGCAAGGCTAAAGAGAACTGATCTGGTCTTAATTAGTCCACTTGTAAAGCCAGAGCGATCTGATCTGGCCTTAGGCTAGCCCTAGTGAAAGTATCATAGCTAATATCATGCATGCCATGTTGTTGTATTTGTAAAAGAAGAGCCAAAACCAATCTCATCGTCGAGTGCCCCTAGTTTCCTCTTAATAAAATGCCACAATGGACGCTGCCCTTTTTTTAAATCTTTTCAGGAGCAAGGCTTTATTTCCAGAGAGATTGTTTACTTTAATTTTCTCTCTTTGTAGGGTAGCTTAGTTTTTCTGTACAACTCTACCCATAAATAAAAAAAGTATAAAAATATAATATTCAGATATATAGTAACTGTTTCTTGTCAGAGAGAAGTTTAGACGATAGTAGAAACACCAACGACGCGCAAAGCCAAAGAGATCTGATCTGGCCTTAGTATTACGAATAGTTGCAAGGCTAAAGAGAACTGATCTGGTCTTAATTAGTCCACTTGTAAAGCCAGAGCGATCTGATCTGGCCTTAGGCTAGCCCTAGTGAAAGTATCATAGCTAATATCATGCATGCCATGTTGTTGTATTTGTAAAAGAAGAGCCAAAACCAATCTCATCGTCGAGTGCCCCTAGTTTCCTCTTAATAAAATGCCACAATGGACGCTGCCCTTTTTTTAAATCTTTTCAGGAGCAAGGCTTTATTTCCAGAGAGATTGTTTACTTTAATTTTCTCTCTTTGTAGGGTAGCTTAGTTTTTCTGTACAACTCTACCCATAAATAAAAAAAGTATAAAAATATAATATTCAGATATATAGTAACTGTTTCTTGTCAGAGAGAAGTTTAGACGATAGTAGAAACACCAACGACGCGCAAAGCCAAAGAGATCTGATCTGGCCTTAGTATTACGAATAGTTGCAAGGCTAAAGAGAACTGATCTGGTCTTAATTAGTCCACTTGTAAAGCCAGAGCGATCTGATCTGGCCTTAGGCTAGCCCTAGTGAAAGTATCATAGCTAATATCATGCATGCCATGTTGTTGTATTTGTAAAAGAAGAGCCAAAACCAATCTCATCGTCGAGTGCCCCTAGTTTCCTCTTAATAAAATGCCACAATGGACGCTGCCCTTTTTTTAAATCTTTTCAGGAGCAAGGCTTTATTTCCAGAGAGATTGTTTACTTTAATTTTCTCTCTTTGTAGGGTAGCTTAGTTTTTCTGTACAACTCTACCCATAAATAAAAAAAGTATAAAAATATAATATTCAGATATATAGTAACTGTTTCTTGTCAGAGAGAAGTTTAGACGATAGTAGAAACACCAACGACGCGCAAAGCCAAAGAGATCTGATCTGGCCTTAGTATTACGAATAGTTGCAAGGCTAAAGAGAACTGATCTGGTCTTAATTAGTCCACTTGTAAAGCCAGAGCGATCTGATCTGGCCTTAGGCTAGCCCTAGTGAAAGTATCATAGCTAATATCATGCATGCCATGTTGTTGTATTTGTAAAAGAAGAGCCAAAACCAATCTCATCGTCGAGTGCCCCTAGTTTCCTCTTAATAAAATGCCACAATGGACGCTGCCCTTTTTTTAAATCTTTTCAGGAGCAAGGCTTTATTTCCAGAGAGATTGTTTACTTTAATTTTCTCTCTTTGTAGGGTAGCTTAGTTTTTCTGTACAACTCTACCCATAAATAAAAAAAGTATAAAAATATAATATTCAGATATATAGTAACTGTTTCTTGTCAGAGAGAAGTTTAGACGATAGTAGAAACACCAACGACGCGCAAAGCCAAAGAGATCTGATCTGGCCTTAGTATTACGAATAGTTGCAAGGCTAAAGAGAACTGATCTGGTCTTAATTAGTCCACTTGTAAAGCCAGAGCGATCTGATCTGGCCTTAGGCTAGCCCTAGTGAAAGTATCATAGCTAATATCATGCATGCCATGTTGTTGTATTTGTAAAAGAAGAGCCAAAACCAATCTCATCGTCGAGTGCCCCTAGTTTCCTCTTAATAAAATGCCACAATGGACGCTGCCCTTTTTTTAAATCTTTTCAGGAGCAAGGCTTTATTTCCAGAGAGATTGTTTACTTTAATTTTCTCTCTTTGTAGGGTAGCTTAGTTTTCTGTACAACTCTACCCATAAATAAAAAAAGTATAAAAATATAATATTCAGATATATAGTAACTGTTTCTTGTCAGAGAGAAGTTTAGACGATAGTAGAAACACCAACGACGCGCAAAGCCAAAGAGATCTGATCTGGCCTTAGTATTACGAATAGTTGCAAGGCTAAAGAGAACTGATCTGGTCTTAATTAGTCCACTTGTAAAGCCAGAGCGATCTGATCTGGCCTTAGGCTAGCCCTAGTGAAAGTATCATAGCTAATATCATGCATGCCATGTTGTTGTATTTGTAAAAGAAGAGCCAAAACCAATCTCATCGTCGAGTGCCCCTAGTTTCCTCTTAATAAAATGCCACAATGGACGCTGCCCTTTTTTTAAATCTTTTCAGGAGCAAGGCTTTATTTCCAGAGAGATTGTTTACTTTAATTTTCTCTCTTTGTAGGGTAGCTTAGTTTTTCTGTACAACTCTACCCATAAATAAAAAAAGTATAAAAATATAATATTCAGATATATAGTAACTGTTTCTTGTCAGAGAGAAGTTTAGACGATAGTAGAAACACCAACGACGCGCAAAGCCAAAGAGATCTGATCTGGCCTTAGTATTACGAATAGTTGCAAGGCTAAAGAGAACTGATCTGGTCTTAATTAGTCCACTTGTAAAGCCAGAGCGATCTGATCTGGCCTTAGGCTAGCCCTAGTGAAAGTATCATAGCTAATATCATGCATGCCATGTTGTTGTATTTGTAAAAGAAGAGCCAAAACCAATCTCATCGTCGAGTGCCCCTAGTTTCCTCTTAATAAAATGCCACAATGGACGCTGCCCTTTTTTTAAATCTTTTCAGGAGCAAGGCTTTATTTCCAGAGAGATTGTTTACTTTAATTTTCTCTCTTTGTAGGGTAGCTTAGTTTTTCTGTACAACTCTACCCATAAATAAAAAAAGTATAAAAATATAATATTCAGATATATAGTAACTGTTTCTTGTCAGAGAGAAGTTTAGACGATAGTAGAAACACCAACGACGCGCAAAGCCAAAGAGATCTGATCTGGCCTTAGTATTACGAATAGTTGCAAGGCTAAAGAGAACTGATCTGGTCTTAATTAGTCCACTTGTAAAGCCAGAGCGATCTGATCTGGCCTTAGGCTAGCCCTAGTGAAAGTATCATAGCTAATATCATGCATGCCTATGTTGTTGTATTTGTAAAAGAAGAGCCAAAACCAATCTCATCGTCGAGTGCCCCTAGTTTCCTCTTAATAAAATGCCACAATGGACGCTGCCCTTTTTTTAAATCTTTTCAGGAGCAAGGCTTTATTTCCAGAGAGATTGTTTACTTTAATTTTCTCTCTTTGTAGGGTAGCTTAGTTTTTCTGTACAACTCTACCCATAAATAAAAAAAGTATAAAAATATAATATTCAGATATATAGTAACTGTTTCTTGTCAGAGAGAAGTTTAGACGATAGTAGAAACACCAACGACGCGCAAAGCCAAAGAGATCTGATCTGGCCTTAGTATTACGAATAGTTGCAAGGCTAAAGAGAACTGATCTGGTCTTAATTAGTCCACTTGTAAAGCCAGAGCGATCTGATCTGGCCTTAGGCTAGCCCTAGTGAAAGTATCATAGCTAATATCATGCATGCCATGTTGTTGTATTTGTAAAAGAAGAGCCAAAACCAATCTCATCGTCGAGTGCCCCTAGTTTCCTCTTAATAAAATGCCACAATGGACGCTGCCCTTTTTTTAAATCTTTTCAGGAGCAAGGCTTTATTTCCAGAGAGATTGTTTACTTTAATTTTCTCTCTTTGTAGGGTAGCTTAGTTTTTCTGTACAACTCTACCCATAAATAAAAAAAGTATAAAAATATAATATTCAGATATATAGTAACTGTTTCTTGTCAGAGAGAAGTTTAGACGATAGTAGAAACACCAACGACGCGCAAAGCCAAAGAGATCTGATCTGGCCTTAGTATTACGAATAGTTGCAAGGCTAAAGAGAACTGATCTGGTCTTAATTAGTCCACTTGTAAAGCCAGAGCGATCTGATCTGGCCTTAGGCTAGCCCTAGTGAAAGTATCATAGCTAGTATCATGCATGCCATGTTGTTGTATTTGTAAAAGAAGAGCCAAAACCAATCTCATCGTCGAGTGCCCCTAGTTTCCTCTTAATAAAATGCCACAATGGACGCTGCCCTTTTTTTAAATCTTTTCAGGAGCAAGGCTTTATTTCCAGAGAGATTGTTTACTTTAATTTTCTCTCTTTGTAGGGTAGCTTAGTTTTTCTGTACAACTCTACCCATAAATAAAAAAAGTATAAAAATATAATATTCAGATATATAGTAACTGTTTCTTGTCAGAGAGAAGTTTAGACGATAGTAGAAACACCAACGACGCGCAAAGCCAAAGAGATCTGATCTGGCCTTAGTATTACGAATAGTTGCAAGGCTAAAGAGAACTGATCTGGTCTTAATTAGTCCACTTGTAAAGCCAGAGCGATCTGATCTGGCCTTAGGCTAGCCCTAGTGAAAGTATCATAGCTAATATCATGCATGCCATGTTGTTGTATTTGTAAAAGAAGAGCCAAAACCAATCTCATCGTCGAGTGCCCCTAGTTTCCTCTTAATAAAATGCCACAATGGACGCTGCCCTTTTTTTAAATCTTTTCAGGAGCAAGGCTTTATTTCCAGAGAGATTGTTTACTTTAATTTTCTCTCTTTGTAGGGTAGCTTAGTTTTTCTGTACAACTCTACCCATAAATAAAAAAAGTATAAAAATATAATATTCAGATATATAGTAACTGTTTCTTGTCAGAGAGAAGTTTAGACGATAGTAGAAACACCAACGACGCGCAAAGCCAAAGAGATCTGATCTGGCCTTAGTATTACGAATAGTTGCAAGGCTAAAGAGAACTGATCTGGTCTTAATTAGTCCACTTGTAAAGCCAGAGCGATCTGATCTGGCCTTAGGCTAGCCCTAGTGAAAGTATCATAGCTAATATCATGCATGCCATGTTGTTGTATTTGTAAAAGAAGAGCCAAAACCAATCTCATCGTCGAGTGCCCCTAGTTTCCTCTTAATAAAATGCCACAATGGACGCTGCCCTTTTTTTAAATCTTTTCAGGAGCAAGGCTTTATTTCCAGAGAGATTGTTTACTTTAATTTTCTCTCTTTGTAGGGTAGCTTAGTTTTTCTGTACAACTCTACCCATAAATAAAAAAAGTATAAAAATATAATATTCAGATATATAGTAACTGTTTCTTGTCAGAGAGAAGTTTAGACGATAGTAGAAACACCAACGACGCGCAAAGCCAAAGAGATCTGATCTGGCCTTAGTATTACGAATAGTTGCAAGGCTAAAGAGAACTGATCTGGTCTTAATTAGTCCACTTGCAAAGCCAGAGCGATCTGATCTGGCCTTAGGCTAGCCCTAGTGGAAGTATCATAGCTAGTATCATGCATGCCATGTTGACAAAAATCTGATGGGGCATAACAATTAATGAAGAAAGGGATGGTTAGAGGTAGATACCGTATCATAGCACGTAAAACTAGAAATCCTCATGCAAATAAATCTTGTACACAATTTTACATTAAGGTCTAGAAATCATTAAATAAAGTAGTAGTATACACTAGTATCATATACATGATACTATTATTATGATACTACCACTATGACCAGCCTTAACTTGAAGTGATGTGGCGTTAATTAGTCCACTGGCAAAGCCAAAGGTGCTGATCCGATCCGATCTGGTTAATTAGTACTGCTAGTGCTGATCTGATCTGATCTGGCTAATTAGTGCGCAAACAGCTCATCGTTTCTGGCAAAGCCTGATCTGAAGTAAGTATTATTTTCATTTTTCCTATATAACCTAATTGTATTTGTAAAAGGAGAGCCAAAACCAATCTCATCGTCGAGTAACCCAGAAGCAAGTTCAGACATAAGTAAGGTTGAAAGTGAGTAACCTTTATGATATCCATACCTCTTTAGTACGAAAAATAAACTAAATTTTACGAATCATAACTTTTTGAAAAATCTGGTTTATTTGTTTGTACTACACTAAAATGGAGGGCTCCTAAAGGTTCCATAATTGTCTCTAGGCAGGAGCATTTTGCTATTTCAGGTGCAATGTTTTAGTAGTATATATCATTGTGCAACTTGACTCAGATTGAAAAAACTTAATAAAACCTGATAAAATCTAGGAACACGAATCCTAAAGCAGCAGATCAATCAATACATAGACATGCACGTTATTAATCTAGCGTGCAAGCTAGAAAACCCAGTCTCAGTGGTTTGCGTTCAGCAGGGCGGACAACAATAATGGGAATTGGTACCACTCTCCACCAAACGCTTCATGTTGTACCTAGGTGAGATGCCACGGACCTCGAAGTTGATCACCATGGCATTCCGTTGCCCATCAGAGCCACACCTCGAGAACCTCGAGGGGCAATCCTTGCTTGGTGACGGTGCTGGTGCCGTCATCGTACGGGTCGAGCATGTTGGTGACGAGCGCCCCATATTTGAGATGATGCGGGCGTCACAGGAAATCATACTAGGGACAAAAGAGATGGCGGTGGTGAAGCTATTTGAGGAGGGGATCATGTATGCTAGTGGATATCTCAAACAACATTCGATGGATCACGAAGAAGGCGTTAGCACACACGGGAAATGTTAAGGACTGGAACGAGAAGGTCTTCAGGCTGACGATGCACCTAGGAGGCCGGGCTATACTTGACAAGGTGGATAGAGCCTTTGGACCGGGGAAAAATAAGATGGACATGTGTGCAGGAAAGTTATGAGACAACATGGGAACACGCTGAGCACGTGTGTCATCATGGCGATGAATGAGATGAGGCGGGAGTTAGAGAAGAATGGTGTAGCCATAGCTGGGGAAGGCCTGGAGTTGGGGCTTCTTTTCGGCGTTGGCACGGACATCACCATCACTAGTCAGGTCATGCCTCTTATGGCCTCCAGTCACACACGGAAAGCCCTTCTCGTGTGTACTTCGCCAGATCGGTGATGTCGAAATATTTCGACCATCTGCTCGCGGCCCAGGCAAGCTCCACCGCGGGGGTGTCGCAAAGTTAACCCTTTTTCCGGACCGTAACAAATATAAAGCACACGAAAGGGTATGCCGGAATCGTTTGCTTAGGTGAGAAGCTTCCTCCACGATTTTCTCCTTATGAATCGTGCGCCTCTTATTTGCTATGTTTTCTCAAGTCGCGAGCGTTTTTTTCATGTGCACTTTCTCACACGGAGAGTCATAAATCCTAATGTGATTTTTCCCAAACTCCGTAAGATGCGTGCGTAGCCTCTTCTTCTTCCTCCATGTTGGGGCCGATGCAGCTTCCCGGACGAGCTCCACAAAGAGCCGTGCTGCCACACCAGCTCTACGGTTGACAGTTCGATATGCCTCACATCAAGAAGACTGCTCGCCTTTCTTGCATCTGGAAGGGCCTGCCAACGAAGCGCCGTCGTGATGAGCAGTACTCTCTGTTGGAGATATGCCCAAGAGGCAATAATAAAGTGGTTATTATTAAATCTTTATGTTTATGATAAATGTTTATATCTCATGCTATAATTGTATTAAACGGAAACATTAATACTTGTGTGTTTTGTAAACATAAATGAGTCCCTAGTAAGCCTCTTGTTAAACTAGCTTGTTGATTAATGGATGATCATGGTTTCCTGATCATGGACATTGGATGTCGTTAATAACAAGATCATATCATTAGGAGAATGATGTGATGGACACACACCCGTAGTAAGCATAGCATAAGATCAAGTCATTAAGTTCGTTTGCTATAAGCTTTGAAATACATAGTAACCTAATCCTTCGACCATGAGGTTATGTTAATCACCATCACCGGATGGGTACTTTGATGACATCAAACACCGCTTCGTAACTGGGTGGTCATAAAGGTGTCATTGGGTATTCTGAAAGTATGTGTTGAAGAGCATGGACCAAGATTGGGATTTGTCCATCCATATGACGGATAGAAATGCTCTGGGCCCTCTCGGTGAAATGTCATCTAGTTAGCTTGCAAGCATGTGACTGGGTCACAAGGGATGACATATCACGGAACGAGTAAAGAGTACTTGTCAGTAACGAGGTAGAACTAGGTATAGAGATACCGACGATCAAACCTCGGATAAGTATAGTATCGCGTGACAAAGGGAATTGGTTTCGTATGTAAATGGTTCTATCGATCACGAAGTCATCGTTGAGTATGTGGGAGCCATTATGGATCTCCAGGTCCCGCTGATGGTTATTGATAGGAGATGTGTCTCTGTCATGTCTACATATTCACGAACCATAGGGTGACACACTTAAGGTTCGAAGTTGTTTTAAGTAGATATGGAATATGTGTTGGAGACCGAAGGTTGTTCGGAGTCTCGGAATGGATCCGGGACATCACGAGGAGATCCAGAGAATAAGATTCATATATTGGGGATCATTTTCTGAGTTAGGAAATGTTCCGGAGTATTTGTATGAGGATTCTAGAAGGTTTCGGAATGTTCCGGAAGGTTTTGGAAGGTTTCTTGGAGTTTGCTTGAAAACCAAGTAAGGGATCAAGGAGTCCTGGTGGGTCAAGCCTAGGAGTCGTGGGGGAGGAGGACTCCTCCCCCCACTCCCCAATCCGCCGGCCCAAGGAGGGAAGGGGAGTCCTACAAGGACTCCCCTCCCATGGCGCCTCACCCCCTTAAATAGAGGGGCAAGGGCGCCCCCTCCACCCCTGCTCCATAACTCCCAATCTCTGCTGCCTCTCTCCTCCACCTTTCTTCTGCACAGGCATAGGCGAAGCCCTGCAGAATTCTCTACTCCACCACCCCCACCACGCCGTCGTGCTGCTGGGATTCCGTGGAGAAGATCTACTACCTCCGCTGCTCGCTGGAACGGGGAGAGGAAGGTCTGCTTCGACTCCGCACGTGTGACCGACTGCGGAAGCGCTGCCGAATCGTGGCGCCGGAAGGATCGTACACTTGATCGACTGCGGAAGCGCTGCCGAATCGCGGCACCGGAAGGATCGTACACTTGACCGACTGTGGAAGCGCTGCTGGAACGTGACGCCGGAAGGATCGTCCACACGATCTTGAGATCGGCAAGTGATCGACTACATCAACCACGAGATCTAATCTCGTTAACGCTTTCGGATCTACGAGGGTTAGTTCCTATCTATCTCGTTGCTCATGTCTAATAGATTAGATCTTGGCTTTTATCTAGATTAGATCTGGGTTTTGTTCGTTCTTGCGGTAGACTTTTTTTGATTTCCATGCTCCGAACCCATCAGTGGAATCAGAGCCGTATCTATGTGTAGATCTGTTGCACGAGTAGAACACAATGTTTTTGTGGGCGTTGATGTTTTTGTTATCGATGTCTTAGCATGTACTTTGCATCTTGCGGCATGGTGGGATGAAGCGGCTCGGGCTAACATTACATGTCATCGCACATGAGACTTGCTCCACGCTTGACGTGCAACTTGCTTTGCACAAGTGGCTTTGCGGGTGTCTGTCTCTCCCACCATAGTTAAGATTCAATTTACAATGAGCATCTTGACAACACTTGTATCAACGTCGTGGTTCTTGTTCGTAGGTAAGATTGGTCTTATGCGAAAGCCCCAAACCACGTAAAACTTGCAAAGAAAATTAGAGGCGTCTAACTTGTTTTTGCAGGGGTTTTGTGATGTGATATGGCCATCATGTGATTATGATTATATTTGATGTATGCAATGATCCTTGTTGTAATATGGCAACCAGCAGGAGCCTAATGGTTGTCTTTAATTCTGTTAAGACCTGCTTGTCTATTCATCTTGTAATAGCTTTATTCCAAGTAGTTGTAATAGTTGCTAGTGATGATGGACAACCATGAAGCGGCGCCACGGATCTTGACGCAATGCTGGTGATGATGGAGATCATGTTCGTGCTTTGGAGATGGAGATCAAAGGCGCAGGAAGAAAGGGCCATATCATATCACACTAATTATGAATTGCCTGTGATGTTAATCCTTTATGCATCTTGTATTGCTTAGATCGCGACGGTAGCATTATAAGATGATCCCTCTCACTAAATATCAAGTAATAAAGTGTTCACCCTTAGTTGGCACCGTTGCTAAGATTCGTCGTTTGGAAGCATCTCGTGATGATCGGATGTGATAGACTCTACGTGTGCATACAACGGGTGCAAGCCAGATTTGCATATGTGGAAACTAAGGTTAACCTTGACGAGCCTAGCATGTACAGACATGGTCTCGGAACACGGAATACCGAAAGGTAAAGCATGAGTCATATGGATGATATGATGAACATGTTGATTGTTCGCCTTTAAAGCTACATCATCTCACGTGATGATCGGACTTGGTGTAGTGGATTTGGTTCGTGTAATCACTAAAACAACTCGAGGGATGTTGTTTTGAGTGGGAGTTCATTTGTAATTTAGATTAGTCGAACTCAATTTATCATAAACACAATCAAAGTGAATTTGCATAGTTTGTTGTAGTCATTGGCATCCATTCACCACCTACGCTTAGTTATAGTTGAGATAGTGGAACTATAGAAATTCTGGATATTTACTTTACGAACTGGTATCGTATTGTTTTGAATGTCAATTTAAAGTTTATAAGCCCTATTGCAAACTTTCAGCAAACTCTATTTGCTCCATGAAGTTTAATAAGTAGTATTAAATCAAGAGTAACAATTCCAGTGTTAGTATCTAATGTATCATGTTTGCCTCCATGATTCTTGATACTCAAAATATTGTTTTTAATATCAAGTTTATCTAAGAGCTGAAAGCAATGTTTCAGAAACCATCATATGTGAAAGGTATTGCGATATCTAAAACAATGTGTTGGTTACAACATGATAGAGTATACGTCCTCATATTTGATGAGAATTTGTGAAGGTTGGAGATGCTGGTCGTCCTAATCCTCCAAAAGGTTTTGAAAAAGAAACATTATACTCGCAATTCACCTTTATAAGCTATAGCAGCTTGATCATGAAAGTTGTCATGATAAGGATGAATAGAAGATGTAAGTAAAATGTTTACTACACTAAAAGATTACTAAAGAATGGAATTTTTGAAAGAACACCAAACATTTGATGATGGTGATCCACCTCAAAGTGCAAGTCCAAAGGTATTAGTAGTTGACTATATACGCTTTGTACCATGTGTCATGTTGATGACACCACTATTGATGTTGATAGATTCTTTTAAAAGAAAAGGAATTGCTGAAAGAAAATCTATAAAATATTTGGTAGAAAATAAAAGGTTGGAGATATCCAACTTAGACATATAGAAGATATACATGTTATGGTTGTATTCCTTGCTTGTTAAACAATGTGGTTCTCCGGTATTGGATACCGAATTGGTTGGTATGAAGTGTCATACAGGACAACACAATTCATGAACTGCAATGGCCTAAGTAACCAGCAAGAGAAAATGTGATGATGTTCATCGAAAACAAACAAAGGGTTGTTGTGTTGCTCGTTAACATCAAAGCTTGCCTTCAAGATTTGTTTCAATAATTGTTATTTCGATCAGGTATTATGACGACAAAAGGTTGTTCAAATAATTTATGTATTCCATAAAAGATGGATGACTTACAAATCTCGTTGGAGAAATCACATCCATAAAACTAATGCTAAAATGTCGAAAGACAATTGATTGAAAGATCACTTAAGAAGTGACATCGTTGTTTAAATTATATTGGAAAGAAAACATGAAGAAACTCCATGTTGATGGAATTTTTGGAGTTTTTTGATTTTGATCAAATGACGCTTATGAAACTTTCTAGAGATAATTAAAACTTCGTTCATAGGCCAAAAGGGAACGAATGACTAGCTGATTGGAACTTGAACATACAGATGTATGAAGCCCATTATGTGTAGTCGAGAGCAATGGATTTCAACTTCATATGCTTTCTCCGAGAATTTGAGTGAATATATGTATACTTACTTAATAAGGAAGAAGTATGAAACATTTGAAAAATGTTCAAAGACTTTCAAGATGAAGTGGAAAATCATTGTAACAAGAAAATAAAAAGTTTATGATTGGATCATAAAGAAAGATGTTTGAGTTACAAGTTTAGCAAAACACCTAAGATTTGAGGAATCGTTCCATGGATTTGCATTTCCCAAAACACCATAGGAGTATGGAGTGTTCAAGATATGTAATGAAACCTTGTTTGACATGGTAAGATCAAAGGTGTCATTTATAAAAACTGCCATTATATATTAAAGATTAAAGCTTTAGTGACTATCGCTTTTACACTGAAAAGAGCTCCATCGCGATCCGTTGAAATGACACCATATAAGTCATGGTTTGGGATAAAACCCGAATTGTCTTTTCTTAAATATTGGTATGCTATGCATAAGTAAAATGTTTACAACCAAAGTCGGATAAGCACGTCTTTGTAGGTTATTCCAAAGAATTTGTTGGGAATTTCTCCATAACGCCGAGCAAAAGAGTTTGTTGCTTGGAACGACAAGTTTCTTGAGAAGGAATTTTTTCGTGAAAAGTTAAGTGGGAGGACAATAGAACTTTGATAAGGCTGTTGAACCTTAGCTATATGTGCTAAGTAGCGCAGCGCCGGAAAGTGTCCCGGTGGTGGCCACAATGCTCATGGCTCTCGTGATTACAAAAGGTGTGATCTCGGAGATTAGAGTTCCTATAGAACCGTGTGGGTCGGTAAGAATCAAATAGTAAGATTTGATAAGCAAGTCGTTATTGTTTTGACAATGATGAACCGACTACATGCAAAGAAGCGATGATGGGCCCTGACTCCATAAAATGACTAGAAGTCATGGAATCCGTGATAGTATCCATACACGAGAAATCAAGTTTCTGAACTTAGAAGACCCTCCGGAAAGGCGTGAAGCCTATCAGTCGTGTTTGGATCTATAAAGAAATAGACATGGATGTTTCAAATCTATGAAATAGTCGACATGTCGGAAAGAGTTTACGACAATGTTCAAGGAATTGACTATGATAAGATTTGATCTTTCATAGCGATATTTAGTCTGGACGGATTAATGTAGAAACCACTACATATATTTTGGTATATGGTAGTTAAACAAACAAAACAAGTTCTTCTAATAGAATGGTTACCTAGGACGTGTACATGACACGATCCAAAGGGTTTTGTTAATTCAAAGGATGCTAAAAGAGTATGCAAAACTTCAATGGTTGAAGTAAGCATAGCGGAGTTGGAATCTTCACCATGATGAAACTGTTAAAAGAGTTTAAATTCATCGGAGATGATGAAGATGCTTGCATTTGCAAGAAATTCAGTGGGAGCGCTGAGACATGTTTCTAATACATTATGTAGAGGACATATTGTTGATTGGAAATGATGTATCTTGTATTGACACAGGTTAAGAATTTCATTTCGATGAAAGACTTAGGCATAACTCAAGAATTAGGCATCAATGTCTATATGGATAGATTGAGGTGCTAATATGGTTTTGCCAAATGTACATAGATAAGATGTTGAATGAGTTCAATATGGAAACAACAAGAAAGGTTCTTGACGCACGGAAAGGACTGAATCAAGATTCAAGTGTGTTGACACGAGATTCAAGTGTTTTGACACTTGGTGAAATCACAAGAATATTTTGATCAATCATTCTTTAAGATGTACACATCCAGATATGTCCTATGCTCTAAATGTTATGAGCATATACCAGAATGATTCATAAAGATGATCATTGGACAATAGTAAAGATATTCTTATGAGCTTTGGAAGAACTAAGAATATACCATGTATAAGTGACAAATAGTTAAAGGTAGTTCATTGTAAAGTGTTACATTGATACTAGTTTTGTCACAAGATACAAATTAAATTTATCTCAATTTTGACTATGGGTGGCACAATATAATGGAAAGGATGTTCCATGATGGATTTGGATGAGTTCCAAAGTTGTGATATTGTGACGGATACTACAACAAAAGGCTAAGTATATAACTGCTATAGTAGCAGCAAAGGAGGGCATTTGTGTTAAGTAGTTTGTTATCAAACTAGGTGTGGTTCATAGCGGGATAATACTATGAAGATACATTGTACGACAATTGTATCAACATTATTTAATCCCAAGGAACTAAAGGTCTCACCAAAGGACCAAATTTATACAATGCCATCTCATTGTAGAATGAGTAATGCGCAGAGACGCAAGGACATGCAAATACACACGGACCTGGAAGTGTCAGGTCTGAAGATTATGTTTACCACTAGCAATAGTGTCTGTACAACACCAGAAAGCCATAGGTGTTGAATGCACAAGTTTTTAACTATATTATTGACTCTAGTGCAAGTGGGAGACTGTTGGAGATATGCCCAAGAGGCAATAATAAAGTGGTTATTATTATATCTTTATGTTTATGATAAATGTTTATATCTCATGCTATAATTGTATTAAACGGAAACATTAATACTTGTGTGTTTTGTAAGCATAAAAGAGTCCCTAGTAAGCCTCTTGTTAAACTAGCTTGTTGATTAATGGATGATCATGGTTTCCTGATCATGGACATTGGATGTCGTTAATAACAAGATCATATTATTAGGAGAATGATGTGATGGACACACACCCGTAGTAAGCATAGCATAAGATCAAGTCATTAAGTTCGTTTGCTATAAGCTTTGAAATACATAGTAACCTAATCCTTCGACCATGAGGTTATGTTAATCACCATCACCGGATGGGTACTTTGATGACATCAAACACCGCTTCGTAACTGGGTGGTCATAAAGGTGTCATTGGGTATTCTAAAAGTATGTGTTGAAGAGCATGGACCAAGATTGGGATTTGTCCATCCATATGACGGATAGATATGCTCTGGGCCCTCTCGGTGGAATGTCATCTAGTTAGCTTGCAAGCATGTGACTGGGTCACAAGGGATGACATATCACGGAACGAGTAAAGAGTACTTGTCAGTAACGAGGTAGAACTAGGTATAGAGATACCGACGATCAAACCTCGGATAAGTATAGTATCGCGTGACAAAGGGAATTGGTTTCGTATGTAAATGGTTCTATCGATCACGAAGTCATCGTTGAGTATGTGGGAGCCATTATGGATCTCCAGGTCCCGCTGATGGTTATTGATAGGAGATGTGTCTCTGTCATGTCTACATATTCACGAACCGTAGGGTGACACACTTAAGGTTCGAAGTTGTTTTAAGTAGATATGGAATATGCGTTGGAGACCGAAGGTTGTTCGGAGTCTCGGAATGGATCCGGGACATCACGAGGAGATCCGGAATGGTCCGGAGAATAAGATTCATATATTGGGGATCATTTTCTGAGTTAGGAAATGTTCCGGAGTATTTGTATGAGGATTCTAGAAGGTTTCGGAATGTTCCGGAAGGTTTTGGAAGGTTTCTTGGAGTTTGCTTGAAAACCAAGGAAGGGATCAAGGAGTCTTGGTGGGTCAAGCCTAGGAGTCGTGGGGGAGGAGGACTCCTCCACCCACTCCCCAATCCGCCGGCCCAAGGAGGGAAGGGGAGTCCTACAAGGACTCCCCTCCCATGGCGCCTCACCCCCCTTAAATAGAGGGGTAGGGGCGTCCCCTCCACCCCTGCTCCATAACTCCCAATCTCTGCCGCCTCTCTCCTCCACCTTTCTTCTGCACAGGCATAGGCGAAGCCCTGCAGAATTCTCTACTCCACCACCACCACCACGCCGTCGTGCTGCTGGGATTCCGTGGAGAAGATCTACTACCTCCGCTGCTCGCTGGAACGGGGAGAGGAAGGTCTGCTTCGACTCCGCACGTGTGACCGACTGCGGAAGCGCTGCCGAATCGTGGCGCCGGAAGGATCGTACACTTGATCGACTGCGGAAGCGCTGCCGAATCGCGGCACCGGAAGGATCGTACACTTGACCGACTGTGGAAGCGCTGCTGGAACGTGACGCCGGAAGGATCGTCCACACGATCTTGAGATCGGCAAGTGATCGACTACATCAACCACGATATCTAATCTCGTTAACGCTTTCGGATCTACGAGGGTTAGTTCCTATCTATCTCGTTGCTCATGTCTAATAGATTAGATCTTGGCTTTTATCTAGATTAGATCTGGGTTTTGTTCGTTCTTGCGGTCGAAATTTTTTGTTTTCCATGCTACGAACCGATCACTCTCCCGAGGTGAAGGAGGAGCCAGCTCTAGAGGTTGGGGAGTAGGAGCAACCCGTCCCTCCGGCAGACCACAACGGAGGCTCCTCCCCCTCGTATTTTGGCTGGACCTCCGAGGACGACGACTGCGAAGTCAATTTGAAGGACAATGAGGACACGACAACTTCGACTCCCGAAGATGATTCTACACAGCTCGAATGGTGGAAGAAGGCTGAGAGGAAGGTCGAGGAGGAGGAGAAGATGCTCGATAAGAAGGCGAGGCTGCTAGAGTACTTTGTCAAGAATATACATGAGGCAGACAGAGAGCGCGCGGTGAAGGCCGGCAATATCGTTGCTGCCAGCAAAGCCAAAACCTTTGGCTCCAACTTCAAGAACAAGAAGCAGATTACTTTCCATGTATAATTCGGCGCATGGTTCAGTGTCAGTAAACATGTTGCGATGTTTTCCTATCGCCAATGATGATCTATGGAAAATAGTCAATAAACAGTTAGTCTCATCTGGTTAATTATGTGTGCAATCATCATCTTATAATAGGGATCATACTTTGCTGGAACTGCATAGGAATTTTACTTCCTTGGCCTTGCAAAAGAACTTCTTAGGATACACGTAAGTATCTATGCATAGACACCAAAATTGATCTATTTTTCTTAAAGCGTGTCACTGATTCACTTTCCTATTTCTATGTACAGACAGTTGAGAAGCATTCTAGTCCATGGGCTGTCGAGAATAAGCGTCACTGTTGTGATGCTTGCTCTTTAGCACTACTTAGAACACTTATCCTATGTAGTGTTACTAGATAATCACAAACATGATGAGAAGATTACACTGAAGGTTATGAACAAATAGGCTATTACCAGATGTGGTGTCGAAGATTGGGCCAGCAGAACCTGTCATGGCGACAACGACGTAACCAAAAATTATTTCTAAACCTCTATGTTTAGTCATTTGTATAGCTGTCAATTGCATTTATATCGAAACATGTGTATATCAAGGGGATAATGGTCCTTCAGGTTGGAATGGTGGTCCTTGTGGTTGGTACCTGCCAGCTGCATGCATATCAAGGGGACCCAGGCATGTATACATATTCTCCTTGTCGTTGTCTAAGTAGCAACTGTTGTCATACAACAGCACGTTAGCATGATGTACTGTGGGCTGGGAAAAGCTGCTAGGGCCAGCAGGGTGACTCTTACCCAAAGGAGATGTCATCACTAGAGTTTTCTTCGACACTGCTACTAGTAGTGTTATCTGTGGGTTGTTGCTGATACCCAAACGAATGTATGCCTTCGGCCACTCCAGCATCCAACCACCCATGCACTATGAGAGTTTCATGTGGGAGTCCGCATTGAGAGGTTGAATCGTAGGATCGATCTCAAAATCATCATGGACCACATGCACAATAACCTGAAGGACGTCAGTAGCCATCTTCTGAATGTGTAGTTGGTTCTCATTAGGTTGAATGACTCAGCCTAACACAACGTCCTTCAACCCACCATTCACCATTGTGAGGAGAGTGCACGAAGTGTCCTCCTGCGAAACATGGATGTAATTAGTTAGAGAGATCCAAGAAAATAAAGAATAATGGTGCAATTAATTTGTTAAGCATGTGTGATGCTTACTGTTAGGGTGTCTAGGTTAGCCCTTGGCGACGCCCTGGAGCCACAAGAGATGGATGGGATGCTATGCAGAGCTTGGCCGGGTGAAGTCTCTCCATCAACACTAGAATTAGCATTTGACGCACTAACACACTATTGGGAAAATTGGCATTGGTCCTACACAGCCACCGCCTACCCAAGATTTGACTACTTTTGTATATACAGCCATGAGGCTACTTGGATGCTTGTAGTACTGCTTTTTCTACTTTGGCTTTGGTCTCGACAGGAATTTTCTGCTTTCAATTCAGCCTTAAGTTTGGCCACCGATGCCGACAAGGCCGCTGCTGACAAGAGGACGGCCGACGAGGCTGCCGCTGCTGCTGCTACGGCCAACTGGCCTACTGGAGGGTATAATATGTTTCTCCTCTCCTAATTATTTCTATGTGCACAGTACTAGTGATTTGTGTAGATGATTCTACGATCTGTCTAATACTGCATGATTGCATTAAATATCAGTATGTGCACGTCATACTCATGATTTATTTCTAGATTAATATAATGAAAAAATTGCCTAGATTCTTAACATAATGTATCTAGACATCTTTTAGTGTGTAGGTTCGGAGAGATTCACTACGAATTTGCACACTAAAAGATTTCTAGATATATTATCTTCACAAACCTAAAAATCTTATATTTTAAAATAGAGGAAGTATCAGTGAAAATGTACTCCCTCCGTTCAGAAATATAAGACATTCTAGCTTTGTGAAACGAATGTATCTAGACATTTTTAGTGTATAGGTTCACTCTGAACCTCTACAAACCTATACACTAAAAGTATCTAGATACATTCGATTCACAAAGCTAAAACGTCGTATATTTCCGAACAGAGGGAGTAGCATGGTAGTAAACCATTATTCTGCATTTGAGGCCAGCCGGTCGCTCGTTGTTTTCAATTTTTTGGGCCAGCTTGACGACTGCCTTTGTTTTGGCCTAGCCAGTCACTTTCTTTAAGTAAAACACTAGCACAAATGCCCGTGCGTTGCAACGGCTGCGAGTTGCAACAGGTTCAATCGCGTTTTCCAGATGCCGATATGGTTCTTAGTTGTTTCACTCCATATACTGAATACAAGCAAAAAAAAACTTGATATAAATGAAAAAAAGACTTCTCATAGATCTCAGTATATCTTTCCATTGTAAAATGTAACAACTGAAATTTTGCTTATTTTTTCAGATGCATCATCTTTAAGTAAAACATTAACGTGACTAAGGGACGGGTGCATCCTCTCCCCTCCTCGGTCTTATCCTATCCCTTTGAGAGTCACCGCCACCGCCCCCGTCCCGGCTCCTTTCCCCCTCTTCTCTAGCGACCTCGCCGGCCGGAGAGGATGCGGGGAAGGGGGCGGCCCTCTGTATATAGGCTAGGTTGTAGTTTTGGCTATATGTCGTGTTTTGGAAGGAAGCCATGGCCGTCTTCGAGCGACGAGAGGTGGCGCTTGGTGGAGTTCTGGCTGGTGTGGAGCTACACGGACCAGCAGGAGCTGCCCCATCCTCTTCCTTGATAAGCTCGACTTGGGTGTGTTCCTGCCCTCTGGTTTGGTGGCACCCTCTGCTGCCTCTTCTCTTGTCGGCCAGCCATGGTGGTGAGGGGAAAGAGAAGAGTAGGGAAGGTGATGACGAGTCTATAGGGTAGAAGAGGGCCTCCGTTCTAGCGTTTCGGCGCGGCACTAGAAGGTCGCTGCTAGGTGGTGTCATCGTGCTTCCATGGTGAATGACGTTGGCATCCCTTCAGGCGAGCCCTGGTTACAATAATTTGCGCCTCCATTGCTCTATTGAGGGAGTTGGTAATGTATCTAGTCTCCTTTTAATGTATAGGTTCGGAATGAACATACACCACTAAAAGGGTTTAGATACACTCGTTCTCGTATATCCTAAAACATCTTATATTTTCAAGCGGAGGGAGTAATAGATTACCGGTGGTATTTTTTGCAAACGAGAAAAACAAACCCTTGTCACTTTGGCGATCGTTGAGACATTTGAACACATAATATCTATTCACGTCCGAGGTGTGCTCCGGTGCCCCCTCGAACTTAAATTTGCACGGGCCAGTTTTCTTTTGACCCGTCGAAACTCATATCCAGACTATGTATACCTCTGTATAGGTGTACTCGGCCAAGCTAGGTATACTCCATGTTCTCACCGGCTGATCCCACTTCCATCATCACAATCTACGTCTTTGCATGCCACATTTTGAAATTTTGTTGTTGCTGCGACCTTACGATTTTTGCCTCCTGCAGGCACGTGAGTATACGTGTACTGCGAGTATATGTGTAAGAGCATCATACGGGATTCGGGTGAGTTCGTATGGTCTTCGAAACGAGTCAGTATCAAGTTTTTGTTCTCAAAGTTTTAAAAGGAGGAGGGACACCGAAGCAAAAGTGTTCACATCATTGTGTTCACTATGGGATAGTGGCTCTTTGCCTTGTGTCCGAACCATACGGCAAAGAGGTGATAACTCACGGCAAAGGCACTACCATGAGTCAGCACACGGCAAAGAGTACACGGCAGCGTTCACGACGACAAAGCTGCTTTTCCGTGGGCTTTTACAGGGAAACACGGCAAAGACCTTTGTCGTGCGCATTACTGTCTTCGTGGCAAAGTAAAGGTGACTAATGGGAGCAGCTGCCGATGGCGTCTGTGCGTGTTTGTCGTGATCATCCCTTTGCCGTGCGCCCCTGCTTTGTTGTGCCCCCTCCATTTGCCGTGCACCCCTTATTTATCATGCACCCTCCCTTTGCCATGCGCTCTGGCTATACCGTGCCATGTCCCTTTGCCGTGAGCCCTGGCTTTGCCATGTCGTATCTTTGCCGTGTGCCCTGGCTTTGCCGTGATGCTGCCTTTGCCATGCGTCATCGTCCCTTTCTCACGGCAAAGGTCATGTAGCCGCCACCCACATCATCCTATGACCTAAACAAACACAAAACAAGAGAGAGCTACACCGGGCTACCCCTATCAGAAGAACGTCTAGGGGGTAGACGATCCGAGGCCCGCATGTCAGGGTTTCACAGCAAACTGCGCTCCGGGGCATCAGAACACCTCAAGAATTTGCATGTGGCCCTGGTGCATGCATGAAAGTGTGGTGCTATGTTGAAACATAGAAAACCTAGTCCCGGATGCATGTGTCCCCCTTCGCAGGCATGTGCTGTAACCTAAAAGAGAAGGTTCTGGACTCGTATAAGGGGAAAACTCCCTATTCCGGTGAAACCGGGTAGGATGTTGTCACACATCTTGTGACCCAATGATACGTTGCTAACGTATCCATAATTTTTGATGTTCCATGCTTGGTTTTATCTACTTTCTTATGTTTTGTTCCAACTTTGGAGTACTTTCCATACACTTTCTTGGACTAACCTATTAACAAGAGCCACAGTGCCAGCTGCCTGTTTTCTGCTATTTTTGGTTCCAGGAAAGTGAGAAAATGAATATTCTCGGAATTGGACGGGACAAAAGCCAAAGTCAGTTTTTCACCGAGGGACACCTGGAGCCAGAATACGAGACGGAGAGGGGCCAGAGGGCGGCCACACCACCTGGCCGCGCGGCCAGGCCTGGCCCGCGCCAGGGGGTGGTGTGGCCAGCCCAGGCACCCCCTCGGCCTCTCCTTCCGCCTATAAGATACCTCCAATACAGAAACCCTAAGTACCCGATCAAAATTCCACGAAAGATTCTGTAGCCGCCGTCATCTCCATCGCTAGATCGGGAGGGATCTAAAGCTCTTCCCGGCACCCTGCCGGAGAGGGGAATTCACCATGGAGGCCTTCTTCATCATCATGCAAGCCTCCGGTGTGATGCGTGATTAGTTCATCTTTGGACTACGGGTCCATGTAGTAGCTAGATGGCTGGTTCTCCACCCTTGTGCTATCATGTTTAGATCTTGTGAGCTCCGTTCATGATCAAGATCATCTATTTGTAATTCTACATGTTGTGTTTGTGGGGATCCGATGGATATTGAGATGCTATTTCAGATTGATTATTGATTCTATCATGTCTTTGTTACTTGTGATCTTGCATGATTTCCGTTGTTAGTAGCTATCTTGGCCAAGTAGATGTTAGCAACTCCAAGAGTTAGTATTTATGCTCGATAGTGGGTTCATGCCTCTAGTAATCTAGGCAAGTGATAGAAATCTCTAAGGTACTAGATGTGCTGTTGTTATTAGGGAGAAAACAAAAATCCTTTGTTCATAGAATAATCGTATTGTTTACCTTAAACGCAATGTGTAATGTAATTATCCGTTGCTTGCAACTTAATACTGGAGAGGGTTCGGATGATAACCTGAAGGTGGATTATTAGTCATAGATGCAGTTGGATGGCGATCTATATATAATGTTGTAATGCCCAATCGAATCTCAAAGAAGTCAAGATGAGTAGTATATGCATGATTGCTTTCTTGATGTTTGTCAATTGCTCCGCTGTAATTTGTTCACCCAACATGTCATCTATCTTAAGGAGAGCCACCACTAGTGAACTATGGACCCCGGTCCTTTCCTTTACCATCAATCTACAATCAACTGTTTACTGCTTTGTGTTTACTTTCTGCAAACTATTACTTTCTTCCACTCGATACGTTTAATCCTTTGTTTTCAGCAAAACCGGTGAGATTGACAACCTCATCACAAGTTGGGGGCAGAGTTCTGTGGTTGTGTTGTGCAGGTCTCCACGTTGCTGCTGGCACCGGTAGTGCGCCCTGCCAAAGTTCAGCTAGCAACACCTTTAGGGTGTTTCCTTGCTCCTACTGGATTGATAACCTTGGTTTCATAACTCAGGGAAACTTGCTGCTGTGCTCATCATACCTTCCTCTTGGGGTTCCCCAACGAGCTCGATATATTTTGGGCCATCACCCAACATGGTTTTACATCATCCTATGACCTAAACAAACACAAAACAAGAGAGAGTTACACCGGGCTACCTCTATCATAAGAACATCTAGGGGGTAGACGACCCGAGGCCCGCAAGTCAGGGTTCCGTAGCAAACCGCGCTCCCGGGTATATCAGAACACCTCAGGAACTTTCATGTGGCCCTAGAACATGCATGAAAGTGTGGTGCTATGTTGAAACATACAAAACCTAGTCCCCGGGTGCATGTGGCCCCCTTCGCAGGCACGCATTGTAACCTAAAAGCGAAGGTTTTGGACTCGTATAAGGGGGAAACTCCCTGTTCCGGTGAAACCGGGTAGGATATTGTCACACCTCTTGTGACCCAACATGGTTTTACTTCATCCTATGACCTAAACAAACACAACACAATAGAGAGCTACACCGGACTACCCCTATCAGAAGAACGTCTAGGGTAGATGATCCGAGGCCCGCAGGTCAGGGTTTCGCAGCAAACCACGCTCTGGGGCATCGGAACACCTCAAGAACTTGCATGTGGCCCTAGCACATGTATGAAAGTGTGGTGCTATGTTGAAACATACAAAACCTAGTCCCTGGGTGCATGTGTACCCCTTCGTAGTCATGCGTTGTAACCTAAAATCGAAGGTTCTGGACTCGTATAAGGGGGAAACTCCCTATTCCGGTGAAACCGGGTAGGATATTGTCACACCTCTTGTGATAAAACATGGTTTTACATCATCCTATGACCTAAAAAAATACAAAACAAGAGATAGCCACACCGGGCAACCTCTATGAGAAGAACGTCTAGGGGGCTAAATGATCTGAGGCCCGTAGGTTAGGGTTCTGCAGCAAACCGCGCTCCGAGGCATCATAACACCTCAAGAACTTGCATGTGGTCCTAGCACATGCATGAAATTGTGGTGCTATGTTGAAACATACAAAACCTAGTCCTCGGATGCATGTGCCCCCTTCGCAGGCATGCGTTGTAACTTAAAAGCGAATGTTCTAGACTCGTATAAGGGGGAACTCCCCGTTCCGGTGAAACCGGGTAGGATATTGTCACACATGTTGTGACCCAACATGGTTTTACACAATCATATGGCCTAATCAAACAAAAAATAAGAGAGAGCTACACTGGGCTACCCCTATCAGTAGAACGTCTAGGGAGGTAGACGATCCGAGGCCCGCAGGTCAGGGTTCCGCAGCAAATCGGGCTCTAGGGCACCAGAACACCTCAAGAACTTGCATGTGGCCGTAGGACGTGGATGAAAGTGTGGTGCTATGTTGAAACATACAAAACCTAGTCCACAGGTGCATGTGTCCCCCTTTGCAGGCATGTGTTGTAACTTAAAAGCGAAGGTTCTGGACTCGTATAAGGAGGAAACTCCCTATTCTGGTGAAACAGAGTAGGATATTGTCACACCTCGTGTGAGCCAACATGGTTTTACATCATCCTATGTCCTAACCAAACACAAAACACGAGATAGCTACACCGGGCTACCCTATCAGAAGAACATCTAGGGGCTAGATGATCCGAGGCTCGCAGGTCAGGCTTCCATAGCAAACCGCGCTCCGGGGCATCGTAACACCTCAAGAACTTGCATGTGGCCCTAGCACATGCGTGTAAGTGTGGTGCTATGTTGAAACATACAAAACCTAGTCACGGGGTGCATGTTTCCCTCTTCACAGGCAAGCACTATAACCTAAAAGTGAAGGTTGTGGACTCGTATAAGGGGGAAACTCCCTGTTCCGGTGAAACCGGGTAGGATATTCTCACACCTCTTGTGACCCAACATGGTTTTACATCATCATATGATCAAAACAAACAAAAAACAAGAGAGAGATACACCGGGCTACTCCTATCAAAAGAACGTCTAGGGGGGTTGACGATCTGAGGCCCAGGTCAGGGTTTCGTAGCAAACCGCGCTCCGGGGCATCGGAACACCTTAAGGACTTGCATGTGTCCCTAGCACATGCATGAGAGTGTGGTGCTATATTGAAACATACAAAACCTAATCCCCGGGTGCATGTGTCCCCATTTGCACGCATGCACTGTAACCTAAAAGGGAAGATTCCGGACTTATGTAAGGGGTAAACTGCCCGTTCGGGCACTAGAAACCACGCCTCAGACATCGAAATGGTGGGTATATATAGACGGTGATCAAGAGAAACATTTATTTAATTAGTGCCATCCTAATTAAATCAAATTAATTTAAAAAATAAATATAAGTAAGTTAACCAAAGAAATACAATTGATAGAAACAATGGAGAAGAAAAAACACACGGCAAGGCGTACACACATGGCAAAGGGAGGTCTTTGTCGTGTGTTCTATCTTCGGTGACACGGCAAAGTCCCTCCGTTAGCCCCCTCCGTCGCCCGCTCCGTCAACCGTAGGTGGTGGGCCCTTCTGCAGGGGAATATTTCCCCGGAGGCGCCGAATATGCGGCGCTGTCGTGAGACATTTCTTTGCCGTGTGCTTTATCTGTCCTTTGCCGGTGACAAATTTCGTTGCCGTGTGTTGGGGTTCGTCTTTGCCATGCGGCGTGCCATTGTTGTGTGTTTTGTTTTCTTTATGCCGTGTAAGCTTTCTTTGTCGTGCGTCATCCCGAGCGGCTCACGACAAAGGCCTCTTTGCCGTGTGATGACTCACGACAAAGTCCTCTTTACCGTGTCATGACTCACGACAAAGGGACCCCGCACGGCAGCGAAGGTTTTTCCTGTAGTGATTGCCCTCGATTTGTACCGTTTGACGTCGCTGAGCTGAAGCGGTAGTATAGTACTCTCTCATCCATATAAATTGCCGCGTAGACATGTTTTATAGTACTAGACTAGGTAAGATGGTGAGGAGACACGCCGCGCCCCTGGTGACACTATATTTTTCAAATGTTTTTTAAAATAATTTTGTGGTGCTTTCGAATATGCGCTGAAAAATTATCATCGTAGAATAACTGTTAATCACTTATCGTCGAGGAGTTTCATTGGAAAAAACAACCGATGGCAAATTACAACGGAGGGAATGTGCCAAGAAGTATTGTCGAAGAATAGAAAAGAAATCTTAGAAAATTAAATTACCGCGAGCAAATTATGGTGGGAAAATTACTGACCGCCAATGACCTACCACTGGTAACGATAGTCGGCAAGAAAACGGGAAATAGGTAAGACCGACGTTGAAATGCGGGTAAAAATCACCGTCCATATAATTCTTGTCTGAGAGGTAGACGTAGACTACATAGACTGTGGTTGGAAAAATTTAGCCAAAAAATTAAGAAGTAGATATAGACTATATAGACTACGGTTGGAAATTTTTAGCCAAGACATTAAGAGGGGAAAAAAAAGTAGCAGTACTTTTCGCCACCGACACTGTTCATCCATACTGTTCATCGGGCTCTTGTCTGATAGATAGACGTAGACTACATAGACTACGGTTGAAAAATTTTAGCCAAAAAATTAAGAGGTAGACGTAGACTATGGTTGGGAAATTTTAGCCCCCCAAAAAAAAGGACCTGTTACTGTTCGTCGTCGGTACTGTTTACGCGGAAACACTGTTCGTCGGGCTCTTGTCTGTGAGACAGACATAGACTACGGTTGGAAAATTTTAGCCAAAAAATTAAGAGGTAGACGTAGACTACGGAGACTATGGTTGGGAAATTTTAGCCCTCCCAAAAAAAGACCCGCTACTGTTCGTCGCCCGCAAACACTGTTCATGAACAGTGCGCGCAGCGCTGGCGCGTTGGGGAGAGCAGCGAATGTGGACCGGCGGATCGAAAATCAGTGGTCAAAAATGCTCGCGTCACTGTTCATAGCCGGGTACTGTTCATCGAGGCACCGTAGATGCGCGTCTACGGTGCCCTGCGATGGCGTGGCAGCCCTCAGCGATCGCTGAGGTGCTCCACTTTCATATAGGTAGTTATACATGCAATTCAATGGGCATTATCATGGATCGGAGGGAGTAGTATATAGATCAGCGCAAACGCCGGAGGTAGGCACTAGATCGCATCCATGGGTCCGCTTGCCAAGACATTCGTGCTCTACCCGTCGCTGGGCGTCGGCCACCTGAATCCCATGGTGGAGCTGGCCAAGTTCCTGGTCCGCCACGGCCACAACGTCATCGTCGCGGTCGCCGACCCGCCCGACAGCGACGCCGTCTCGGCCGACGCCGTGGCGCGCCTCGCCGCGGCCAACCCTTGCATCGATTTCCGTCGCTTGCCGGTCCCGGCCAACCCGGACCCCGACGCGCACCCGCTCCAGCGCATCCTCGACACTCTCCGCCTCTGCAACCCCGTGCTCCGGGACTTCCTGCGCTCGCTGCCCGGCCCCGGCACCCACGCCCTCCTGCTCGACATGTTCTGCGTCCACGCGCTCGACGTTGCTGCTGAGCTCGCCCTGCCCGCCTACTTCTTCTTCGTCTCCCCGGCCGGCGCCCTCGCCGTCCTCCTGAACCTGCCCCACAGCTACCCTGAAATGCCGTCCTTCAAGGACATGGGCCACCAAGCGCTCGTGCGCTTCCCAGGCATGCCGCCGTTCCGCGCCGTGGACATGCCGCAGGGGATGCATGACAAGGACAGCGACCTGACCAAGGGTCTGCTGCACCAGTTCAGCCGCATCCCCGAGGGGAGGGGCGTGCTGGTCAACACATTAGATTGGCTGGAGCCCACGGCCCTGAGAGCGCTCGCCGACGGCGTCTGCGTGCCCGGCCGGCCCACGCCGCCGGTCTTCTGCATTGGGCTACTGGTGGACGGCGGCGACGGCAAGAAGAGCCGTCCCGACGGCGCTGGCAAGTGCCTCGCGTGGCTGGACGTGCAGCCGCACAGGAGCGTCGTGTTCCTCTGCTTCGGCAGCCAGGGCGCCTTCTCCGCGGCACAGCTCAAGGAGATCGCCCTTGGGCTGGAGAGCTCTGGGCACCGGTTCCTGTGGGCAGTAAGGAGCCCGCCGGAGGTAGAGGGAGAGCCGGACCTTGAGGGACTGCTACCGGCAGGGTTCTTAGAGAGGACGAGAGGCAGGGGCATGGTGCTAGCGGACTGGGTGCCGCAAGCCCAAGTCCTGCGGCATGAGGCGGTCGGCGCCTTCGTCACGCACGGCGGATGGAACTCCGCTATGGAGGCCATCATGTCCGGGCTGCCCATGATATGCTGGCCGCTCTACGCCGAGCAGGCGCTCAATAAGGTGTTCATGGTGGATGAGATGAAGATCGCCGTCGAGGTTGCGGGATACGAGGAAGGAATGGTGAAGGCGGAGGAGGTCGAGGCCAAGGTGAGGCTGGTGATGGAGACGGAGGAAGGGAGAAAGCTTAGGGAGATGCTGGCAGTGGCGAGGAAGATGGCTTCGGACGCCAACGCCAAAGGCGGGTCTTCTCAACTGGCGTTTGCCAAGTTCCTCAGTGATTTGGAGAATTCAAGCATCACATGAAATCTTGAAGGATATATGCAACAAATCTGTTTCATTTTCTTTTTTTTTTAGATTTTTTCTTTAAAATTTATCTTGTTCCTTTTTCTATCCCGGATAGAATAAAGATATCCGGAGGTAAAATTTACCCTATTCCTTTTCATGCCAACATCAATCAATCTATGCTCCGTCCTATTTAAACTAATGGATTCAGATTTGTCTAGATTCTATATATATCTAGTAAAAGCCACCACATACATCATCCATCGTATACGCTAAATAATCTGGCCAGTTAATTCTTGGTTAACTAGTATATAGATTAAAGAAAAAGTCTTGTATTCAGGCTGAGGGAACATCCTCCGCACCGTGTGTGCCCGCCACGCGTCCCTAACGTGGAAACCGAAAAGGCTTGGGTGCTACCACGTCCCTATATTCTCCCTCTAATTTTTCCAGTCCACTCGTTTCCTTTGCCGTCGTCTACCCCAAATCAACATGGGAGAGGCCCGCCGTCACTTGCCCGCACGCCATGTCCGGTTTCGCTACACATCCGTTTTTGTGGGTTTGATACTATCACCGTGGAAAAGAAGTTCTTTGCCGTGTGGCGGCAAAGGATACCTGGAACACGGCAAAGGTTTTGCCGTGTGTATACACACGCAAATGCCACAAGGCAGAGTAAGCGACGGCACAGTAGACACGACAAAGCCTTTGCCATGTGTCTTATACGTAGACACGGCACAATAAAGTGACTTGACGCTTTCGTCCGTTTAACGGAGCCAGCGAGCCTTTGTCGTGATAGTTCTTTGCCGTGTGTTTTTTGCGCTTTGCCGTGTCGAAACGTGTTGCCGTGTGTCATGTGGTTACCGTGTAGGCAGACTTTGCCGTGTGCCAGCTAGGAGAGAAATCACGGCACCGTCGCCTCCTTTGCAGTGTGCCTGTGGGTTGCGCCACACGACAATGTTCCACCTTTGCCGTGTGCCCGTGGGAAGTGCCACACGGCAACGCATCCCCTTTGCCGTGTGTCACTCCTAGACGGCACACGGCAAAGGCCCTTCGACCCAACCCAGCAGCACACAGCCTGCTGCCACCTGTCCCCTTTACCGTGTGTACCATTTGGCACTTCGTCGTGTGTATAGACACGGCAAAGGCCCTTTTATTTCTCTTTTTATTTTTTTTCTCTACATCCCTGCATTTGAAACAACAATTGATATATGACAGTAAATATATGATCCAAACAAGCAAACACACATATGATCCAAGCACTCATACACATCACAAATTTGATCCAAACATGATCCAAGCACTCATACACTTCACAAATTTGATCCAAACATGATCCAATCAAACACTCAACTGCATCATATCATAAACTTGGCAACAAGATGGCCATAGACGGCGAAGGTCGATGTCCTTGATGCACTCGATGGCTACCACATATCCACATCCTACACGGTCGAAAGCAAAATAGTGAGATTCGCATGTGGCTAAATTTTCACAAGTGTAGTAGTGGCAATGTAGCAACATAGAAACATACAACTTGGCAATGGCATATAAAACTAGTATTGATCAACTTTCAAGGCAAGTTGATGGAAATGACAATTACATGTGATTTTGAGAAGTCTCGTGGCAAGTTGATGAAAATGACAAGTAAATTTTGACAACTATCATGGCAAGGCTAAATTTTCTACAAGTATCATGGCATGGCTAAATTTTCTACAAGTGTGATGGCATGGCTAAATTTGACAAGTGTAGGAGAACTAACCGTGATGCACACATGATGGCCACAACCTCAAAGCCCTCCTACAAGGTCAAAAGCACAATCATGAGACTCTCCAAGTGTATCGAGTACCGATATCGAGTGATGCATAAGGTCAAGTGTAGGAGAACTAACCTGGAGGACTCTGATCTAGCCTCCGGACGACCGACGGATTCTTGACGGTGAAAGGCGACTGGTTGTTCGATCCACCGTCTGACCCACTAGACGGCGCCTGGTTGTTCGACCCACTAGGCGGTATCAAATTGGCCAACTACACCATGGGAAATTGTGAGCATTAGACAATAAGAAAATATTAAAAATTATGAGCATTAGATAATAAAGACATGTGATCATTTACCCACGGGAAGGCGAAAGGAGGAGTATGAAGAGACCCTGGTGGAGCAATCATGAGCATTTGGTGTGCCATCCACTTCGTCATCTTCTGTTACTGCTCTAGCATCGCCTGCTGCTGGCTAAGCTGCTGCTCTAGCTGTAGCTGCCGCTGCTCGGATGCCCGTCTGCTTGCCCTCTCAGTGGCCATCTCCTCTTATGTCGTGTCGTCGTGATGTCATGAACATTGCAATGTAAAACATGTAGTAAAACGAAGATGACTGAGGAAGAAGAACATACTCGTAACTGGTCGACAGCTATAACTGAAGGTCGTGGATGGGTCTCTATGGCAGGCATGGAGCTCATCCTGCCACGCTGGATCTGGCGCATAGATGGAACGGTTCTAGGGTCGACGGACCCGTCAGCAATCCATAGGCGGCCATTCCTCTGGCACGATTCGCTAGGCATTGCTAACTTCTACAGGAGAACCTGAGAACTTAAAGGAAGCTCAAATTGATGAAAATTGGAGACATGCCATGCAGGAAGAATATGATGTTCTTATGAAAAATCACACATGGCACCTTGTTCCATCAAGCTTCAAAAAGAATGTCATCGATTGCAAATGGATCTATCGCATCAAGAAAAATGCTGATGGTACAATTGACAGGTATAAAGCTTGTCTTGTTGCAAAAGGTTTTAAACAAAGGTATGGAATAGCCTATGATGATACGTTTAGTCCTGTTGTTAAGGTTGCTACAATTAGGCTTGTTCTATCCATATCTGTTTCAAAAGATTGGAGTTTAAGGCAGCTACATGTTAAGAACGCGTTCTTACATGGTGTTCTGGAACAGGAGGTTTATATGAGACAGCCACCTGATTTTGAGTCTTCCGCTACTCCAAATTTTATTTGCAAACTTGATAAAGCTATTTATGGACTGAAACAGGCACCAAAGGCATGGTACTCACGTCTCAGTGCTAAGCTTCATACTCTTGGTTTCATACCTTCCAAGGGAGATACATCTTTGTTTTTGTTTAACCATTCAGGCATCCAGATTTTTCTCCTTATTTATGTTGATGATATCATTATTACAAGTTTCTCTGATGCTGCCATAACAGCCCTTCTAAATAATTTGATTCATGAGTTTGCTCTCAAGGATCTTGGAGATCTTCATTATTTTCTGGGTCTTGAAGTTCATAAACACCCAAATGGGTTACTCTTGAATCAGGAGAAGTATGCCACAGATCTTCTGAAATGTGTTGGCATGAAGGATTGCACAACCTGTCCTACACCTCTGTCTACGACTGATACCTTATCACTAAAGGATGGCGTCCCACTTGGTCCTGAAGATAACACACATTATAGAAGTATTGTAGGAGCTCTTCGGTACTTGACATTGACACAACCTGATTTGTGTTTTCAGTCAGTAAGGTATGCCGGTTTCTTCATGCTCCAACTAACCACTCATTGGACAGCGGTGAAAAGGATATTGAGGTATATTTATGGTACAGCACAGTGGGACTTACTTTTTGTCAATCTCCTTCTACACTTCTTAGTGCTTATTCAGATGCTGACTGGGATGGAGATTTGGATGATAGACGCTCGACAGGAGGTTTTGCTATTTTCTTTGGTTCTAACCTTATATCATGGAGTGCCATGAAATAGCCTACCGTCTCTCGTTCCAGTACCAAGGCTGAGTATAAATCTTTAGCGAATGCTATAGCTGAGCTGATCTGGGTTGAGGCTTTTGTCAGAGCATTGGATGTTACACTTCATGAAAAACCCACTCTCTGGTGTGATAATCTTGGTGCTACTTTCTTGTCAGCAAATCCAGTATTTCATGCTCGGACTAAACACATTGAGATAGATTTCTGTGGTGTTCGGGAACGAGTTGCTAGAAAACAACTTGATGTCAGGTTTATCTCCAACAAAGGACCAGATTGCCGATGGTTTCACTAAACCATTATGTTCCAAAAAGATGAATGAGTTTATGCGTAATCAAAATCTTTCCAAGCTTTAGATTAAGGAGGAGCTAGTGTTAGAGTTGTAATTTCTGTAATTTCCTTTTCCTAGTATTTCGGTGTGTATGGAGTAGTACTCCAACTCCGGTGTTAGAGTTTTTCTGGAGCCAATATAACGTGTAACCGATGCAGGCCGGAGGGTCACACATCGTTCTCTCCAATAACCACGACAACCAACACCTGAGCCAGAATATATATAGTGAAAGCGTGCGAAGTTATATATATGTGGAGTTTTTGTTTTGGACAAAACAAAAAATCATTTAATTTAATATATAGGTACGCGTACACCCACCCAGCAGGCCAAAGACGTACAGGAAAGAAGACATAAGTAAATAAATGTTTATTAATTAGCGGCTTGTTGCTAGTGTTCCACAATCGTAGTGCGTCATTTTCACAAGCCTCCTGGCGATAACTCCAGCCAGGAGCTTGTCCCTTAGAAAGCTTACGACCACGTTTCCACTCTGTTGAAAGAAGCCGACGACGTAGGCGGTTCCGACAAGCTGGATGCTCCTCCACCGCCGTATCCGGGCGTACGTGCCTAGAGCCGACTCAATCCTCTCCTTCTCCTCCGACTCCGATCTCACATTATTATTGCTGGCACCACCGAGGCATCTTGCGAGGACGACGGCGTCCTCCAGCGCGGAGCAGCCGCCCTGGCCAAGGTCGGGCGTCATGGGGTGCAGCGCGTCGCCGGCGACGCACACGTTCCCCTTGCTGATGTTTGCGAACAAGAGGGATAGTGGTGAGCGGAAACGCAGCGGCGTAGCGGGGGCTTCCTCGCTCACCTCGCTTCTCTGGACCAGTTCCAGCGCCTCCGCAGGCACCCTGGAGCTCCTCAGCTTAGTGAGCACGTACTGCTTCATCTTTGCAGGGTTGCCAACAACTCCGTCGTCCTCCTCGTCTGCACACAGCATGCATGATGCATCATCACCTCAATTCATATAGTAGCTAAAAAAATTCTCAGAACAGGCAAATTTGATACTCCCTCAGTTCCATATTAATCGTCGGCGCTAGATTGGATGGTACTAAAACATGTCTACATACATATCCATTTCAGTGACAAGACAATTAATACGGATCAGAGGGAGTAAATGAAGGCAGAATGAAAACTTGCTATTACCGTGCAAGTCCAGGTGGGAAGGAGACCAGGTGTAGAACCAGTACATGTCGTTGGCGTTGCAGGGTAGATAACCAAAACGGAAGCCCTGGCCAAAGAACTGCAGGAACCTTGGGTGGAAGGTGTGGCCGCCGGGGTAATGAGCGAGGCCCCTCGTGGACCAGCGGCCGGAGTAGGTGGGCTTGGCGAGCCCCAGCCATCTAGACACCACGGAGTGGATCCCCTCGCATCCAATCAGCACCTTTGGTTTCAGAGTGGAGCCGTCGGCAAGGCGTATGGTGATCTGCTGCTTGGTTTTGTAGTCGTGGTCGTCTATGGAGACAATCTTGGAGGAGTAGCGGATGGTGCCCGTGGGCAGCGCCGCCGCCAATACGTGAAGCAGCAGGTCACGCCTGACGCAGCGGAATTCCAAAGATGCTCCGCCTCCTCCCATCTGCTGCTTGGAGAATTGAACCTCTCCTGCCACTTGTCCCGTGGAGGAAGACACCACGCGTAGCCCCTGAGCCGGCACGTTGAGCTCTCTGATCCTGTCACCGACGCCGAGGGCGTCCAGCGCGCGGAAGGCGTTGGGCCACACGGCGAGCGCGAACCCCGACGCCCGGAGCGCCGGCGACGACTCCAGCACCACGCTGCGGACCCCTTTCCTGCCACACCATGGCGGATCAGCACAGAGACTACATACATGTCTATATATCAAAACGTACGTATGTACCTGTGAAGGCCGAGCGCCACGGCGAGGCCCGCGAGTCCGGCTCCCACGATCACAATGTCCTCCTCCTCCTCCTCCTCCTCTCGCTGCTGCTGCTGCTGCTGCTGCTGCTCCATGCTTGACGCTGCTGCGTGGCAATACATGCAGCTAGACCTCCTCCATCGTCACCATTGTTATAGAAAGAAGCAAGGCCGGAGAGGGCGCTGGTTTGACTAACATGCATGGGTTGTTGGAGCGAGTGCTATTATTTTTACAGATCCCCATCGGCTCCACACGTGGGATGATGCGCAAGCTAGCTTCATATATAGACGAGAATAATCAAACCCAGCATACCAGGGGAGAGGACTCAGCTAGCTTACTAGGGGAAAAATTGCCGTTGCTGTGTACAACCTAGAAAGCACACGGCGAAGTACGCGAATACGGCAAATTTCTGAAAAAGGACACGGCAAAGAAATATACACGGTAAAAACCTACAAAGGAACACGGCAAAGAAAAATACTCGGCAAAGTTGACAGCGGCACACGGCATAGGTGTCATCACGGCAACGAGGTGGGACCCTTGACCCCACAGGTCCACTTGACGGGAATGAGCTAACGGCAGCAAACGGTGGCCTCTTTGCCGTGTGCCCTCACCAGCCCTTTGTCGTGCGTATTCCGCAGTATACACGACAAAGGGTCTTTGCCGTTTATTCCGCAATATACACGGCAAAGGGCCTTTGTCGTGTGTATTCCGATATATACACGGCAAAGTTCTTTTTTTTTTCTTTTTTCTCTTTTATCACATTACTCTTAGGAAAATCATAAAAAAAATCATTCTAGTTCAAAAAAATAGAAATAATATATCAAAATTTGCATAAAAATAAGATCTATCTATCTACACTCAAATATTAGATATTTATGTTGAATATGAATCTCCATACTCGCCATTTTGACCATAGTTTAAAATAGGCATAAAAATACAAAAATGAGCGAAACAATGTGAGACCTTCGCGTGGTGTCATATTTTGTGATATAGTTAGAAGGAAAATATCAAACTTGGTATATTGATTATGTCTCAAAAAAGCTTCACAAAATGACCTATCTCATTCGAGGTTTCTTGACTTTTGGTTCAAATGATCAATGTTATGGGCAGAATCATGACATAGTTTGTGATAATGTGCCCATATTGTACATGCATGTGCATCATGGGATGGAGAATAATATTGCAGGAGAAAGTTTTCCTTTTTATCGCACAGAAAAGCAATTTTCTATTTTCGGAGCACAAAAATCAGGGTGTTTTGTGAAGCAACACCAAATGTTCAATTCAAAAATGCTACCACCTCATTTTTCAAAAATACTAGACCATCTTACATGAACAATGTCTCAACCGGTGATTTTAAAACCTTTCCGTCCACCCTTGGTGAAAAAAACAAATTTCTACCAAATCGGTAGGAAGTGGGTCAGTAATGAACTGCAGGTACATGATACGATCCTCATGATTTTTTACAAAAATCATTTGTAGTTTCACAATATGATATGGATGTCATATTTGGATTCCTCTCATTTTTCTAATCGAATTAGATATTTTATTTGTCGAATTCTGATTTACGGATTTAAATATATGAATTATTCCATATTAAATAGAAAAGGGTAAAAAAATTAAAATCATTTTATTTTTTATTTGGATTCAAGATTAGTATTACTTATTCATTGTTGTCTACTTAAATGATTGGTTGGAATCTAAAACTGAGATGTGTGACATCATGGTCCAATAGTTAATAGGATTGATATGAAAGTATTATTGACAAGGTATGATTTCTTTCTCGTAAGCTCATTTAGAAGGAATGAAGAAGTTAAGCGTGCTAGGGCTAGAGTAGTGTTAGGATGGGTGACCGTAGAGGAAGTTTGATTATGAGTGCAATTTGACCTAATATTAAGCATACTTTGGATTAAAAGTATCCCATATAAGATTAACAAGTAAAAAATATTTAAAAAAGTTTGAAAAAAAAATTGAATTTTTTTTCAATTTATTTTGAAAAGGCAGCCTCTTTGCCGTGTACGTGACACACGGCAAAGGCGTCTTTGCCGTGTAGGTTTTAGGGGCGACACACGGCAAAGACAGCCTTTGCCGTGTAGGTTTTATGGGTGACACACGACAAAGGCTGTCTTTGCCGTGTTGAATTTATGAATGACACACGGCAAAGAATAGACACCGTCATCTGCAAGGGGAACCGTCATCTTACTTTACTTTGCCGTGTCTACGCGTAAGACACACGGCAAAGGCTTTGCCGTGTCTTACTTAGAAAACACACGGCAAAGGGTCTTTGCTGTGGCAAACGTTACCGTATTACATTGGCTGTGTGTATACACACGGAAAAACCTTTGCCGTGTTTCAGAAGGTCTTTGCCGTGTGGTTTTGCCACATGGCAAATAAAGTTTTTCACGTAATGGCTTTAGTAAGGAACTCACTACAGGAATAGATAGCTACGCCGACGGCCAAACGTCGGGGCCGTCGGTGTAGGTCACGAGCTGGACGCCCCAGGAAGCTGCTCATCAGCGTAGAATTGCCCTTGGCGTACGAGAGCTACGCCGACGGCTGCCCTCGGCGTAGCCTACGCCGACGGCTGCCCTCGGCATAGTTATTTTCCATTTTACCTTATTAATCTTTGAAAAAT
The DNA here is from genome assembly GCA_910589775.1 of Avena eriantha. NCBI lineage: Eukaryota > Viridiplantae > Streptophyta > Magnoliopsida > Poales > Poaceae > Avena > Avena eriantha. The sequence goes on from OU342742.1 coordinate 1,784,576, forward strand.
CATAACTAAATCATTCTAATTAAGAAAAATACAAATAATATATCAAAATTTGCAGAAAAATAATATCTATCTATCTACACTCAAATATTACACATTTGTAAATAAAAATTAAGTAAAACATAAGACATTACATATAGTTTGAAACGAGCATAAAAATTCAAAAACGATCCAAACAATACGAAACCTTCGCGCGGGGTCATATTATGTGATATGGTTGCAAGGAAAAATATTAAACTTGGTATATTGATTATGTCTCAAAAAAACCTTCACAAAATGACCTATCTCATTCGAGGTTTATTGACTTTCGGGTCAAATGACCAATGTTATGGTTAGAATCAGTGCATAGTTTGTGATAATGTGCCCACATTGTGCATTAATGTGAATCATGGGATGACGAACAATGTTGCAGGAGGAAGTTTTCCTTTTTATCGCACCAAAAAGCCATTTTCCATTTTCCGAGCGCAAAAAACAGGGGGTTTTGTGAAGCAACCACCAAATGGCTAATTCAAAATGCTACCACCCCATTTAAAAAAAATACTAGACCACCTTATATGGATAATGTCCTAACAGGAGGATGTCAAACCTTTCCGTCCATCTCTGGTGAAAAAGGCAATTTTTTGCCGAATCGGTAGGAAGTGGGTCAGATATGAACTACATGTACATGATCTGATGCTCATTATTTTTTACAAAAATCATTTTTAGGTTCATAATATGCTATTTTATCAGAAATCCACTTCAAATTTAGCGAGGCTCAACCCCGAGCTAAGAATCTTTATGTCTACCGTTTTAAACGGGCAAATGAAATTATGGCTAGAATCACGTCATAATTAGTTATAAGTTGATATGGATATCATATTTGGATTCCTATCATTTTTCTGATCAATTTAGACATATTATTTGTCGAATTCTGATTTACGGATTTAGAGATATTAATTATTCCTTATTAAATAGAAAAATACAAAATAAATAAAATCATTATATTTTTATTTGAATTCAATAATATTTTTACTTATTCACTGTTGTTTACTTAAATAATTGTTTGTAATTTCAAAAAATACAAATGTGACATGATGATATAAGAGTTAATAGGATTGATATCATAATATTGACAACAATGTATAAACTGCTTTGTGGGAACAGATTTTGAAGGAACAGAGAAGTTAAACGTGCTGGGGGTGGAGTAGTGCTAGGATAGGTGACCGACCAAAAAATTTCATCATAAGTGTAATTTGACCTAAGATTAAGTGTAATTAGTGTAAAAATTGTTCCAAGTGAGAGATTAACGAATCAAACATTAAAAAAATAGAGAAAAAAATTTAATTTTTTTTTAAATTATTTTTGCAACCGGTCGTTAGGCTGTGCCGACGGTAGCTACGCCGAGGGCTGCCGTCGGCGTAGCCTACGCCAACGGTTTTTCCATACGCCGACGGCCTCCTCGCGCTCCGCCGAGGGAGATCGTTGTTGAGGAGCTACGCCGAGGGCAGCCCTCGGCGTAGCCTACGCCGACGGGGATCGGGGCTACGCCGACGGCTTTTGTTCCTCGGCGTAGCTTGCGATTCACTTGTGATACCACGTCAATTGACTTGGTGCCAGCATCCATCCATCATCAAATCAAGATCAGATAGATGGACCACAAGGAGTACAACGCCTAGCAGTTTCACAACTTCAAATGCTTCTTATTCACCCATCCCATCCTATGCTCAAATGGGTTGGAAATTTCCCATAATCGAATTTATGATGCTTTTGCACCGAAAACGGTTCCAGCGGCGCGTGAACATGAACACACTCATGTGTAACACTAACGCCGAGGGTGATGCACTCACGTCGGACGAGGCCTGCTATAAAAGCGCGATCCCAGAGACAGTATAGCCGGCGATTTTCAACCCAGTTCCTTAGGATGGACCCTATAGGAGGAGGTTCTAGTATCTATAAGCTGAACTAAGCCGGTCTTAACTGCTCTTAGCTCAATTGTCGATTCAACGAAGAAATCACGTGAGAAGCCACACAAGAAACAGAGAGCATGGACAAAGGTTGAGGAGTCAAAAGTAAAGGTATTGGTTTTGTCGATTGATTGCATCCAAGACTCAATCGGCCATCACCTCTCACATATATATAAGACGGCTGCTCTTCTCGTGTAAACTAGGGTATCCCGTACACGTTTACAAGTAGGAATCAAACTCCTAATTTTATCCCTAAACTAGGTAAGTTTTGTCGCCGGCTTCCTACTAGACCCGGACCCTAATGTTTGTTGCCACCTTCCGTGTCAAGTCACCAGTGGCCCTTTCGTGTTGGAGCAGAACCTTCCTTCGTCTTCGTGCCGTACTAGATGTTGATTCGTGGGCTTGCAGGTGCAAATGGTTGGCAACTAGGCCAATTGGTGAATTTCTATGATTGAATCGACAAGAAAACCGACTCAGACTGTGTTGTAAGGCGATAAGTGCCAACCCGTGTTTGGGTATATTCGAACATCTTTCGGCTCCTTCCGGATCCTTCTTCTGCTCCCGGTTCACTTGCTCCTTTACTCCATCCCTATCTTGCTCCAAGATGAATGCTTTCGTCGAGCCCATATTCAAAAATAGGACTTCACTGTCTTGGTACCAAGCCAGCCCAAAATGGGTGATAACATACGACCCTATTTCCTGGTGAAGCTTGCAAACCAGGAAATACTCCACGCCGAGTGCCATCTAAGGGCGAGGTATGTGATCACCGTCCATGGAGTGACATGAGGGCGACATTCATGATATGGGCCATATCATGCGACTAGGATATTTGCCACACACTTGGATGGAACTTCTTTATGTACTTTCCGTTGATACTATAACATCCCAATATTAGAGGCTATAAATAGATACGACATATGTTTGTACATTGCATTGATGCATAAGAAAATCCAGGGAATTTCCGTGCAAAACTAAAAGAAGGTAGAGGGGCGGAGATTTCTCTTGTATTGATGGGAACATCAGGGCAGGTCAGATAGATTTCGACATGGCCTCTACTGATTTTTTGTGTTTTTAGGGAAAACAACTCAAATTTGAATTTTAAATGATATTTTTGAATTCAAAAAGAATATGAAATTGAATTATAAATTTCAAATCGTAGTTGAACTATAATAATAAACTAAATGAATGAGATTTCAAATAAAAAGGAAGTTCTATAATGAAATTTCAAATACAAATATAGAATGGTACTATTTATTGTATAACTGGGATCAAATCATTTATAAATTAAATAGGTATAACAATGATATTATAATCCCATAATATTTAACAAGACAAATATTTATACTCAAAAGAAAGATTTACAACAATGATTAAATAGTACAATTTACAAATTAAATAGTAAGGAAAATTACAATAATTTTTAATCTTACAATAAATGAGATAATATAATGAAACTCAATTAAGAATAAGGAATAATACTACTGTTTGCCAATAAATCAGAATGAATAACTTTATTACACTAATACAAATATTTTAAAAGGAAAAGAAAGATTGCAACAAAGATAAAAGATAAAAATAATTCTTTATTATCTGGATACATCTATTACATTGTTTCCTTACAATAAAAGAATAAAAGGGAAATTACAATAAGAAGAAAAAGAAATGATTAAAACTAGTTTCCTATCTACTCTTGTATCTTCTGTTACTCAATTCTTCTTATTATTCATCTATGTAAAACAAAACAAAAGACAAGAAAAGAAAGCAAAATGGGAGAATCAAAGAAGGTTAGTTGGATTAGTATTACTCTTAGATTGGCAATGCAATGCATTGCTTAACTCATCATCGAGTAGTTTAAATTGGGCCAACTGTAAATCTGTTCTTATCACAAAAGATTGCCTCAGAACTAACAGCACAGGTATGGGGCAATTTTCACCGGGCCAAGTAGATAATAAAAGGTAAATAGTCGCCAAAATATCTATGGTTTACTTGATCTCATCCATACGTAGATATAGCAAGCAAGCACACAACACACACCTGACTGCATGGCATGTGTTGTCAACACAAGGAAACAATCAAGGGATATGTGGATAAGAGGAGACATTTGTAGCCTTCTCTCTTTGCTCATTCTTTCACAGCCATGTACCACAACACCATCACCTCACCATAGTTCATTACTGAAACGCAAGAACACTACCACAACCATCATTTGATTAAGAAGATAATAGGAAGCATATCAAGGTATCACGAGGAGAAGGATGGAAGTAGTAGGTCAACCACACAGGCAAGGCAAGGTGATCCTTAGAAGTTTAGCTGAACAAGAACAACTACAAGCACACAAGTATTGGAGCAGCAACAACTCTACAAGCCACATGTGAACTTACTAAGAGCATAGCATCTGTTCTAATCAATTCAGCTCAAGAAATAGTTATCACAAATTCCAAATAGGCATTGTAGTATAAATTCTTTCAGATATGCATAGAAATGCTATACTTAGATCATCACAGAGATGTAATGCCCAAAAATAAGTATATGTGCTTATCTAGATTAAAGCCTCAACTTATGCATCATGGGTAGAAGCAAGTAGCAGCAGGTCATGTTGTTTAGGTCCACTGTTGTGCACACTCCACATAGGAGGAACCACAGTAGCAGATCTAGTGGCAGCAGAAGCCACTAAGAAGTTTACACTAGAAAATCAAGTATCGTGGGGGAGCTTGATCACCCAGCTGTAGCTGGTGATCTCTGGTATAACTAGGAGCTCACACCCTATTCACATAAAGAGAGAGAAGTAAGATGTAGTATACAGAGCAGAGCTGGTACATAACACTCATACAACATGTTCCAGAGATGTGTTTTCTTTAAGAATGAGATATACATATTTATAAGAAAATAGTCACTATAAGTTTGTCAACATCAACATGTCTAAGATGTTGCAAGTTTATACTTTGATAGCACATAACCATCCAATTCAAGTAGCTAAGCTAACAATCAAAATACTTTGATGCCTCCAGCCCTCGGTGCAAACAAACAGCTTAGCATTGCACTCCTTAATTTGCTTGATAGCTTTCTAAGTGTTATGTTTGCTATAATCCTCACTTGTAATTCATTAAAAAAAGAGTTAGTTGTACTACACTCGAAAAACACACACCATCATATTCTAGTGTAATTATAAATAAATATATAGCCACCAATAAAATCATAGTTATCGGGGTATGTGAGAGTAGCCAAATGTTTTGCTTCATTTGGTTGTTTGGTTCTCCCCAAAAATAGTGGATCGTCAGATTGCGACCTACAGAGGACATGTGGAACGATAGGAGGGAACCCGCGCCTCTCGAAACCAGTAGGCATGCAGGAAGACAATTTGGCGGACAGCCCGTGGACCAGTCGGGCGGACAACGATGGTTCCATGTTCTGTAGAGAGAAGTTGTGGAGAGAAAGGATCGAAGGTCACAACAAATTAATGCAGAGCTACTTTGTGGAGAATCCTATATAACCGAGTGCTATTTTCGTCGTCGTTTTAGGATGAGCATCAAGTTGTTCAAGGATATTGCGGAGGGTGTGATGAAGCATGATCGATTCGACAAACCGATGTGCATGATGATCTTGAAAAAGATCTCATCAAGAATTGGTGGCGGTGAAGTGATCGCCAAAACAATTACTTTCATCTTTGTATGTTTGTTGTATTGTTGTATTTGTTGCATTACATAGCGTATGGTTGGTAAAACGACGGTTGTCGTGCACGTCGTTGTGCATCGCCTGGAAAAACTACTACATATACTCGTGGAGGGAGGCATGGACGCGGGTTCCTGGTGGGCCACCTCACCCTCACATGGCATCCCAGTTGCCTCACTCGTGTTGTTTCCAAATTCAAATTCTTGTCCAGCACCCCCGGCTCCCACGTGGACTCCCCCCGCTGAGATCTTGATGGCGCCTGGCAAGGAGTGTCTCGCCGGCCTCCGGTGAGCTGCCGTCGACCTCATCTCACCCACCCTCGCAGGTATATGTCTCCTCGTCCACCTCTCCTCGTTAACCCCTCTCTCTCTCTCTCACTCATTCGGATCTGCTGTCTTAGCAGCACAGAATCACTGGATCCACAAGTACCTCGGGAGCAGCCCACCACTAGTTCTCCACTTCGTCCCCTTAATCTGCCTTCCTCAGAAGCTACGGTAAACCAATTTCTCTCTCTCTCTCTCTCTCTCTCTCTCTCTCTCTCTCTCTCTATTTGATATTCTTGGTTGCTTCTTGTTTAGGTGTTAATGTATACTGAGAGATTAATTGTTGTGTCTGTGTGTGTAGAATCAGATCCCCTTTTCAGGTCTATTGTTGGTATGCCTGTCTGAGTACTTTTCATTGGTCATGATACTGGATTATTAGATTCATCGTACATGGATATTGACTTCCAGAAAGCTATGTTTATTTGTTTCCCACTGTGAAGCTTAGGTACCATTTTGATTGTTCCGATCTATTTCTTGCATTGGTGCGGTTAGATTAAGTCTATTCTTAGACGATCAGCATAAGTGATTTGTTCTTGCATCAAGTCGAACCACACCTGTTTGATGGAATACCCACAAGGAATGCTCTGCCATGTTTCAGCTGCATGCATTGGTGATATTTTGCAGAGCAGTGAACACTCAAAGTTTAGAGCCATTGATGGCATTTGGTAGGAACGTGTGGCTAATCGATCCTATATATATATATCCTACTGTGTTGGAATAGAACGGTGAGCATGACCAGCGAGGATCGGCGGCGGCAATGGACGCTGGCGGTTGTGACAGTGGCAGCGCTGCTGGAGCGCGCGGACGAGGCGCTGCTGCCAGGCGTGTATAAGGAGGTTGGCGCCGCGATGGGCGCTTCCCCAGCCGCTCTGGGTTCCCTCACGCTGTGTCGCGCGCTGGTGCAGGCCGTGTGCTACCCACTCGCGGCTTGCGCCGCGGTGCGCCATGACCGCGCCCGTGTCGTTGCCGTTGGGGCTTTCCTGTGGGCAGCGGCCACCATGCTCGTCGGCGTCTCTGGCACTTTTCTACAGGTCAGTAGCGATGCACCAGCAGCGAGCGGCGAGCAGCATCCATCCTCGGAATCGAATGGTGTAATTTGTTTTATGTGCAGATGGCAATCGCGAGGGGGTTTAACGGCGTGGGCCTGGCGCTGGTGCTGCCAGCGATTTTCTCCCTGGTGGCAGACTACAGCGACGACACCACGCGCGGCTCGGCTTTCGGGTGGCTGATGATGGCGGGCCGTGTGGGTATCATGGCTGGGGGCTCCCTCGGCCTGCTACTCGCGCCTGTGACCTTCCTCGGCGTCCCAGGCTGGCGGCTGGCCTTCCACATACTCGCGCTTCTCAGTGCCGCGGTCGGCGTCTTGACGTGGTTCCTCGGCTCGGACCCCCGTCCGGCGGCCAAGACGGCCAAGGTGGCCAAAGAACTTACCATGGAGGCCAAGGACGTGATACGCGTGCCGACATTCCAGATCCTGGTGGCGCAGGGGGTGGCAGGGTCCGTACCGTGGTCGGCGCTCACCTTCGCCGCCATGTGGCTGGAGCTCCTGGGGTTCAATCACTGGGAGACCACCGTCATCACCACCCTGAACGTGCTGGCTGGGGCATTCGGAGCACTCTTCGCCGGGTACATCGGGGACCCCGTGGCTCGCCGGCACCCGAACGGCGGCAGGATCGCGCTCGCCCAGGTGAGCACGGCGTTGACGATTCCGCTGGCCGCCGTCCTGCTCCTCCTGCTGCCTGCCAACCTCGCATCGGGGGCCGCGTACGCCGCGGTCTTCTTCGTCCTGGGTTTCGTGATGCCCTGGTGCCCCTCGGCCACCAACAAGTACGTGCGTGAGAGTTGCTGTGATCTTGCGTGCAATTAATGCTCTTCAGTTCTGCTTGCTTACGCCACGTACGGTTTTATTGATGCAGTCCTATACTCGCGGAGGTCGTCCCGGCGAAGGCGAGGACGACCGTGTACGCGCTCGACAGGTTCTTCGAGGCAATCTTCGCCTCGTTCGCGCCAGCCCTCGTGGGCATCCTGGCAGAGCAGGTCTTCGGATACAACCCGGCCGCGTCCGGTGATGCGACCGCCGAGCGGGAGAATGCCGCCGCGCTGGCCAAGGCAGTTTTCGCGGAGATCGCAGTCCCGATCGCCATCTGCTGCATCACCTACTCATTGCTCTACTACACGTACCCGGCAGACAGGCTGCACGTGCAAATGTCTCGGGAAAACCATGACCGGGAGGATGCCTATGCTGGTGCTGGTACTCAAGTGGATGCCATAAACCAGGCACTACTGGCCAACAGGGACTAGCAATGCATCTATGGGATATATTGTACTAAATCCAGATGTGTTTTATATCTGCCCAATGACCATCCCAAATTTGTCACAAACGTCTACACGGATATTGTTTTTTGTTGTCTTCACTCCGTTGGTTACCAAGTGGATGTTGCCGACGTTTTTATCTCCACAAAAACTGTCATGAGTAGGGTTGACGACTGACAGTCCCTCTTCTAAATTACTGCTGACAAACGACTATTCATTAGCATGTCATATTTATCTTGCCGTCGGCTACGAGTACGACTACATCATTTATGTTCTCCACGGAATATCAACCGTGTTTGGTCTACAAAGGTATGTTACCGATACGATGTCCGTTACAGTAGGAATTTTTTTGTTTTCTGCTGCGAACCCCTTCACCTACTGTCGCCAGAGTACCGAAGCAGCTGCAGCTATTGCCCGCCACTATCCATCTTGCCCCATCGCTGTTGCCGCCTACTAGTCCCGCCAAGCTTGAACTGGGGGCTTTGGGCGGCAACATGTGGTGGAAAATCGTCCAGGACCCGAAGATCTCGCCGGCCACCACGTCGAACTCGGCCTTCTCCTTGGTCACACTCCACTTGTTCGACCCTTTGCCCCGGCCTAGATAGGTACCGTGTTCGTCCTCGTCCTTGTACGCAGGCTCGTCGGTCTCATCGTGCAGACCATGGACGACATAGGGGACGAGTTCTTCAACAAATATATCATGCCGTCTTCCGACGAGTCCGACGATGACAATGAGATTTTGCTCGCCACGACCGTGCTCCTTCATCAGCACAATGAGGAGACGAAGCAAACGTGCCGTGGCTTCATCAAGGGCTAGCTTGTGACGCTGGAACATGGCCGAGTCGCTGGCCACGTGGAACTGTCCCTTACTCCGTGAAGAATACGCATGAACACCTTCCTTGACATCCGAAAACGCCGCCGAAAAAGTGCATGAGGGTACAAAGGGTTGGTGTGATGGAAACAACTTCTCTTTGAACAAATATGCGACCGGTAAGCTCGGCTTCACCTCCTACCAAAAATGCACCGCGGCTATTCGCATGCTTGCTTATGCACTAACTGCTGATTGTGTTGATGAGTACTGACGCATGAGCGAGTCCACTTGTCTGGAAGCAATGTACAAGTCCTACAAAGCAGTGGTGATAGTTTTTATAAAGAATTCCTGAGGGCACCCAATGTTGAGGACACTCACCAGCTCTTGACTTTCAATGAAACCAGAGGGTTTCCATGAATGATTGGAAGCATAGTTTGTATGTACTGTGAGTGGAATAACTGTCCATTTACCTGGCAGGGGCAATATAAATTACATGCAAAGGGTTGCACAGTCATACTTGAGCCTGCTGCATCCTATGATCTTTGGATTTGGCACTCTTTCTTTGACATGGCTGGTTCCCACAATGATATATGTGTTGTTCAGAGGTCCAATATTTTTTCTACGCTTGCAGAAGGCACCGCTCCCCATATGAACTATCAGGTGCGAGGCCATACCTACAACAAGGCATATTACCTAGCAGATGATATATATCCTACTTGTGAAAGAATATTCCCTAGAGTCAAATAATAAATGGGTTTTATTATCATATCTCAATTAGTTCGTAATAGTTTCATAATATGCTATAACTGTATCAAGCGGAAACATTGATACAGGTGTGGTATGAAACAGAGTAAGTCCCTAGAAGTCTCTATTTATACTAGTTCGTTGGGCAACCGATGATCAAGGTTTCCTGATCATGGAGAATTTATGCCAGTTGATAATAGAGTCATATATGATATGACTCCGTCATTACATCACGACCATTTATGCCAGTTGACAACAAAGTTATTGCAACACGATCAAGTCACAAGGTTCATCGTTGCAATAGTTAAAGCGTAGTTTCCTTCTCCTTAGACTGTGAGATCATATTAATCACTATCTCCTGAGACTACTTTGATCACATTAACCATCATGTCCATAAATGGGTGGTCATAAAGATGTGCGTCACGTACTTCAAAGAAATAGTTAAGGCCTATGTTATCAAGATTGGGATTTATTCACCCATGTGACGGGAAGATACACACGGCTGACTTAGTGAGATTACATCCCTAATGTTGCAACATGTGACTAGGTCATGGGAATGGAATATCTCGGGAACAAGTGAAACTGAACTTGTCGGTAACGATATTGAAGAAGGTATATGATATCAATGATTAGATCTCGAACAAGTCATATCGAAGAAACAAAGAGAATTGGACTCGACGTTTACGGTTCAAGCGACATCGTCTTCGTGGAATGCACATGGGTCATTATGGGCATCCCGGTCCCACTAATGATCATTGATATGAGAGGCGTCTCGATCATGTCTGTGATGTTCCTCGTGCCGTTGGGGAAATACACTTAAGGGTACGATGAGCTAGAGATCTTCTGTAAGATGGAATCATAGTAGAGAAAGAGAAAAGACGGAATCGTTCTGAAGATGACTGATCTGAAGTTGTTCGGAGGAAGAGAAAGGAAAAAGGGACTGAAGGGTTTTTCCCGTAAATATACATTTATCTTTACAATTAAAAAGAAGTTGGTGATCGTAGGTCGTCATCAAACATCAAATAGTGGAGCAATCTGGACCGTCTAACCTACATCCAATGGTACAAAGAGTCATCCCGATACGTGGCTTAGTTAATTAAACTTCTTTGCCACCGATAAGTGCAAAAAGGCGGGTCGGAACGCCCAAAGAGAAAATCCCCCGACCTCCCCCACGGAACCCTAGCATAGAGTCCTGCCGCCGCTCCTCCCATCTTGCCCTCCGCTCCAGCGCCGCCCTCCCATCCCAGTGCCGCTCTCTTCCTTCCAGAGTGCCTCGATTTGGTCTGAGATCGATGCTGATGATCTTTCCCGTCCCATACGGGAGGAACTGCAGTAGCAGGACCCGTGCCGTCGCCCCTCCCATCCCAACCCCTGCCCGAGACATCCTCCCGCCACCACTAACTGCGGCCGTCGCCTCCACCTAAGTTGTTCCCAAATCCCGATTACCTGAAGTGTAGGCGTGCAGCTGGTTAGTTGCCGCATATAGTGATGGATCAATTGGAGGAGGAGAGAGCAGGATGGAGAGCATGACCATGTTGGGGAAAGGGCATCGGATTGGTCACTCCCTTAGACCCCAAGACTATCAGGAGAAGGATCAGCGCTCTAATCCACTCCAAATATTTCCAGGTTCAGTATTGTTATATTTGTGTTCAGAAAAATGAATTCGTTCATATAGTGAAATGTATCTGTCATTTATACTGCAAATGGAGCTCAATGACAGTGCATACTACCGCTAATGATTGATTACTCTTTTTTTTGCAAAATTGATGTTTGATTATATGCATGGGTAGCTCAAGGCCGTGAAATTTCGTTGCCAAAGATCTATCGTGAGTTGGTGTTTTCTTCATATTTGTGTATATCTACAGTCGTGGAGAAAGTAATCACTGACGCACCAATGTTCGGAATTTTCATAGAGATAGTTTACTTTACACTAGTAGGGAAAACCTCATCCCAACGCACCAAAATGGTCTACCGCCGGCGAATTCGGGTTCGCCGGCGACCATCTCGCCGGCGGTAAACCCACATCGCCGGCGTGTTTACTTATTCGCCGGAGGTAATATTAGTTATCGCCGGCGAATGAACATACTCTCCGGGGGGTATGCCTGTACCATGGCGCCCTTCACAACTCGCCGGGGGTAGTGCCCCTAACACAGGCGACCACCCAATCGCTAGGGGTAGTTCATTTGTTCACCGGTGGTATTATTAACAGGACTAAAAAAACTGCTCCAAATACATAGAATATATAGGGTATACACAGCAGAATATACATGATATACACAGTAATACGCACAGAAATACCAGAATTACAGCAAAATATACACATCTACGACACAACTATACAGGGAGCAGTACCCAAATGTTCATAGCATGCATCAATAACACAGATAGACAACACGAGTATAGAAAGTCGACCATATATGGTTAAAACTCCGACTCCAACTAGCTAAACAACAATGACATAATAGACTAGAGGCAGCGGTGGCGGCGAGCATCATCACGACAAAGAGGGTCATCGGTCTCCACATCTGTCACCTTCGTCGTGCTAGAAAGTTGGCGTATCGACTTTCCGCCTCCTCCAAAGTGGTGTAGCTCTTATAACTATTTCCGCTGAAATGGTGGACTTGCCTCCTACAATCTTCCCAGTCTTCGTCGACTCCGGGAACCTTGCCCTTGTACACAACATACCAAGTCAGATATGCACACACACAAGAAAAAATGTTAGTTGTTAGCACATTCATAATAGAGAGATGCAAAAAGGAAACCATCAAATATACTAAAATAATTCTATGACTAACATTTATTTGCAGGGAGAGTTAGTGCACAAAGAAAATCATCAAATATACTAAAGGCCTACGGTGACTAACATTTGCAGGAGACAAGTACGTGACTCGATCAAGGACCACGACTCATGTCATATGCATTCGGCGGGAAGGGATGGATACCATCGAGCGTCCTGAATGTCCTCACGTCACAACAACCTTCTTGCGGGTTGATATTTCTTGGTCTCCTATAGGCTACCGGCCAACGTGTTATCTTTAGGAACGCGCTTCTTCAAGTATCGGAAGATATCATCCGCGCCAGCGTTGGTCCATCCATGTTTTGCCTTCATCTCTAGAAGATCGAGAGTTACTCTCAGGCGGCTCTCCTCCGGCCCGTGTCCTACGTCGTACAACGGAGTTCTCGAGTCTAACTTCTATTGATCCAGCTTAGACTTCCATCTATCGGCGAATCTAGGGTCGGTCGATGCGTTGCCAAGAAGAATTTCTTGCACATGAGGGTCATGCATGACCGCGGTTAGCAGGGTACTCCTACTCTAGTCCTTGTCATCCGTATGTACTTCTTCCCGGCCTTCTTCATCACCATGGTTGTGTGCGACGTCCCGATCTTCCTCCTCATCTTCATTTTCATATTGATCGGCATCCTCTTCCATATGTTCATCGTCATCATCATCTTCATCATCACCCGTCCACTGAGTGTGGCCCTCCATGAAACTATACCCGAGCAGGTGCTGATTCACTATGCCTGAGAAGGGGTCGAACAATGACGATAGTTTGCATCTTCAACATGGACATCTAATTTCCATGCGGTTATTTCGATACATGTCGGCCGTCGCGCATTGCACGTATCTATCCATGACACTTTCCTTCAGCTCGATGACCATCGTAGCCTGCACGATAAGAGCATTGATTAGAACAGTCGTCTCGGCTTTCACTGAAAAATCCGGCATGACCTTTGCTAAAAATGGTCATGCCGGAGTGCCAGAAATTCTCCGGAACAGAAGTCAATCGACATTCCGGCGAAACTTTGGCAAGTCATTAATTTTACCTTCACATGAAAAGAAAATACAAAATGGTCCACATATGAATGGAACTGGTTTTCGCCATCACAAGTGACATCACCGTGACTTGTCGCCAACTCATGCACATACTCTAGTAGTTGACGTGAGCTCCAAGAGCACCGGAGAGACACCAGACGGCGATCGAAGAGAGTGTGTGTTGTCGGGACCTTATGTTCGAGATCTAGATCTACAAAAAGGGAGAAGTGGGAAAGGTGGTGGGGAGGGATACATCTAGATCTTGCAAGCTAGATCTACTAGTGCTCATGCGTTCTTTGAGATGAAATATAACAAATTTGGTTGGTTGAATTAGCTAAATGGGTGGGGAGAAGTGGAGGAATGAGCTAGAAAAGCTTTGGGTGGAGTTGCCGTGAAAAGTGAGCTAGAGAGTGAGTTAGGAGGTGGTGGTAGGTGGCTGGTTCGACTTGCATTTAAGTCCCAGGTTACCCCCGGCGAACGCAACCAATAGGCGCCGGCGGTAAGGGGGGGTGAAGTGGGCGCCCAAATGGAGGAAAATACCCCCGGCGACCACCACTGTACACGCCGGTGGTATGGCTCCTATCACCGGCGATTCTAGAAGGCAGGCGCCAGCGGAAAACTTTTGACCAGGTGGGTCCATCCAGCTCACCACTGCCCCGGCGAGCGGGTCATGTATTCGCCGGTGGTAACGGGCCGTAGCCCCGACGCATATGGTCTTGTTTCGTCGGCGGTAAAGGTCAGCCCGCCAGGTGACACGCCGCCCACCACAGCCCCGGCGCGAGCAACCACCGTTCGCCGGTGGTACTTGGACTAGCGCCGGCGAGCCATGTGCGGTTTCGCCGGCGGTAACGCGAGGAAGGACTGGATGGCCTTACCGCCGACGACCCTTGTGCCCGCTTCGCCGGCGGTGAGGAATCCGGCTATAAGGTTTTCTCTACTAGCGTTAATTTTCTCCCTTTGTAGGGTAGCTTATGTTTTTCTGTACAACTCTACCCATATATATATATATATATATATATATATATATTATATAATTCTAAAAAAATAATATTCAGATAGTAACTGTTTCTTGTCAAATAAAAGTTTGAACGATATTAGAAACACTAAAGGGTCTGCTTTAGTAGTACGACTGGCAAAGCCAAAGAGAAGGGATCTGGCCTTAATTAGTCCACTGGTAAAGCCAAAGCGATCAGATCTGGCCTTAATTAGTCCACTGGCAAAGCCAAATCGATCTGATCTGGCCTTAATTTGAACTGGTGTGGCGTTCATTAGTCCACTGGCAAAGCCAAAGAGAGCTGATCCGATCTGATCTGATCTGGTTAATTAGTACTGCTACTACTGGCAAAGCCAAAGGGAGCTGATCCGAGATCTGATCTGATCTTGTTAATTAGTACTGCTACTACAGGAAAATCCTGATTAATTAGTGCGCAAACAGCTCTTGGTTTGTGGCAAAGCCTGATCTGAACTAAGTATTGTTTTTTATTTTGCCTATATAACCTATACTTGAACTTGCAATAGGAGAGCAAAATCTAAACTCACCGTCGGGTAACGGAGAAGCAGGTTGAGGCATGGGCAGTTTGCATGAAGCAAGGCGGCCGGCCGCAATAATGGGAATTGGCACAGCTCTACCACCGAATGTGCTGCCCCAAGCCTCCTTCCCTGATTACTATTTCTCCATCACAAATAGCGACCACATGGTGGATCTGAAGGCCAAGTTCACAAAAATATGTAAGTTCATTCTTACACTTGCATCATACGACCTCTGTCGGTTTTTTTGGATAAAGTATACCTCTGTTGATATATATACGACTGTATTATGACTCTTTTTGTATACAGCTATAATATATCTTTTTTAGATGTGTATTATATCTCCTCCTTGTATATATATTCTTGGGTATATATGTATACCTTAATTTGGCAGCCTTTTTTAGCGTCCGTCTTTTATAATTCATTAATTTACTAATAACAGAGACGTACGTTATGTAGGCGAAAAGACAATGATAGAGAAGAGACATTTTTCCATGTCGGACGAATTTCTGAGGAGCAACCCTTCCATCACCGCATACAAATCTCCATCTCTTGACATTCGGCAGGAGGCCGCGGAAGAGAGCGTGCCCAAACTCGGGGCCGAAGCGGCGCTGGTCGCCATCCGTGACTGGGGTCGGCACGCATCCCACATCACGCACCTCGTGTTCTGTACGACGGTGAGCGGGCGCATTCCAGGCGCTGACTTGGAGCTCACCATGCTCCTGGGCCTGCCGCTCTCCACCAAACGCTTCATGCTGTACCAGGTGGGATGCCACGGAGGCGCCATGGCTTTACGCCTAGCCAAGGACCTGGCGGAAAACAACCCGAGCGGCCGGGTGCTAGTGGTGTGCTCCGAGGTGATCACCATGGCGTTCCGTGGCCCGTCGGAGTCGCACCTCGAGAACCTGGTGGGGCAAGCCTTGTTTGGCGACGGCGCTGGCGCTGTCGTCGTCGGAGCCGGGCCCACTGTGGGCGACGAGCGCCCCATATTTGAGATGATGTGGGCGTCGCAGGACGTCATACCAGAGACAAAAGAGATGGTGGTGGTGAAGCTGTGTGAGGAGGGGATCGTGTACTCCCTGCACCGGGACATGCCGATGCATATCTCCAACAACATCAGATGGCTCACCAAGAAGGCGCTAGCGCACGCGGGGGCGGGGGGAAATGCTGTTAGCGAGGAGGAGGAGGTCTTCTGGCTGGTGCACCCCGGAGGCCGAGCTATCCTGGACAAGGTGGAGACCGCCCTTGGGCTGGGGAAGAAGAAGCTGGACGTGTGCAGGGAAGTTATGCGGCAGCATGGGAACACGCTGAGCACGTGCGTGATCATGGCCATGGAGGAGATGAGGCGCGAGTCGGAGAAGAATGGTGTGGCCACTGCGGGGGAAGGGCTGGAGTGGGGACTGCTCTTCGGCTTTGGCCCGGGCGTCACCATTGAGACCATACTCCTCCGCGCGCCACGGAGCAGCTCCATCCAACCAACTAATGTCGTTTGATCACATGATGTCTTGTAGGTTTTTGCCCCGTAGGCCGGGGTGCTATCTCGAGATATAGCACTCACAGCGGGTTTCCTAGCTAGTAATGCCCACATGCATCTCGTTTTCCCTTTCTTTTCATTATATATTATCCCTTTATTATTATTATTTCTTGTTCCTACTGAATTACTAAGCAACCCATGGAATTGGGTTACCCCACTTGGAAACAACCACTACGGCAATATATAACTCCATACGAGCCGACGGCGTAGGTGGAAAATGATCAAAATAATGCAAAACATATTGAAAAATATTAAAATTGGTATATTGATTTTGTCTCAAAAACCTTCACAAAGTGATCTATCTCAATCGAGTTTCCTCGCTTTCAGGTTAAATAACCAATGTTATGGTAGAATCATGGCACAGTTTTCAATAATGTGTCCATATTTTGCACGCATGTGTATCGTGGGATGGGGAACAATGTTGCAGGAGGAAGGTTCCTTTACATCGCACCAAAAGGCCATTTTCTACTTCTGAGTGCCCAAAACAGGGTGTTTTGTGAAGCAATCACCAAATGAAAGTTTAACCACATCATTTTTCAAAAATATTAGACCATCTTGTATGGACAATGTCCCAACACTACTAGGAAACAGCCTATAGATAGACAAGATATTCAGTGGCGCATATGCGAAACCATGCGCCACAGATAAATATCAGTGGCGCACCAGAAAATATGCGCCACAGAAACCTGGAAGTTCTGTGGCGCATTCTCCACAATATGCGCCACAGAAGATTGGTGGGACCCGCTAGCCGGGGTGGGTTGATCCAAGTTCCGTGGAGCATAGCGAGATATGCGCCACAGAAGTTGCCTCTTCTGTGGCGCATATTTTATTATGCGCCACAGAACATGGAGGGGGGCCCACCACGGAATCTAATTCATCCAAGTTCTGTGGCGCATGTTCTGATATGCGCCACAGATGTGTTTCACTTTTGTGGCGCATATCCCAACATGCGCCACAGAACTTGGAGGAGGGCCCCACACAGGGAATCTAATTCACCCACTTCTGTGGCGCATTTCCTTCATATGCGTCACATATGAGGGCGTCCAGATCCATGTTAAAAAGGTGACAAAAGCTAGCTCTTATCTATCCACCACCACCCATTTCACATCCCTACCTCCTCCCAACTCGTCTTCCTCCTCCCTCACACCCCATTTTGCCCATAGTTTCTCCATTTGCTTGGAACTAAACCTACTCCATAGATTGGTAAGTGGAAGCTTCCCTCCAACTTTTAGATCTAAAAGTTCCTTACTTTTCTCTCACACATCTCTATTTGTTTACTAATTTCCTCTCTACCAACTTGTAGATCTATTTGTCCACACTCTCTCATCGCGGGTCTCGTCTCGCTATTATTGTGTCTACTAGGTGAGTACTTGGCCATGAACATGTAGGTGAAGCTTGTCGCCCGGGCAGTGTGTATGTGCGATCCATGGCGAGACGATGCTTGTGTGGTGCATGAATGTTTGCAATGGGAGGAAGTTTTTTGTTGCTTGCTTGTTGTTGTCTCGGCCGGTGTGGTTGCATGGATGTTTGCCAAAATGTTGATTTATTTCCATTTCGGAAAAATTTTGCACTACCCATATGTCCTAATTTTAGGAAAGGTCATGCTGAATTTTTTCCAGCTAGCATTCATGCATGTGTGTGTTCATATGGTGTGTTTCTCACCTATACTCTCTGTTTTGACCGCTCAGGCAACCATGGTCCTCACGATGAGCGAAGGTCGAATTGCTAGGTACAAGAAAGGCGCGAAGGGGGACATTATTCTGAACAACAAGACCATGATAAGATGTCCATGTCGAACATGCAAACTGCAGCGCTGGATCGACCCTGAATCTGGACAATTGGAGGGTCACCTGCTCAGGCGCGGTTTCTTGCGCGACCTCAATGAGGCGCCGGCAGGACATGGTGGTGGTCATGAAGACGTGGGCGGGCGAGAAGACGAAGAGTCTACCGAGCATGATCATCATGACGAATGAGATGCCAGCGGGTATGATCGTCATGACGAAGGAGATGCCGGCGGGCATGATCAGCATGGATAAGGAGATGGTGACGGGCATGATCATGATCATGAAGAAGGAGAAGACGCGAACACACATAAGCTGCTAACTTCGGTCTTGTAGGACCCTCATGTTCAAGAACTGCTCCTCAAGGAGACGAGCAGCGACAAAGCTGTAGCCAGAGAGAAAGCCAAGCTGGCCCAAATGGAGGTAGACGGGATGACTCCACTGTATCCTGGGTGTCGCCCCGAGGATACACGTTTGAGTGTAACGCTCAAGGCTCTGGAGATGAAGGCCGAACACAAATGGACCGATGTCAGCTTCAACGCGAACATGGAATACTAGGACGACCGACTTCCTAAGGGGAACACATTGCCAACAAGTATCGAGGAGGCCAAGAATATCGTGTGCCCTCTTGACCTACCACACATTAAATACCACGCATGCAACAATGATTGCGCACTTTATCGGAACGAGTACGCGGATAGAACCACATGTCCGGTGTGTGTCCAAGGACGGTACAAGAGAGGGAACAAGAAAGTTCCTCGAAAAGTGGTATGGTACTTTCCTATCACCCCCCGTCTGCAGCGATATTTCGTAGATCCTAAGGAAGCAAAGCTCATGCAATGGCACGCGGAAAGAGAGAAACCCGAAGATGATCCAAAGAAGGGCAAGATCCTGACACACCCTTCAGACGCTAGCCAGTGGAATGCATTAGACATCGAGTTCGAAGAGTTCGGGGGCAATGCAAGGAACGTGAGGCTGGGTATGAGCACCGATGGACTCAATCCTTTTGGAAACCAGAGTAGCACGCATAGCACCTGGCCCGTGTCTGTATGGCCGTACACATGAGTATTCTTGTTCAGGGGCCAAAACAACTAGGTATCGATATGCATCTGTATCTCGGGCTATTGAGAGAAGAGTTAGCCAGCTTGTGGGAGACGCCGGCCCGTATGTGGGACGCCTACACTAAAGAATATTTCCATCTGAGAGCCGTGTTTGCTCACGACCGTGCAGGACTATCCTGGTTATGCATATGTACCGAGCCAGGTGAACCACGGACACAATGCATGCGTCAAGTGCATGGATGAGACACCGCATCTCCAGCTACCAAGGGATCCCGGGTCTTCGATAACCGTGTTCCAAGGTACTCGAAAGTGTCTCAGCATGGATCACCCATGGAGAAAACGTGGTGACCTGTTCAATGGTAAGGACGAGCTCGAAAGAGCTCCGCGTCCGAGGAGCGGCGAAGAAATCGAGGAGCTTTTGAATAATTGGGTAGATTGCCCTGTGCCTGGAAAAAACGACTGAGGACAAAGCCGCTGCTGGGTGTATGGAAAGCAAGGTCTGTTTTCTGGGACCTGCGTATTGGAAGGTCCTTCACACTCCCCATAGCCTCGATGTAATGCACATCACGAAGAATGTTACCGAGAGTCTGCTTGGCACTCTACTGAACATGCTGGAGAGGACCAAGGATGGGCCGAAAGCAAGAAAGGACCTTTGTTTCGCCGGACCTGGTGACCCCGCCGGCCGTCAACGTCGGGACGCATCCGCTCGTTTTGGTCACACCGACGCCCCCTCCCGCCAAAGATACCAATAAGGCGCAGCCGACGACGGTGGTGCTTCGTGAGGCACCCGGGCGGGAGATTGCAGATGATGATAGGCCGGCCGCCGGCATTGGCCGTGTCTCTACATTAGCCGAGATCCACCCCATCACCAAGGTAACTAATTAGTTAGTGCACGTCATCTCCTTTATGCCTTTGATGCATGACTGCTTCCATCTCATGACGCCCAACAACATGTTTTTGCCTCAGGACACTTCTTTCGTACTCCTGCTTAAAGATGTCGGCGGTGAGTTGAAGGATGTTGCCAAGGGCACTCTTATACAACCGGTGAGCCGCACGATGCACAACAATCCAATGGATGATGACTTGATGAGGGTCAGGTTGGCTCGGGTGTTGCTAGGGTGCGACGACATGGACCCCCCTTTCAACCTCAGGGAGCCGACGAACACAAGACCCTTGGAGAATGCTACAACTGGCCCTTGACATGGCCGAAGACCCAGATACGTCTTGCGGGGGGAGCACCATCGCCACCTCTCGACCGATCAGCCGACCACCACCTTGGAAGCCAGTAACCGTCGTCGCCACCACCAGTCGTCACCATCAACTCTTGCTAGCGTGTGCACCGCCACATGGCAAAGACGTTGTGCCGCAACCGCCGTCGCCCCCGCTACCACCACCACATGATGGCACCCATGAAGATGATGATGAATTGGTCGACGTTGACGACTTCATCAACACCGGCGCCGCTAAAGGATTATATATGCCTTCTGTGGATGAAGAAACCCTTCACAGCTCGTGACGACCATCAAGCTGGTCGGCCCAATACATGCACGCAGTGCCTGGTCTTCCATGGTCTTTCTCAAGAGACGCCTCCAGCTGCCGATCCACCACAAGAGAAACCGGGATTGGTTTTCAGCCCCAACACACTCCGAAAGGCGGCTGATGAGCAGATGGCAGTGGCTGACACTGTTGTGAAGAAGAAGCACTATAGGAAGAGAGGTAATAATAATAAGAAGGGTGCGAGCCAGTCTCTTCCGAAGAGGATCTGGGGTCAGGAGGCCGTCGTCGTACCATCCATAGAATATGGCATGCCCCGAGTGCATGTAGCTGGTGATCCGATATTGACTCCGGATATTATCCACATTGCGGTTGGAGCCATGTTAACTTTGCACGAGGGTGTGAAGACACTAGAGGGCCTCCTTCTTAAAGACGAAGATCCAAATTACCCGGTTTTCACGGCCAAGGTGCCATTGGACGTGGGCTTCGTCGATGAACCCCCCGCGGATATATTCTTCATAGCATTCGAGGACATATTCAAGTTGTTTCTCACGAAACGGCTGGACTATAACTTGGTCCGCCTATACGCACTCAATCTGGCGATCAAGATCAAGAGAGAGAGAGAGTACCCCGGAAATCGCGATAGTGGGTCCCTACTACATGCGGGACAACCAGTTGGTCGAAGGATCAGAGACACGGACCAAGGCGATAGCGTACCTCAAGAAGTTCATGGTGGACAACAAGAGGAAGGGCACACTTCTTTTGCCTTTCTTTCCCGAGTAAGTACACAAACTCGCTCATCGCCACCGTAACTTATGCATTTCTTATATATTTCTTCCTTTGCTCTTTTTCCAACATTCCGTTCCAATTGTGTTGTGCAGAGACAAATACTGCACACTCATCGTCCTTGCCCCGAGGTATTCGCTAGCTACGTATTTCGACTCGGGGAGTTTGACGAAGAAGAAAGACTACACCAGAATAAGGGGTGTTCTCAATGAGGCTCTCCAGGGCTACACCAAGAAGGGATGCACCTTCGTAGATAAGGGGGAATGTATCAAGGATGGCAAACACGTGTTCAAGCACGTGCTCGAGTTCCCCAACGTCAAGCAGTCGATTACTGGTGCCAAGGAGGCCTTCTACGTCCTCCATCACCTTAAAGGCTATGTTCGGGATTGCCAGAACCTAACGCTGCCATCTAGTCTCCGAGGATGGGCCGAAACTTTGGCGTGAGTCGACGATGCTGATCTTAGAGAAGACTTCCATCGCATTCAGATGAAGTTGTCGCAAAGCATCATTGAAGATGTCAATACAAGGGGGTGCCCTACAACAAGCCAGAGGGTTGAGTAAGAGGGAGATTGAAGAACGCCTCCGTAAGCAGGGTGACACAGGGTCTCCGAACGGGCTTATTTCTACCGGCCAGGTGCCGGAAACGGGCATGCGACCCACCAAACACGCCCTGAATTTCTCATGTGTTGTTGACTCCACTTGCCAATTCCGCTGCTCCAAGTCATAAAACACAAAGACAGAATCATTAACTTCCATTGCTAACCTTCAGTTCTCGGCTTCCATGCCATTCTCCGCGTCTGACTTTAGCGTGAAACCAAGGCATGTCCCATGATGGTAACAAACCGCAGAACTTTACAATAAACTATTATTTGTTTATGATCAAACAGTTTGGTGACTGTGCATCGTAGAGCGGGTGCATGTGCGCTTGTGGCTGAGGAGGCTGAGGGTTAGCAGCTCATGTGGGGGTTGCTTGGCGGCATATGCATCCGTTTTCACTCAAAATTACAAGGCCGCAGGCAGATCTCATGGGCAATGAAACACAGAGGCATGCATGAGCCGTAGCTGCTGCTAACAAACAAACAGGGCTAGGTGGGCGGAGAAGGCGAGGCACTGCAGGGGAGATGGTTTCGGCGGTCGTGGTTGGCGGTGCCGGCGTGGTGGTGGCGGCGCTGCTGGCGGTGTTGTGTGGGACCGACCCCCTGCGGCTCGGGAGCATGGTGGACTTCCCGGGCTTCGAAGCCCACGTCGTGGAGCTCCCGGACGCTGCCGACATGCCCCCGCACGCCGCGGACGGCCGCGATCGGCTCCGGGGCGCCGAGATCCTGTTCCGCGGCGACGCGGAGGTCCAGGGGCCCGAGAGCGTGGTGTTCGACCCGGCCGGCCGCGGGCCCTACACCGGCGTCGCGGACGGGCGCGTCATCTTCTGGGACGGCGTCCGCTGGCTCTACTTCGCGCACGCGTCCCCGCACTGGACGGCCGAGCGCTGCGGCCTCAGGGCGGCGCCGACGGAGTACCTCAAGGACGAGCACATCTGCGGCCGGCCGCTGGGCATCAGGTTCGACAAGAGGAGCGGGGAGCTGTACATCGCCGACGCATACTACGGGCTACTCAAGGTCGGGCCCGAGGGCGGGCTAGCCACGCCGCTGGCCACCGAGGCCGAGGGCGTGCGCTTCAACTTCACCAATGACCTTGACCTCGACGCCCAGGGCAACGTCTACTTCACAGACAGCAGCAGCCGCTACCAGAGAAGGAATTTCATGCAGTTGATCTTCTCAGGAGATCCCTCGGGCAGGCTCTTGAAATACAACGCCAAAACAAAGGAGACAACGGTTCTTCAACGCAACCTCCAGTTCCCCAATGGGGTCACCCTAAGCAAGGATGGCTATTTCTTCCTCTTCTGCCAAGGACCTCAGGGAAGGTAGGTTTCTCTAGTGTAGTGTCTCCATTAATTCCCTTCACGAACATTAATTAGACGACACTGATGATGGTGATCTCGATAACCCTTCCTCCATATTGTTGGAGACGTACAGGTTGAGCAGATATTGGCTCAAAGGTGACAAGGCAGGAACCGTCGATCTCTTCGCCATCCTACCTGGATTCCCGGACAATGTCAGGACAAACCACAAGGGTGACTTCTGGGTAGCCATCCATTGCCGGCACACTTCATATGCCCGGTTCATCGGTCGCCACATCCAGCTCAGGAAGTTCCTGCTCGCCCTCCCCATCCCAGCCAAGTTCCATTTCTGGATGCAGATCGGCAACCCCCAAGGGCTGATTATCAAGTACAGCCCTCAGGGGGAGCTGCTCGACATCTTGGAGGACACTAAAGGGCAGGTGGTGAGAGCTGTGAGCGAAGTCGAGGAAAAGGATGGCAAACTCTGGATTGGATCCGTCCTCATGCCATTCATCGCCGTATTCGACTATGCCAAGGACGAATCTTAATTAGACGCACGCTTATAATTATATATATTTGCTTTCATCCAAATAAATATATATCTGGGCTTGAAGCAAGCTAGGTATAGCTCTTGGCGCTTCAGCCTTTCCCTGCTAATGGTTACTGTAAAAAAAACTCACATACATTTTCAGTTGCACCTTTATTTTAGAGAAGAACACCCCCACTTTTCCCGGCCGGTGGCCGGGCCGGTCCGTATTTCTCCGTCTTTCCCTAATGATTACTGTAAAACTCACATGCATAATGCAACCAAATTGACATGCTGATTAAGAACGCACTACTGTGTGCCATGGACAAAATCGACCAGTGATGCGTGTTTTCTCCTCGTCTCATGTATAATTCTACTCCACTCTACCATAGTTTCCAATGCGATGGGGCCCCACCAGTTTAGAACTGGACTTGCCTCGCGTGCATTCACCATAAACAAACCGCAAGTAGTTTACATATAGGAGCTGGGCTTGTGTTTCCATTCACCTGGACCGATGATGCATCCATGGAAGATGCAAAGCTCTTTTTTTTACAGAACTCAGTATGTACAATATGAGATGAAAAATGTTTTCTATCCCGGATCGGACAGTATGAAAGTTAAATCCAAAGGGTAGAAATTTCACAATTCACCAAAAATATTTAGTAAAGCAAGAAGGCATGGTTTGTGTATCAATTACATTTGCAATAGAAGTCCACATATATATAGCAGCAGCAAATACGAAGAATAGATGGTTGATGGTTTCATCTGAAGGGCAAAAGAGATAGACATAACTACCCACCCACATTCTTTTTTTCATGTTATCCTTAGTAGAAATCGCGTTATGTCAAATAAGCGAGAGCCAAATCTTAATATTGAGAGGCGACTTAGATTTCCACAAATGTCTAAAGGATCTATCAGGTCCAACATCCACAACTTATTATAAAAGAATTTAACAGAGAAGACCCTAGACTTAGTATACTTCCATTTGGGTTTATCTTGTTCTTCACTTAATCTTAACGAAGATAGCATGTTTCTTAGATCCTGCTAATGGGAAGCTAATCTAGGGGATAGCCACCTTCTAAAAGTAAAGAACCACCACAGGTCATACATTTCTCTAACAGTACCTGTTTGTTGAATACAAATCACATAAAGTTCAGAAAATTTCTGACAGAGGGAGAAATTCCCAACCCACTGATCATGCCAGAAATCAGTCTCTCTACCTCCACCTAGTTCCATTTTTATTCTAGCAAGATATATTTTCTTGATTTTATTAAGTCTTTTGCGATGACCCAGCATACCACTACATGTTATAGTATACTGTAGTCATTGATATAACACTCATGGAACACCGTTCCGCAAGTATCTTATCAGGAAAAATCAAAAATTATGTCAGTTATTTTGAAGTTATTCTAATATCCCTCAGAGTGGTATAATAGAAACATTGCGTGTCTAAATTACAAACATACACACATTAATATTACAATACCAAAAGATTGGTACCTCCAAGTTGTTCGAACTTACCAACCATACGCAACTTATCTAATAGGTTTCAGAGGAAGAACGAAAGATACAAACAACGTAACACAACATGAGCTCAACAACTTATCGTATAAAGTTTATGATGCTCGGTCCAACTTAAGTGCTAAATACTAATATGACAACTACTCTGACTCGTTGCCTTCAGCTCCATAGCAGATCTCATTGTCGACCCCTTCAACTCCACCGGACAGGTCTGGCTCCTCGTAGAAGACGTCGTCCTAGCTAAACTTCAGTAGCATACATTGGAGTATATTATGGCTCCTCAGAGTCTAACTAGGGAATCAAAGAAATAAGTGAGTAAAAGCGTTACCCAACAAGTTTATTATATGCAAGTTATGAAGTTTGATGCACTAACTACCACCTCAGACTATAAGTCTTTGGTACTATATAGTTTTCGTAAACATTTGTTAAATTGTTGATTTTAATATCAAAAATTAGGCCCATCAATCTTCACAGGCTGACCAGAACTTCATGGACTTCCTTTCTTGCCATGTTTGTAGCTCCTTTCCGAAACAGGGTGTAACATGTCATAATTCTTACACTCTTCAGGCGTTATTTTATCCATAAAAGATCAAATCCTTGTTGCACAACCGGGCGTACTTTCACCACAATTTCTTGATGTGGGGCCCAAAGATTGATCCAAGCCCATCACTGCCCTTCCTTTTATTCCTATTGTAATTTTTTATTTTTCTTTGCAAGAAACAATGTAACATGTGTTTATTATTCAATAAAGATCTATTTACTTATATTTGTTCATTTGTATCAAAGTTTCACTTGTTTCAATAAAGATTTATTTATTTACTCGATGGATCCCGGTAAGTAGTACTAGCTAGATCCGAGCATCTCTTTAATTCTAGTTTCGATATCATTATCATGCTTACTTATTATTTAATTAAATTATATTCTCGTAAAGTGCTTAACGCGGGAACATGGGACTAATTATGTGCATACTATGTTTATGAGTTCATTCACATGACGACCAGTGAGCGACGCAGTGATCCAAGACAACTTGAAGTATGGAACACTATTCACAATTTTATTTTATTACCATCAATTGTCTTGAGTTTTATTTATAATTTTTTTATGATGATTTGATATACATACACGCAACTCATATATTCATATTGATCTTCTTCTTTAAAGACCAAAGAGGGGGACCAGATCCTACCAAAGAACCACCTACGAGCAATTCAAGAGGAATTGGCGGGATTTTTACTTACGGATGTCATATCTGAAACCGGAGAATACCATTGCCGCTAATGCCTCTATGTAATTTAATGATCTCCAGGCAATTAAATAGATAGATATATACCAAATTGTATATATATGTATGCTTGTAAGAGAAATTATATTATATATACATCAAGCGTGTACAATATGTAGTAGTCATAGAATATGTATACAAAACTTGTTTGAAATGAAAAAGAATTGAATGGAAACATAAAATGAAAAGGAAAACACAAAATAAAAAATAATTGAATGGAAAACATAAAATGAAAAGGAAAACACAAAATAAAAAATAATTGAATGCAAAACACAAAATGAAAAGGAAAACACAAAATAAACATAATTGAATGGAAAACACAAAATGAAAAAGAAAACACAAAAATAAAAAAGAATTGAATGGAAATCACAAAATCTTTAGTCCCGGTTCATAAAGGGACTCCAGCCCCAGCGCTCGACCATAGCCACGTGGAGTCCTTTAGGATCGATTGGTGTTATCAACCGGAATTAAAAGTCCTCTAGCCCCAACGCTCGACCACAGCAATCTGGAGGGCCTCTGAATTTGTCCGAGCGGACTGGGGGACATGTGTGTGGCGGTCCAGCGGGGCGACCCATCCGGACAAACACACTCGGACTGACCCATCCATGCATCAAATTTGGGCCTCGCTTGGGCCGATCCAGACAGTGCGCTTGTCCTCGCTTGTCCTCCCACTAGTTCGCCCGAGCCCTCTCGCCAGTGGCACAACAGACACTCTGCTCACCAAGCCCTCGCTCTCCATATCCCGTGACCAGAGAAGGCTCAACCGTTGCCGCCGCCACTGCTTGTTGCCGCCGATGCCCCCGCGATATCGAGAAGCCCCGCAGAACACGCGCGTTGCCTAAATTGTCTGGACGTGCCGCAGGCCATCCCGCCGCCTCGACCTCGTCGTGTCGACTGGACGCGCGACAGCCTTTGTGTGGCGCACAACCTGTTCGGTCTTTTGCCTGAACGTGGTTGAGATACGTTCGCCGGTCCTTTCTCGATTATCTGGCCCGCTGCAGGAGTTGGCATCACCATTGACGGCCGTATATATACATATCCTAAACCAACTAACGTCTCTTTTTTCTCAGGTTTTTGGAGAGGCCGTTCGATTTATTTGCCGATGACACATGTCCCCTTGTTGTGGATGTGTGTGTTTCTAGGTGAGTGTACCGACTTGTCATGGTGCTACATGTCCTGGTTGGCCCGGATGTAATTGTGATGGGGGAGGAAACACCCCTTTTTTTTGGTGTACACGTATCTCTACCGTGTGTTCGGCATTGCACCTCGCCGATCGACTACTAGTAGAAAACAGACCTTTGGTCTAGGGGTATTATCCCCGGTTTTGCTACAAACCGGGACTAATGCCTCAGTCCAACGGCTAGAACTGGCCCCAGGGGGTGGCAGACACTTGCCCCGGTTCGAACGGGACCTTTAGCCCCGGGTCGTGTAATAAACCGGGGCTAAAGGGTTTCAGGCAGGCCGGGTCGGGCGTCAGACCCTTTAGCCCCGGTTTGTTACACGACCCGGGGCTAAAGGTGGACCTTTAGCCCCGGTTCTAGACACGAACCAGGGCTAAAGGTCTGGCTATATCTTCTTCCCCTGCCCGAGCCACCATTCAAGCTGGTGGCTCTCCTCTCTCTCTCTCTCTCTCTCTCTCTCTCTCTCTCTTTCTTGCTTCAAGCTCGAGTTCATGCCATTTTTTTCCTCAAGATTTGTCTAGATTTTGTGGTGCCCCATCTATCCAAAGGTTGTAAAAGGTGAGCAACTTCATCCTTTGAACTCTCATTGCTATATTAGCTCATTTCATGCTCTATCTTATAGATGGATTTGTGGATTTAGTTTGGTAGTAATTTTTGCAGTGATAGCATGATATCGATGTTTAGATTCTATCTATCTTGTATTAATGTAAGGAACTCTAAGGTAAATATCACAATATGTGGATTATTCTATCAATATATATCTTGTTTTGGCACATAGAGTCTCGAAAATTGATTTTAGAAGCACACACATGCGTGAGTTCATCATTCTAACTAACTAGCTGGGCAAAATATCCTTCTTCGTCTACCTGCGTTCAACAAACTGAAAAATTTGTAACAAAGATAGGGTTAATTCATAAAAGCTTGATAAGAAGACATCACAATTCACATATTAGGGAGTGCCTCTATGGCGAGCTCCTCGAAGATGTCCGAGGACAGGATCCTAAGACATCTTCGAGAAGCTCTGCCGTAGTGGTGTCCCTGCTCTCCCACACCATCTTTCGATTTATATCTTCTCTAGCTAAATCAGTATGCTGGTGGAGCTAACTAATTTCACATATTAGAGAGTGCCTCTACGGCGAGCTCCTCGAAGATGTCTAAGGACGAGGTCCTAATACATCTTCGAGAAGCTCTGCCGTAGTGGTGTCCCTGGTCTCACACACCATCTTGCAGTTCTTCACAAGAATGCATACCTATTTATAGACTAAGCATCACAACATACTGTCGGGCACTGATGACATAATGTCGACACACTCACGCTGGCATAGTGCTGCCACCCACCCAAAATAGTGTCGACATTTAATTTACTGGCTTAGTGCTGCCCACTGATGACATAGTGTCGACATGTTGTCTCCACATCCACATTTAGTCCCGGTTGGTGCCTCCAACCGGGACTAAAGGTTCATCATATCTTTAGTCCCGGTTCCTGGTTTTAGATTAGTACTAATTAATTATGATTATGTTTGATGTACTTAATTAATTATATATTGCAAATGAGCCGGCAATGGATGTACGCTGACCGACTCTCTAACGAGTTCATTAAAGGCGTGCATTCTTTTCTTCTTGTGGCCGAGGCAAACAAGCGGAGTGGTTTTATGTCTTGTCCATGTGGTGTCTGTCGGAATCATAAAGAATACTCTTCCTCAAGAGTCCTTCACAGCCACCTGTTTCGGTCCGGTTTCATGACCGGCTATAATTGTTGGACCAAGCACGGAGAAAGAGGGGTTATGATGGAAGACAACGAAGAAGAAGAGAATGACAACGACTAGCCTGAATACGATGGTACTACAATGGAAGACATTGATGAAGCAAAAGATGAAGAACGGGTATCGGATCTGCCTTATGATGATTTTAGTCGGGCCATTGTTGATGCCCAGGAAGAATGCATAACTGAAAGGGAGAGGTTGAAGTTCAAGAAGATGTTAGAGGATCACAAAAAATTGTTGTACCCAAATTGTGAAGATGGGCACAAAAAATTGGATAGCACACTGGAATTGCTGCAATGGAAGGCAGAGAACGGTGTGACTGACAAAGGATTTGAAAAGTTGCTGAGAATAATGAAGAAGTTGCTTCCAAAGGATAACGAATTGCCCGCCAGTACCTACGAAGCAAAGAAGGTTGTCTGCCCTCTAGGATTAGAGGTGCAGAAGATAGATGCATACATTAATGACTGCATCCTCTACCACGGCGAGTACGAGAATTTGGATGCATGCCCAGTATGCACTGCATTACGGTATAAGATAAGATGAGATGACCCTGGTGATGTTGAGGGCGAGCGCCGCATGAAGAGGGTTCCTGCCAAGGTGATGTGGTATGCTCCTATAATACCACGGTTGAAACGTTTATTCAGGAACAAAGAGCATGCCAAGTTGTTGCGATGGCACATGGAAGACCGTAAGAAAGACGAGATGTTGAGACACCCCGCTGATGGGTCGCAGTGGAGAATAATCGAGAGAGAGTTTCCGGACTTTGCAGGTAATGCGAGGAAGTTTTGGTTTGGTCTAAGTACAGATGGCATGAATCCTTTTGGGGAGCAGAGCTGCAGTCATAGCACCTGGCCTATGACTTTGTGTATTTATAACCTTCCTCCTTGGTTGTGCATGAAGCGGAAGTTTATTATGATGCCAGTGCTCATCCAAGGCCCGAAGCAACCCGGCAACGACATTGATGTGTACCTAAGGCCATTAGTTGAAGAACTCTTACAGTTGTGGCACGGACAAGGTGTACGTGTGTGGGATGAGAACAAGCAGGAGGAATTTGACCTACGAGCGTTGTTGTTCATAACAATCAATGATTGGCCTGCTCTTAGTAACATTTCAGGACAGACAAACAAGAGGTACAATGCATGCACACACTATTTAAACGATACTGAAAGTATATATTTGGATAAATGTAAGAAGAATGTGTACCCGGGGAATCGTCGTTTTCTTCCGCCCTCGAACATCCTAAGAAAGAAAGGTAAGCATTTCAATGGTGAGGCAGATAGCTGGTGTAAGCCTATCCGCCGTACTGGTGATGATGTATTTGATATGGTAAAGGATTTAAAAGTAATCTTTGGAAAGGGTCCTGGTAGAAAATCTGTTCCGAAGGACGATGTCGGACATGCAACCATGTGGAAAAAGAAATCTATATTTTGGGAGCTACCCTATTGGAAAGTCCTAGAGGTCCGCTCTGCAATTGACGTGATGCACCTGACGAAGAATCTTTGTGTGACGCTGCTAGGCTTCTTGGGCGTGTATGGGAAGAGCAAAGATACACCTGAAGCACGGCAGGACCAACAACGTATAAAAGACTGAGACGGCATTCATCCAGAGCTGTTTGAAGGTACTTCTAGCTACGCTCTTACCAAAGAAGAGAAGGAAATCTTTTTTGAAGTCCTTTACAGTATCAAGGTCCCGTCTGGTTTCTCGTCGAACATAAAGGGAATAATAAATATGGCAGAGAAAAAATTTCAAAACCTGAAGTCTCATGACTGCCACGTGCTTATGACCGAGCTGCTTCCGATTGCATTGAGGGGACTCCTGCATGAAAATGTTATAGTACCCATTGTGAAGCTATGTGCGTTTCTCAATGCAATTTCTCAGAAGGTAATCAGTCTAGATAGTCTACTAAGGTTACAGAAAGATGTGGTCCAATGTCTTGTCAGCTTCAAGTTGGTGTTCCGACCATCCTTCTTCAATATTATGACTCACCTCCTAGTTCACCTAGTCGATGAGATTAACATTCTTGGTCCTGTATTTCTACACAATATGTTCCCCTTTGAGAGGTTCATGGGAGTGTTAAAGAAATATGTTCATAACCGTGCTAGGCCAGAAGGAAGCATCTCAAAGGGATATGGAACAGAGGAGGTCATTGAGTTTTGTGTTGACTTTATTCCTGACCTTAAGCCCATCGGTGTTCCTTAATCACGGCATGAGGGTAGAATTAGTGGAAAAGGCACGCTAGAAAATAAAGCAAGGATATGTATGGACATACATTCTCTCACTAAAGCACACTACACAGTTCTGCAAAGTTCCACCTTGGTGGCTCCGTATATCGAGGAACACAAGAATATTGTACACTCCAACAACCCGGGGAAGCCTGGCTCCTGGATTAGAGATGAACATATCAGGACTTTCGGCGGTTGGTTGCAGTCACATCTCATGAATGACATAAATGTTGGAGAGCAGTTGTACTTGTTGGCCAGGTCACCATCTTCGACTATATTGACTTTCCAAGGGTACGAGATAAATGGGAATACATTTTACACGATCGCCCAAGATAAAAAGAGCACCAATCAAAATAGTGGTGTCTGATTTGATGCAACAGACGAGAATGGGCAAAAGGATACATATTATGGTTACATAGAGGATATATGGGAACTTGACTATGGACCTTTTTTTAAGGTTCCTTTATTTCGGTGCAAATGGGTCAAGCTGACAGGAGGCGGGGTTGAGGTAGACAAGAAATACGGAATGACAACTGTGGATCTCAACAACCTTGCATATAGAGATGAACCATTTGTCCCAGCCAATGATGTGGCTCAGGTTTTTTATGTGAAGGACATGTCTACCAAACCGAGAAAAAGGAAAGATAAGCAAAAGAATACAGCATCCGATGAGCCAAAGCGCCACATAGTTCTTTTAGGAAAAAGAAACATCGTGGGGGTGGAGGATAAGACAGACATGTCAGACGATTATGATAAGTTTCATGAAATTCCGTCCTTCGCTCTGAAGGATGACCCAAGCATCCCGTTAAATAAGGAAGATGCTCCATGGTTACGGATTAGAAGAAAACCCTAACATGTGTGGATGTTGGTGGTGTACAATATTATTAAACCTTTATTTTTAATGATCTTCTTATATGTATATGGATATGAACTTTCTCGATCTCAATAGGTAGTACTGCAACTTGTTGTGGCCAGACATTTATTAATATTAAAACGTAAAAATTAGTTATAATCATATCTAGCCCTGTAGTACACACCTTCTGGGTCATCTTCGGAATCGTCATCGTCGTCGTCGCTCATAGCACGCAGATGGATCCTCAGCCCTTCCTCGTAGCACGCGGATGGATCCTCCGGCCTCGGATTCACGATGCGCGGGCGAGGGGGCTCCCGGATGATGACCCTAGTACGCCCTAGGCCTTCACCCCCACCACCATTCTTGTGGCTATGCTGCTGGTGAAAGTGCGGGTACCTCAGGCGAGGATGGTCTCCCATGGCGATGTAGCGCATCACACCGGCGATAGCCCGGTTCGCCCACCACAGGTGGCGACCAGCCTCATTGTAGTTCACTAGGGGCGGGCCGTCACCCTCGTACCTGGCGAGCTCCCTTTCCCGCCGGTTTGCGAAGAAGGCATTCCAGGTGTCGAGGTTGTCGGGATCCCAATGGGGATCCATCCGCTGCTCTGGCGTGAGCTCGAGGTAGAAGTGGTTCGTGATGGCCGCCTGGCGGGCCGAACCTTGAGACATAGGAGGAACAGGAACCCCTCCAGCACTCAGCATCCAGCCAGCGGGCAGCCGGTACCCCGGCGGGCATGGGTAGCTGGAGGCGCACAGCGCCTCGGTCTCCTCGAGCGTCAGAAAAGCCCAGTAAGAGGTGTCCATTATTGTGAGTGAGAAGGTGTGGATGTGTCGATGTAAATGGCGGTCGGCCTAGATATAGAGGGACATGGCGGGAGAACATGGCGGGAAGCGGGGGAAATGGCAGGAGAAACATGGCGGGAAGCGGGGGAAATGGCGGGAGAACATGGCAGGAAGCGGGGGAAATGGCGGGAGAACATTTCTACTATATTTTTGTGAATATTTTGCTATATTATATGTATTTTTCCATTTTTAAATAATAAACTATATTTTTATTATTTTTTGTGAACATTTCTACTAAATATAATACTTGTTAGATAATAGATAATTTCATTTAAGTTGTATAATAAAGTATGATAATAGATTTAAATTATAGATCTTCTTTTTCTAAAAATTTTGATATATAATACATAATTTTCTGAAAACTATAAACCATTTTTGGTGGTTTGGCGCCAAAAATAACCTTTAGCGCGCGGGAAGTGCGACGTGCCGAAAACACCTTTAGCCCCGTGTTGTAATGCGAACCGGGGCTAAAGCGGGACCTTTAGCCCCGGTTCGTATTACAACCCGGGGCTAAAGGGGGGGGTGGTATAAATACCACCCCCGCCTCGGGTCGAACCACGACCCGGAGATCGCCGTTTTCCCTGCGCCACGCCCACGCCATCCGCCGCACTCCCGCCCGCGCCCGTGAGAAGAAGCCCCGCGCAGCCGCGACGCTGCCGCCCGCGCCCGTCTCCGCCCTGCGCCGCGTCTCCCCGCCGCCCCACTGCGTCTCCGCGCCATCCCGTCCCGCGCCGCCCCGCCCCGAGAGCCGCCGCCTCGCCGTCGTACGTCTCCGCCTCCTCGCCGCCGCCCCGCCGCCGCCTCGCCGTCGTCTCCGCCTCAGGTACAGTTAGTACATACTGTTAGTGTTAATTTTGGTTAGTGGGGGTTAATCAGCTAGCTAGGGTTATTAGTTAGGGTAGTGTGTTAGGATTTTGGTTAGGATTTTGGTTAGTAGTATTAGGATTTTGGATTAGGATTATTAGTTAGAATTATTAGTATTTTGGATTAGGATTATTAGTTAGAAGTATTAGCTAGGGTTATTAGTTAGAGTAGTATTAGGATTAGGATTAGGATTTTGGTTAGTAGTACTAGGATTTTGGTTAATAGTAGTATTAGGATTAGAATTTTGGTTAGTGTTAGTTAGTTAATTTTGGTTAGTGGTAGTGTTAGTGTTATTAGTTAATTTTGGTTAGTGTTAGTGTTTGTAAATAAGTAGTATTAGTATTTTGGTTAGTGTTAGTTAGTAGTATTAGTATTTTAGTTAGTGTGTTAGTGTTAGTGTTATTAGTAGTATTAGTATTAGTGTTTTAGTTAGTGTGTTAGTGTCAGTGTTATTAGTATTTATCTAGGGTTAGTTAGAATACTTAGTTAATTAGGTTTAGTTTAGTTAGTGATAGGTTTAGGGTTATTGTTATTAGGGCAATATATACTTAGTGATTTAGTTACTGTTTATGTTTTATGATTTTTTATTGCTAGTATTTAGTTATGCCGCGTCCACCTCGTCCGTGCCTACTGGACTCCGTCGGGGATGTCCGAGTCTGGGCTCCGCCGGATTGGCACTGGGAGGTGCTACCTGTCGGGACTCATACCTTGGTAAGGAATCCAGGTATCATCGTCGACCCGGAGCTTCTTTGGTGGCGTCCACGAGGTCCAGGAGCGGTGCAGAGGGAGCCAGCCCCCGAGGATGTGGTACGTCGTCGTATCAGGGAGGAGGACGAGCATGTACGACGATACGTATATCTTTTGGAGAGTAGGTTCTCCAATATCTGGCAGGTTCACGGATCTCACCCGAGCTATTCTCCGGTGATGGTTCCTCTTCTATGGCTGCAGAGCTCCCGTAGCACAGAACACGGCAGCCGCGTTCGCTAGTTTATCTTAATAATGTACTTTATCTTATACTTTATCCTATAATGCACCCGAGCTATTCTCCGGTGATGTATTAATAATTTACTTTATCTTATATTATTGTACTTTATCTTAATCACTAAGTACTGTATCCGAGTTGTCGCAGTTGTAATATTCCTTTACTTAATGTAATATTCCTTTTCTCTATTAGTTAAGCTATGGACGGTAGACATAATGAAGAGGATCTTCTCAACATGATAGATGAGGGTACTGGGGGGTCTTATTATGATGGCTCCGAATATCTTAATTTGTCTGGAGGAGACGATGGTGGAGAAAATAGTGGAGACGATGGTGCTGACCATGGTGGAGACCATGGTGAAGACACCATAATAATGACAAACTCCGTCAAGGTATGTAAAGCCTCTATTGATCGTTCACTAGTATAGATGCACTAATTGATTTGTATATATGTACTGACGAATGTTTCTTCTCTTAGACCTCCGCTTCCGTCCAATCTTCTACAAATACAAGAGGCCCGACACAAAAGTTGCCCGCTGATGTCCGTTTTAGCATTGACTTAGTCTCTCTGCAGGGTCAACCGCTGGAGTCCAAAGAAGTTGCGAATGCATTTACAAGTCAATGCAGAGTGGTTTTTAGAGACAAAGTCCTGATCACCACGCGAAACTGGAACAAGCCAGGAAAGAAAAAGGATCCAGCTGGGGCTAGTTTTGTAGATGACAGAGCGAAAGATACAATGTGGAATTCTCTCATGACACATTTCACCCTACCAGTCTTGAAGACTGATGAGCTCACACAGCAAATGACGAGGAAAGTCAAGCACTTTGCTCTTAAGAAGATGGCCGAACTATTCAAGGAATGGAAAAAAGATTGTACCACAAGTATGCCTTGAAGGAAACAACTCCTCCATTCGTTGGCCCACTAGAGTTGCAGCAGGATAACTGGGCCGCATTTGTGGAATACAAGACCTCAGCACCAGCTAAGGCAATATCAACAAAAAATAAGGAAAATGTAGCCAAAAAGAAATATCACCATCATATGGGCACAGGTGGCTACAGGAGTCCGATGCCTAAGTGGGATAAAGCTAAGGCTGACCTAGAGGCTAAAGGGGTCACTCCAGCTACGTCTAGTTGGCCTTGAGGTCAAGAAATTGGGTATTCGGGCATGGGGCATCATTAGACCCAGAAACAG
Source organism: Avena eriantha (assembly GCA_910589775.1). Lineage (NCBI taxonomy): Eukaryota > Viridiplantae > Streptophyta > Magnoliopsida > Poales > Poaceae > Avena > Avena eriantha. The sequence goes on from OU342742.1 coordinate 1,821,496, forward strand.
GTGAGATTGTTGCAGCCGAAGAAATTTCTACACCCAAGAAAGAACTTGTTAAAGTGATGAAATAGGTTGAAGAGGGAACGTTTGTTCCCGACAGAGAGAATGATGAGCTGACAAAGGCTCTCGGGAATCCTAAAAAGGCTAGACGAACAAGAGGGTTCGGACCTTCTTATCCATGGGTTATCGGGTTTCCCGAGCACCGTGACACGTACAGAAGCCGATCGAGAAGAACAAACCGGCAAAAAGAGGAGGATACAGAGCGGTTCGCGAGGTTTGAAGCCACGCTGCAGGAGTATCACCAAGAGCTTAATGAACTTAAAGGACTCCGACAGCAAGATTCTACACCGGACAGTACGGTCGGCCTATCTCAACGGAAAAGCAGCGTGGCTTCCACGGAGGGCCACGGTAATGATGCAACGATGGATGTGTACCCCGTGGATGCAATTAAGGAGAAGAGTAGTTGTGAGCTGCATGTTGAACTGAAGAATATATCCATGAAGGTGGCGGTCGGCTTTGCTTTACCTTCTGCACCGGGAGCGACCTACCATTGCAATCCGATTCCAGCTGGCTATGCTCGTGTCGGTGTGGATGAAATTCTACCTATGTGTCAGTCACTACAGCTTGACATCCCTGGAGGTGAAGGGGAGACGACACTAGGAGAAGTCACGAGTGGCTTCATTCTTTGGAAAAAAGAATACATCAAGTTTTCAGGCTCGACACCAAGGCCACCTTCTCCACCAAGGCAACCGTCTCCTCCCAGTGCATTGTCTCCTCCAAGTCCACCTCCAAGTGCACCGTCTCCTCCTAGTAATAGTCTAATCCATGACCCCCACATGAGTCCATCTCAATCTACGCAGCCGACTCCACCCACTAAGGGGCAAAAGCGGAAGAATACCACCGCTCCGTCGAGCGATAACCAACGCCCGAAGCGACAGTTGTCGCCTCACCCAAGAGTACCGCCGGTTCCTCCCAAGAGGGCTTACGACCTGACCGATGAGGAGACCGATGCGGTCGTACGTGCCGAAGTGGATGCTCATTTTAAAAAGAAACAACCTGAGCCAGAGGTCCAAATAAAACCGGAAACCAAGGAGCACTTTAGGAAATTACTGACGCAGCCATCCCAAGCTCAGTTAAATGCGCTACATGACTATACACGATGTCTTCAGAAGACATTGAAACAAAAGAGATCAAGCGGTAGAGGAAGCATCAAAAAAGGGGTTCCCCAGCAGGGGGAACAAGCAAAACAATCGAGTGGTAGCGGAAGCATCAGAACAGACGTCCCTCAGCTGGGGAAACAAGCAAAACAATCGAGTGGTAGCCGAAGAACCAAAAGAGATGTTCCCCAGCTGGGGAAACAAGCAAACCAATCGCTCCCCCACTCCAGGTGAACATACCCAAACCTCAACTATATGAGGAAGAACCTATGGATCCGGAAACGGCTAGGATATTGGCCGAGCAATGTGGTATGCCTATTCATGAAATTATTCACGGCGATATGCCCAAGGCTGAGGTAGCACCCAAATTTGTTAACGGGAGCCTCTGGTCAGTTCTGAGAGGCTTCGGGATATGCCAACACAAATGCAACGATTCCATGAATGGTACATGAAAGCATCAAAAGAACAGCGAAATTGGCTCATACTGAAAGTTCGAAAATCGCATTACTTCATTGAAGACGAGGTCCCTATTGAATTTACAGAATTATTTCAGTTATTCAATCTAAAGGAACTCGACAAAACTATCCTCAGTTCGTATTGTTTGTAAGTGATTACTTTATTTATGTAATTATGTCTCTATCTCAGCTTTTTCAATTCATTGCCGGTAAGTATACTCACTATATTCTTTTGTACGCTATATATAATGATGCAGAATGAAGATGCTCGATTGTAAAAGAAAGGCTATCAACGGATTTGGATACATTGACCCACATCGAGTTCATGGAGCTATACTAAAGGATAAACCACTGGAGACCGAGCACAACTTGTTGCGGTTTCTCACGAAACAGCATTTCTATAACGAAATACTATTTCCTTACCACGACGGCAAGTGAGTTTTTGTACACATTAACTTTTGCTTACTCGATGTTCAGTGTAAATGATAAATTACTGACGTATGTAAACCTTGTGTAGGTATCACTGGATTCTTCTAAGCATTTCACTTGACATGGGAAGAGTTCACATCATGGACTCACTAAACAAAGACATTGAAAACTACCGCATCATTATCGATGCGCTCGAGAGGTAATTTCAACCATTATCGCAATATATCAGTTTCTTTCGTTCATTTTCTGGGATATCAAGTAGTTATTAACTTATACATTAATTTTCTTTGTCGGGTAGGGTTTGGACACAGTTCAAAAAACATGTCCGCGGTCAATGGCGTGAGGAGCTATTTTTTAAATCACTCTCGGTAAGTAGTACGAGCTAAGTCCACGCATCTATTTAATTCTAGTTTATGTGCATTTATCATGCTAGCGTTATTATTTGATTGAATTCTATTCTTGTAAAGTGCGCGAGGCAGTCACAGGGAACTAATCTATGTGGATTCTACGTGTGCGAGTTAATTCGCATCAGTATTGAGAAGCCCTCGGAAAATGTTCGAGTAAGTAAACAATATATTCACCCTTTATTTTTATTACAAAAAATCGTGTTGAGTCTAATCCATACGATCTCCTTTTTACATAGTTGGACGCGATGCGGGACAAGCTCCTACCAGAGGACCGCCTAATAGCAATCCAAGAGAAATTTGCTGCATTTTTTCTCGACGAGGTCATAGACCCACGCGGAGAATACTGTATAAGTAGACCCTAAAGCATCCTTGTAATGATCTCCATGTAATCAAATAGACATGCTCTGGACCTTGTTGGGACTCCATATATGCTTGTAAGAGTAATTATATTATATATTGCGTCAATGTGGCCAAGTACTGTGTAGTAGCGTTCTGTATGTATACGAAAACTTGTTTCTTATGAAAACAAAGAATGAAAAATAATTGAACACAAAACACAAAATGAAAAGAAAAACACAAAATCCTAAAACCCCATCCCCTGCCGCGGCAGCTAAATGGCACAAAATGCTGCCGCGGCAGGGAACCTTTAGTCCCGGTTCGTAACACGACCCGGGCTAAATGTCCTGCCGCCCAACGCGCCTAGCAGGCCACGTGGTTGGACCTCTAGCCCGGTTCGTAACTGAACCGGGGCTAAAGCTTGGACCTTTAGTTCCGCTTTCGCAGCCCCGGTTCGAAATCTGGGGCTAAAGGCCCTTACGAACTGGGGCAAATTGTCCGGTTTCTACTAGTGGACTTAGTCACATCCACTTGCATGTATCATTGACTTTTTAATATTTTCCATGATTATTTTTTGTCTTTTTATCATTGTTTTCCATAATATTTTAATATCAGTCGTTTATTTTCCTCACTTCAGGCATGATTCATTATCATTTGTTTTATCTTCATCCTTTGCCTCATCATGACTTATTTGTCTTTGTAAATGATGTCTTTCTTGTATTTAACACTTGTAAATGGAGCTGGTTTTCTTCAGTCAGATTCGAGGCTGCAGGCAGGCCGAGCAAGAGCAGCTATCCACGGCTAAGAGTAAGAGCAGGTATGTGTCCACAGCTGATTGTGTTTTCTTCCTTTTGTGTTTCTGAACAACACTAATTTATTCCCTACAGATTTTAACCATGTAGAAACCGTTCTATGTTCTCAGTAATGTAATTTATGAAGTACACATATTAACCGGCAGTCATATTAACTGGCAGATCATTGTTCATTAATCCTGAATTGCATGGTCCAGTTTATCACCACCAAGTTCATATGGATTACTTGTGTTTCCTACAATTCTATGGCTCAATTTGCATAACTATGTTGTGGATTGTTCTTCCTAATTTTCGACAACTGGGATCTTCTCAGATGCTTTTAAGCAGTGTTAGCAGAACAGTTATCACTTTTCCTATTGCTGCTGCTAGATAGTGCCTGATGTTTGTTGATATTTCTCAGGTTTGCGATGGTTTATTGGGTGTTTATTTAGAAGCGGTTCATTAAGAAACACCAGACTATTTGTACCATCACTTTCTGTTCTTCCTGGAAGCAGATCTTGGCTGATATATCATTTTTGTACCATCACTTTCTGTCTCTGTTGATTCTGTTGTCGTTCATAAGTAAGTCATCTCTAGATATTCATTTTTCTTCCAATACACTACCTTCTTAATTTCTTTTCCTTATCTCACTTCTCAGAGATTCTTTTTTGTTTCCACTTGACACTGGTTGCCGGCTGGCGTCGATTTCAGCTATCCCCAGTGGTAAGTAGCATGTAATTGTTTACTTTCTATGTAGACCATTTTACTATCCATTTTCCAGTCAATGGAATTATTAGTACCGTGCAAGTATATTTATTTTCTATTCTGCTTTTATATGTTTAAGCTAATTGTAAAGATATATTCTTTGTGATGCCAGAGCCACTTCGTTAAGCTTAGAAACCAAATTTTCTTTTTAACTAAAGCTAGCTTTGTCTCTAGATTGTATGTTTTTTATGCTAAGAATTACACTTGGATTTTAAAGCTATACAGATCCCGTCATATAGAGGTCAGGAATGAATAATGCTATTGTGCGCCTTGTCCGGACTAAATGAAATTTCTATAATACGCTCAATAAAATTGACGGACATGTCCGCGGTTGCATTGTGCATATGTGAATGTGATGGAGCCCGTCTCTCAGTTCCAGAAGGTACATGGTGATACAGTGGTTCAGTCTATTGCAGATAAACTATTTATATCATGGGGTATGGGCGTCCATCTATCTACTGATGAGAAGATTATTGTGTTATTGACTTATCATAGAGAGGCACTTCTAGCTATCAATCTTGGTGAAAAAGATAAAATCACATGAATCAGTGGTTGTCCTTATCGGCTCATTTGTGTATCAGTTCTTGAAGATATTTAGACTATCTACCTAGATTATGGTCTTTGTGAGCTTTGTTTCGTGGAGTTCTATCCTTATTGTCGATGAAATCATTATCTTAACATATTGTGCATGTTTGTTTATGCGTGAATCTAACAGTATAAGTTTGTATTGGAGCGTAAAATAGGATGGCAGCTCATTCTGTAACTTTTAAGCCAGATTTCAATGGCAAGGGCAACTTCAAGGACGCGGCGTGCCGCCGCGCCGGTCCTAGCTAGTACTTTACATATGGGTAGCAGTCGAAGGGCAATGGAGTTCTTCTACGAGAATTTCGTTAAGTCATCGTCCGAGGAGATGTCCGACGGTGAGACCAAATTTCTGTTGGCATCTGCACAGATGGTGCACGACCACTACCTCTTGCCGCCATCGCAGAGGTGGCTCGGCCAAGCGACGTGAAGCCAACCATGAGCGCGACTGAGAACAAGATCACATACGCCTTTACAAGGACTACTTCAACCCAACTAATCCGGTCTTCAAAGAGAAGACATTCTGTCGCTGCTATCGGATGTCTAGGAACTTGTTCTTAGACATTCTCAATTGGGTGAGGGAGTATGATGCCTACTTCGAGACAAAGTACGATCGTACTGGTAAGATTGATTTCTCCCCTTACCAGAAATGTTCCGCTGCCATTCGACATCTTGCATATGGAATGCCCGATGATCTACTTGATGACTACATGTGCATGAGCGACTCCACATACCATGAGGCAATGTACTGGTTTTGTAGCGCTGTTATTGTGGTGTTTGGCAATGTTTACTTGAGAGAGCCAAACACCAAAGACATTGCCCGCCTTTTGTCCATCAACGAGAGAAGTGGTTTCTTGGGATGCTTGGCAGCATCGACTGCATGCATTGGAAGTGGAAGAGCTTTCCCTTTGGTTGGCCAGGGCAGTTCAAAGGATATGCGAAGGGGTGCACCGTCATACTAGAGGTTGTTGCATCACATGATCTCTGGATTTGGCACTCCTTTTTGGCATGGCTGGATCAAACAATGACATCAATGTGCTGCAGCGGTCTCCGGTGTTTGCTAGGCTGGCAGAAGGCAATGCCTCCCCAGGTATCCTACGCGATCAGTGGCAATCCATATGATATGGGTTACTATCTAGCTGACGGTATTTATCCCTCCTGGACCACCTTTTTTAAGACAATTTGCAACCCTGTAGATGAGAAATGCAAGAGGTTTGCGAAAGAGCAAGAAGCCCCTAGAAAGGATGTGGAGCAAGCATTTGGTGTGCTTCAATCAAGGTGGTCCATTGTTCGATACCCGGCTAGAACCTGGGGCAGAGAGAGCATGTGCGATGTGATGACTGCTTGTGTGAACATGCATAACATGATCGTCGATGACGAGCGTGATGAAGGCATCTTGAATCAACGCTGAAACTTTCAGGGTCAGTTGGTTCAGTCAGGTCTAACGTCTTGGGAACATTTCATGCAAATGCATAAAAATTTGCATCACAGGCATACCCATGATCGGCTTCAACTAGATTTGGTTGAGCATATATGAGGTCCTGCAAGAAACCTAAATGTTTAATCCCTTATTTGTTTCTTATAATTTGAATGATGTTTGGTTGTTTTATCGAACCACGTGAGTGTGAACTAGTCATATGTAAGCAATATTTTAATTAGACTACCTAATCTAGTTTATTTTCTTGTCAAAATATACATTTATCTAGGTACTTTGTGCCAAAATATGCTAACAAATGAAAATTCTGGCCAGCACGGCCAAATAGATCATGCTGCTGGGCACGCCTAGCCGGACAGGCCGAACCCCGATCTAAAAGCGACCACGGCCCTACCCAAACGGATAGAAATAGACCGTTTGGGTCGTCCGGATGGAGATGCCCTTTAGTCCCGATTTGTGGCCGATCGGGACTAAAGGACTGGTCCTTACTTCCGATTTCATAGTTCGATTGGACAACCTAGACTAGAGCCCGTTTCAAACCGGTATTAGAGGCCCTTTTTATACTAGTGAATTTACGTTTAGCTCTTGTTATAAATCTTTGGCTATGACGTTGGTGCAATTTGACAATGCGGCTAGCTTAGGTAGCGATGGTAGTTGGTAGTGGAACGAACTCTGGAAATTAGAAGTGCCACCTAAAATTCAGAATTTTTGGTGGCGACTGATCAATTGCTTTATTTCATTTTTTTGAAAAGAGTATATATTAATATATTAGGGATACCAATTATACTCAGCCTCTGCAACAACGCGGCCTTACGTATGCACACAGCTCAGAAAAAAGACTCAAATCACCATCACTGCCCTCATATTTCCGCTTTCCTGATATTCTTCGCATTTGACTTCACCATGGCTCATTGAATGGCACTTGGTGGGAACAAACGGTAGAGCTTTGCAACGCTCCCGCTGAAATCAAACGGCTAGAAAAACAAGGTACACACGACCAAATACCTTCTGATCTAGCAATCTCCAGGCCTGATGCGCCCATTGGAGTTTGCCGGCGGAGCCTTCCGAAACTCGACAGTCTAGCCAGATCAACGAGGGCAAGCATCAAGCAGATCTTCTTCTTTGGGCGGGAGGAACCCTAGGATCGCCTCCATTATTCAGGTCAAACCAGCAGAGCCCACACCGATGGAGGCTACCGTCAATCGGAACGAGCGGGTCAACCATTATCCCTTTCGAGCCCATGGCCGAACCCAGAGATTGAGTGGGACTCCGGGAGCAACATCGAAGAAGGGCAGCCACTGCCGCCAGGTCCATACCAGCCCCCGTTCTGCTCTTTCGCGCCTCCCATCCGAGCCGCCAGCCTGCGTTGTTGGAGCGCTGCCGCCCGCAACCCGGATCCACTCACGCAGCCCCAATGTTCCTACCCCCTGCGTGAAGGAGATCGTCAGAGGCCACGTAAATCGCCCGTTACCTTTGGTGACCAAGGCGTGGCTGCCACCGCTGACCGAGAAGAGGGCACGACGGTAGCGGCCAGCGCGAGAGGGTCTGGCGATGGCCTGCTAGGGTTTTGAGGTGGGCGCCCTAGAGTCGCCTCACGCGAGCGACATGGGGGTGGCGGCTCAGATGTCGGTCGACAGGTGTTGCAGCGGTGGCACATGCCGAGTGACCAATGGCTTCATTCCTATTTTTTCATTTCGAATTTTTAGAAAAAAGAATGAGATGAAAGGGAGGTTTTTCTAAAGGAGCTTAGAACAGTTTGAGAAACTTTGGAAACATGTTTACCATAATTAAAACAAGCTCTTCAAAATGTATCTGAAATATTTGGGCACAACTGTTTTGGTTTTATTTAAAGCAAGAAAGAGGGAAAACGAGTATATAAAACCCTTCGAGTAAAATAGCAAAACCAATTGGGTGTTTTTAGGAAATGGTAAGAGCCACTAGTAGAAAAACGACCTTTGGTTTGGAGCCGCTCTGGCCTCTAGTCCCGGCCTAGTCTGGAACCGGGACTAGTGTGAGCACTAGTCCCGGTTCGTCCCGTTTTCAACGGCTACGAGGCAGCAACTGCCTAGTCCAAGTTCATTGGGACCTCTAGTCCTGGTTGGTAATACCAACCGGGACTACAACTCTGGCGCCAACGACCGGGACCCAGGAGAACATATTGTCCCGGGTGGTGCTATAAACTGGGACTAGAGATCATTATCTAGTCCCGGTTTTTAGCACCACCCAGGACTATATGTTTCCCCTATATATTCCCTGCTTTGAGCCTGCACGAACCCATGGACATTTCCTCCAAGCTAGCTCAAGTTCATCCTCATTTTTTGTCCACAGTTTGTAAATATTTGGTGGCATCTATCAATCCAAGCTTCTAAAAAGGTTAGCAACTTCAATCTTTCAGCTCTTATTGTTAGTTTACCTCAATGCTCAAGAAGTAGAGAGGAATTTCATGCTTAGAAGTAGAGGGGATTTTAGATGTGTAATTTTAAGCAAATTTTGATTATACAAAAAGTTACTGAAAGTTGAGATGTGTATTTTTAGAGTTTCGGAGCTCAGAATTGAATAAGGTTTTCACTGCTAGAGCAATAATTAAAAAGTAAACATTTTTTATGTTAACTATTCTGTCCAATTTCAAAATTGATGCATGTAAATTTATATATATGTCGTACACACTAAATTTTTAGATTTGAAAAAAGTAAATGTAGTAAAAATGATCCAAACTTTTTATATGATACAAAATTTTAATTATACTGCAGATGAGTCTGGAATGGATGTACAACGCTCCTCGAATGTCTGACACGTTCATTGAAGGAGTGCATTCTTTTCTCGATTTGGCTGAGGCAAACAAGCGGGATGGTTTTATATGTTGTCCATGCCGTGTCTCTCGGAATGAGAAGGATTACTCTTCCTCAAAAACCATTCACATCCACCTGATTCAGTCAGGTTTCATGTCCGGCTATAATTGTTGGACAAAGCACGAAGAAAGAGGGGTTATGATGGAAGACAATGAAGAAGAAGAGAATGATGACAACTATCCAATGTTTCCTTAGTACGGTGGTACTGCAATAGAAGACAATGAACAAGAAGAAGGTGAAGAACGAGCATTAGATGAGACCGCTGATGATCTTCGTTAGGCCATTCTTGATGCACGTAGCGAATGCGAAAATGAAAACGAGAAGAAGAAGTTGGAGCGCATGTTACAGCATCACAAAAAATTGTTGTACCCAAATTGCGAAGACGGCAACACAAAGCTCGGTACCACAATGGAATTACTGCAATGGAAGGCAAAGAATGGTTTATCTGACAAGGGATTTGAGAAGCTACTAAAAATTTGGAAGAAGAAGCTTCCAAAGGATAACGAATTGTCTGTTTGTACATATGAGCCAGAGAAGGTTATCTGCCCTTTAGGACTAGAGGTGCAGAAGATACATGCATGCATTAATGACTGCATCTTCTATCGCGGTGAGGAGTACGAGAATTTGGATGCATGCCCGGTATGCAGTGCATTGCATTATAAGATCATACAAGATGACCCTGGTGATGTTGAGGGAGAGCAGTGCCCCAGGAAGAGGGTTCCTACAAAGATGATGTGGTATGCTCCTATAATACCACGGTTGAAACGTTTGTTTAGAAACAAAGAGCATGCCAAGTTGTTGCGATGGCACAAATAAGACCGCAAGAAAGACTCAATGTTGAGACATCTCATTGATGGGTCGTAGTGGAGAAAAATCGATAGAGAGTACCCGAGCTTTACAGATGACGCAAGGAACTTAAGGTTTGGTCTAAGTACAGATGGCATGAATCCTTTTGGGGAGTAGAGCTGCATTCATAGCATATGGCCTGTAACTATATGTATATATAACCTGCCTCCTTGGTTGTGCATGAAGCGGAAGTTCATTATGATGCCAGTGCTCATCCAAGGCCCGAAGCAACCTGGCAATGATATTGATGTGTACCTAAGGCCATTAGTTGAAGAACTACTATATTTGTGGCGTGACGAAGGTGTACTTATGTGGGATGAGCAAAAATAGGAGCCATTTGACCTACGAGCGTTGTTGTTCATAACCATCAATGATTGGCATGATATTAGTAACCTTTCAGGACGGTGAAACAAGGTATACAATGCATGCACACATTGTTTAGATGATACTGAAAGTATATATTTGAATAAAGGTAGGAAGAATGTGTACCAGGGGCATCGTTGATTTATTTCAGCCACGCATCCCGCAAGAAAGAAAGGCAACCATTTCAATGGTGAGGCAGATCACTGGAAGAAGCCTATCCGCCATACTGGTGATGATATATTTTGTATGGTCAAGGATCTAGAAGTAATCTTTGGAAATGGTCATGGCGGTCAATCTGTTCCGGATGACGCTGACGGACATGCGCCCATGTGGAAGAAGAAATCTATACTTTGGGAGCTACTCTATTGAAAAGTTCTAGAGGTCCGCTCTGCAATCGACATGATGGACGTGACGAAGAATCTTTGCGTGAACCTGCTAGGCTTTATGAGCGTGTATGGAAAGACAAAAAATACGCCAGAAGCACGGCAGGAGCAGCAAGGTATGAAAGACCGAGATGACCTGCATCCAATGAAGACACATAAAGGACGTCTAAGTGCTGCCGGTTATGCTCTTACCAAGGAAGAGAAGGAAATATATTTTGAAGTCCTAAGAAGTATGAAGGTCATGTATGGTTTCTCGTCGAATATAAAGGGAATAATAAATATGGCAGAGAAAAAAATTCCAGAACCTAAAGTCCCATGACTTCCACGTGATTATGACGCAATTGCTTCCGGTTGCATCGAGGAGGATTCTACCGGAAAATGTTAGACTACCCATTATGAAGCTATGTTCATTCCTCAATGCTATTTCTCAGAAGGTAATCGATCCAGAAATTCTATTGAGGTTATAGAATGATAGGTCATTTTGTGAAAGTTTTTTTGACACAAAATAAATTTACCAAGTTTGGTATTTTTTCTTGCAACTATGTCACATAATATGACACCACGCGAAGTATTTACATGGTTCCGACCTTTTTTGAATTTCTTATGCCTGTTTTAATTTTTTTTTCAAACTATAGTCAAAACAACGGGCATGGAGATAGGTGATTAGCATTGCTAAAACTAGCATTGGATCTATGAAGAAGCATCACATTGTGAGTCTAGATATGATTTTTTTCAGAAAATCATAAGCATTAGATCATGTACCTGTAGTTAAAACCGGTCCCACTTCCTGCCAGTTAACAGATATTTGTCTTTTTGACCAGGGGTCATCGCGCATGTTTAATCCCGGTTGAGGTCTCCAACCGGGACTAAAGATGAACCTTTAGTCTCAGTGGGAGACAGCAACCGGGACTAAACCTTTAATCTATAAATAGGCATTCTTGTGAAGTTATGTCGTGAGTGTCAACATTATGTCGTGAGTGTCGACACTATGTCGTGCTGCTGGTACTATAAATAGACATCCTTATGAGTCCTCAGGCATCTCCAAGATGGTTTGCGAGAGCGGGGTTACCACTACGGCCAACTTGATTGAGATGCCGCCGGAGCCTAGTCCTCCGGCATCTTGCTTAAGCTGGCCATAGAGGCATTCCCTAATATGTGAAATTCGTTAGCTCCTAGGCATATTGATCTAGTTAGAGAAGTTGCAAGCTGTAAGATGGTGTGCGAGAGCAGAGACAACACTATGGCCAGTTTGAGGGAGATGCCACCGGAGCCCAGTCCTCTGGCATCTCCAACAAACTGGCCATAGATGAACTCCCTATAATGTGAAATTAGTTAGCTCCCAGACGTATTGATCTAGTTAGAGAAGTTATAAGCTGCAACATGGTGTGCGAGAGCAGGGAAAACACTACTGCCAGTTTGATGGAGATGCTGGCGGATCGAGTTCTCAGGCACCTCCAACAAACTGGCCATAGATGCAATCCCTAATATCTTCATAGTTCGGGAAAGTCGTAGTACAAAACGGTCCATTAGTCCCGGTTTTCTAACTGGGACTAAGGAATCGGGACTAAAGGCCCCCCTTTAGTCCCGGTCCAGCCATAAACCGGGACTATAACACTCAAGACATTTTATTAGTATTAAAAAACCGGGACTACATAATTGGGACTAAAGGCCCCCCTTTAGTCCTGGTCCAGCCACAAACCGGGACTATAACACTCAAGAAATTTTATTAATATTAAAAAACCGGGACTACGGAATCGGGACTAATGGCCCCCTTTAGTCATTCCTAGCCCTATAGTACACAGTTTCAGGGTCATCTTCGTCTTCGTCTTCATCTTCGTCATCGTCGTTGTTCCTAGGCGCACGCGGCTGGATCCTCAGCCTAACCATAGCATATTCCAGGGACACCTGCCACTCCAGCCACGGATTCACGATGCGTGGGGGAGGGGGCTCCCGCATGGCGATGTCGCTACGCCCGCAGCCTTCACCTCTGCCACCCTTCTTATGGCTCTGCAGCGGCTGCGAGCACCGCAGGCGAGGATGATCTTCTTGTGTGATGTAGCGCATCACACCAACGATAGTCTGGTTCTCCCACCACAGGAGGCGGCCGGATTTGTTGTGGTTCACCGGAGAAGGGCCATCACCGACGTACCTGGCGAGCTCCCTTTCCCTCCGGTTAGCGAAGAAGGCATTCCAGGTGTCATAGTTGTCGGGATCCTAATGGGGATCCATCCGCTGCTCTGTTGTGAGCTCGAGGTAGAAGTGGTTCATAATGGCCGCCTGGCGTGCGGAACCTTGAGGCACATGAGGGACAGGAACCCCTCCAGCGCTCAGCATCCAGTTGGCGGGCATACGGTAGCCCAACGAGCATGGGTAGCTAGAGGTGCACAGTGCCTCGGTCTCCTCGAGAGTCAGGATTGCCCAGTATGCGGTGTCCATTGTTGTGAGAGGGGAAGGTGTGTATGTTTGGATGGCCAAGACGGTCATCCTAGATATAGAGGGAAAAATGGCGGGAAGCGAAGGGAAATGGCGGGAAAAAATGACCGGAATAAAAGGCGGGAAAAAATGGCGGGAAGCGAAGGGAAATGGCAGGAAAGATATCTTTAGTCCCGGTTAGTGGCTCTTTATATAGGGGTCCCTCTTTATATAGGGGTCGAAAAAGAAGCTCTATTTCCCGTCGCCCGAAGCCTCTTTATATAGAGGTCCCTTCATGAAAGTTGTTATGCTTGACCTAATGAAGTCGATGCCAAATATACGGCCGGAACTATATGGCCGGAATAAAATTCCTGCCGTATGGTTGGTCCTTAAAGCTTCAACGTTCACTTCACGGCTCCTGGTTTATTTGACATGTTGGAAATCCTGTATCTTTGGCATTTATGTAGTGATTCCCATCATCATACGTCATTATCTGCGTAGGGAAAAATAGCAAGAAAGGATTGCATACCCCTTTGATCATTAGGCATTAGTGGCAGGTTTTAGAGAGATATTTCATCAAATATATGAATAATATCTAGTTTAAATGCGGACATGGATGGCTATATTTCACAGCCATCAAACTCCCCAAGCTTAAACTTGATTGTCCTCGAGCAAGAAAACCAAAATCAAAAGGGAACTCGGCATTTAAACTGAAATAACGAGATGATGATCTTACTCATGATTGGTAGTCTCATGTTTCCTCCACTTTATTAAGCTGAAAACCTTCAGCGTAGATAGAGTAATGGCAAGCATATCATATGGGTTTCAAGAATTCTTATAGCGCAGCAAAATTATTGTAAGCATGGATGATTCAAAAGAGTACACTTTATTCCATATCATGTAATCAACTCATGAGCTTGCCTTTGAACAATAAAGTATAATCATGTAAAATTAAGAGTGTGAGATTTCGTCATGAAAATCATATACACTAAAGTATCTCAATTCTCCCAGATCAATAAATTAAGACTTTTCAAGCACTACTTTTCTATTCATTGTCCTTCAAGAATTTCAGTTCTTAAGTAATTGGGACCATGCCAAAAAAATCATTAGTTTATCGGGCTGTGATGGACACTCATAGCATCACTAACGTTTTTGTTCCTTTTGCATAATGATTTCTCATATCAGCCAGATGAGTGATTCCATCATGTTTACAGCTACCCGGGAGTGCCAAGAATCTTACCCATTATAGCATTGCTGCTACATATGTTTAATCAACTCATAGCCAAAATCTAGGAGTTTCCTGCATGAAGATCGTTCGTAGGCTAGCGGAGTTGTTGGCGTCCCATGAAGTTTGACACGCATAAAGCTACATCATTCTTATGATTCACAAGTCAAACTTTGGCATGCTCACAAAAAATGCGAAACATTAATTCAATTGAACAAATCTTTTCAAAAAGAGCTATCAAGTCAATCATTATTTTTCGTGGTGTTGAGTGTCTCTAGGAATAGGCTTTCAAGACTAGACACTACAACACCCAAGTCTTCAATTTGTGAGAAGAATTTTTTTAGGCAAGGCTTGGTTAACTACAAGAGCTGGAACAAAACGTACCCAATTAAATACCCATGCAAACAAAATTCTACCACAATATAGAGACTCACTCCACCGATATAACATCTTAACATTACTACTAACTAGCTTGGGTTTCTCAAACTTCAAAAGTGGGGAGTCATAAGGCATACCTCTCATGTTTGGTTCCACTTCTCTCTTCCCTTTTTATTTGTTTCTTGGAAACTCGAAGTCGATCACTCTCCTGAAAACACATGAGAACTTCGAGGCGAAAAGAAAAAGAAAGAGGGAAAATAAAGATAAAAGGAGATATCTTTTTGTGGTTTTTGAAATGGGGAATTAAAGAATAGAAAATTGGCGGCAAAGCCCGGCTTGAAAATCTCAAACAAAATAATATAACTAAGATAAAGTGTTGGGGAAACCAACATGAGTTCTTATAAACTCAAATAAAAGCATAACCTCGAAAATAAAGAAAATGAAATCAAAATATAAAAATAGATAGAAAACCTCCCCAAGCTTAGGCTTTTGCAAGCCCTTCAAATCATTGTGGTGGGGGAAAAAGTTGTAACTCCAGTCCGCAAATTGAGTTGATAAGTTACTTGTTGTTTCTCGGAGGTTCAAGGCGAGATTATGCATCCCCTCCACAGTTCCTCCAAGTTCTTGGAATATGTGGCGAACCGGCTTGGTGGTTGCTCCTCCTGATGAGGGACTTCTTGCTCCTCCTATTGGTCCTCATCCTTTTCTAGAATCTCCTCCTGGGGTTGGTGTTGCTCAACATGCAAGTCATAAAGCATGCTTCCTTCCTCGATATAGAAAATACCATTAGGCAAAGGAGTGGGGTAGAGACGCCCAGCTCCAGCAATATGCAGATAATAAACACCACCTCTCCTAGTAAGCATTCCACAAGCCCTCAAAGTAGACAAACCAACATGTCTCTCACCTAGTACCGGTTGTAACTCACCTAGGTTGATGCCTAGGACATTGGAGAGCACGGTGATGATGCCTCCATAAGTGATTGGTCCTTGGCTTTGGGAGGATTGGTACTCCAAGTAGCGCACAAGAATTGTGCCCAAGTGAAGTGAAAAGTTGTCATAGTTGAAAGCAGCTTTTGCAAGGACTAAGATGTCCTCCTCATTGAGTCTTGTAAACTCATTACGCGTCTGCAAGGTTTTAGCAATAACATGGAACAAATAGCGAATAGTAGGATGTTGAATATTTTTCCCTTTGCTAACTCTAGAAGTAAAGCTCATTCTATTATAGCAGAGTTCAGGGGATGGTTCTATGCTGGTAAAATATGTGCGTAAAGCATTATGATCATTGTTGGGTAAACCAAAATAGTTGCACCATTCATCAAGTGATAATGAATAATTATTGTTTATGAGTGAGAAAGAAATTCTATCCTCCCCATGCCATGCTTTAACAGTGCTTTTCAAAGAACTAAGAAATTCAATGGTTAACCGGCGATAGGTTGGTGCATTATGAAATACAAAGTTTTGTAGGCCAACTCTATTGCAAACTAAATTAAAGTCATCAGAAATACCGAGTTGGTTCAATGTGACGGGGCAAGCCCACTTGGTTGCCTTGACTTCTCGGTTTTTGATCATGTTGAAACGATCACGGTGGGACTCATCCTTGAACCGAATCCCCATGCGTTCCTGAGCTGCAGCCCGAGAAGAACTAGCGGCGGCAAGAGCACATGTCTGGCTCCTCATGTTCAACTTCTAAAAATAAATAAGAAAGAGAAATATAAAACTTTTTGATCCAACAGTAATAGTCATAGCATAATCCTCATCATAGCACACCAAAGATTCTCCTCAACATAATAATCTAGGCAAGATAATCAGGGAAACTAGTTCCAAATAAGTCTCACCCTAGATTGACAATAGATCAGAGATGAATTCGTGAAAAGTAATTGGAGGATCGGAGGAGAAACATACCATAGATCACTTGTGTGCGAGGAAATCGAACGAAATTTAGTAGGGGTGAAGATCCCTTGAGGTTTTGAGAGAGCTTGGAGGTAGAAGAGAGAAAAAGGATTGATGTTTTGATGTTTTGGGTACCTCCCCGTGTGTTTAAGTGGACGGACGCAACTATACGGTTGCAAATATATGGTCGGAACACTTGTTCCTGCCGTATAGTTGGCATGATAGCAAAATTTTAGGGTTTCTTTCCTAGCGGCTATAACTATACTGCCGGAAGTATACAACCGGAACTTTTGTTCCCGCCGTATAGTTGGTCGTCAATCCTTCTGTATCCTGAGATGAAGATTTGTCGATGTCTCAAATAACTATACGGCCGGAGCTATACGGCGGGAATTTTTATGCTCTCCGTTGTGTTGGTCGTTAAAGCTTCTGTACACATCAAAAAAATTCTATTTCTTCAATAATTACTTTTTAGCTGAAACTTAGCGAAACACCTTGTTTTGACAAAAAAATGACAGACTAAATTGTGGACCAACTTTGGCATGTATAAAGCAGGAATTTTTAGACCGCTGAATCTCTCCCTCTCACAGGAGTTTTCTAGCACTCTTTATTCTATATAAAACTTAAACTAAAACTTAAAAAATTTACTCAAACCTTAATATCACATGGGTTGCCTCCCATGCAGCTCTTTTATGGTCAATAGCTTAACCTTGATGTTGCTCACTTAGGACATATGAGTGGAACACCCACTCCATAGTAGTTGGCCCTCAAAGTGATGGCCTCCTTCTCATCTTGCTTGGCTTTCTTTTTCCTAGGGAAATGAATAACAAATGTATCCCGCGAAGGCAATTGAAGCTTCACGTTCCCTTCATGCAAATTAATCAAAGCCTTAATAGTTCTTAACAAAGAGCGGCCTAATATAAAAGGAGCAGTAGCATCTTCAGGCATGTCAAAAATAAGAATATCAATAAGAGCAGGACAGTCTTTAATGTACACTAAGGTATTCTCTTTAATGCCTACTGCTTGTTTATCGGTAGAATCTTCTAGATGTAATTTTAGTTCGGTGATTTCAAAAGAGCCAAGATTTAACTTGTTAAAAAAACTCTTTGGAATTGTTGAAACACTTGCACCTAGATCACACAGTGCAACTATTTCATTAGACCCAATTTTAATCTTAATAGTAGACTCAAACATATCATCTAGCTTAACAGGCAATTTTTCAGCAATTTTCTTATGTTCTTCCTCAAGCTCACGTACCTTTATTGCTACTTGATTAACAAAGTGTTGATACATGGCTTCCTCATTTCCTTCACTTACCAGAATCTTGACATTGATCCTTTTTACAAGATCTTCACTGTGTAGTTCGGTGAGGGATCATTGCTATAATCAAGGTCTTCAGGCTCCTCCCTTTGGATTCGTATCATCTTGAGGTCTTCTACTAGATTGGGCTCAGCTTTATCTGAAAATTTAGCTAGAATGAGAGTTTGATTCTCGGTTATTTACCTAGTTGTGCCTCAACAATCCTTGTTCTTTCTTGGAGGGCCTGCAAATCATTCCTCAAACTAACAGCTTGGTTAGATAATTTACTAAGCATAGCATCATGGTTCTCCGTGATTTTGACTAAAATATTGTTTTTCTCATTTTATGAGTCCATGAAATATTTAAGAGTTTTTTGGTGACAAGGGTTTAACTCATCAATGCCCATTGTTATGAAATTGGGTTTTGGAGAAGGAGGGAGCGCTAGAAGTCTCGATCGGCTAGCAAACAAGCACACAGGGACGCAAGGTTTACCCAGGTTCAGGCCCCGTAGAGGTCCCTACTCCTGCTTGTCTCCTCGTGGAATTATCAGAGGAATCGAGGATTACAATGTTGCGCAGATGCAATCTGGCGAGGGTTGTGGAAACTAGGGTTGCGTGTGTCCTCCTCACCGCCCCCTCCTAGCCTTTATATAGATAGGCTAGGTCCCGGGTAGCAGGTCGAGTCGGTTACAGGTTAGGGTTTTCCCCTTTGAACTTTCTATCTTTAGCTTCTTCTTGTTCTTCAAGCAATCGAGAGTTCGTAGGCTACTCGAGTTCTCTCTTTGGGACTTGGCGACACCGTGGGCTTCCGCTATATCCAGGCCGTATATACCAAACTCGAGTACCTATAGGGTATACCCATGTCACTTGGAGACAACTATTACTTGATGCCATATTATTATTAGAGTTACCTGCCAGACAAGAATAATGTTTCTGAAAGTTTGGATTATAATTCTTCTTCCAAGCAGGGTTATAATCATTATGAGCTATGAAGTCTATTTCTTCAATAGTTGGTTCGGGAGTAGCTCTTACTGGGGTTTCCTTACCTTTAACGGCTAATATGAGCTCATCCAACTTAGCATTGAGTTCTTCATTTTCTTGAGGTGTGATGGAGTTCACCTTCTTCGTGTTTGATCTTTCCACATGCCATTGGGCATGGTTGTCTTGCATATTGTCTAGCAGCTGCTTTGCTTCGGTAATTTGTTTAGCCATAAATGTTCCTCCAGCTACAGTATCTAGCATAGACTTAGACACAAGGTTAAGAGCATTATAAAATAAATGGAGAATTCACCAATCTTCCATCCCATGGCTGGGATAGTTTCTCATGCATTCTTTCATTCTCTCCCATGCAAGCGCTAGTGGCTCACGCTCTTCCTGCCTGAAACCAGTAATATTAGATCTGAGTTGCATAGTTTTTCGGGTGGAAAGAATTTAGTTATAAATAGAGAAGTACATTCCACCCATGATGAAATAGTATTTCTAGGCAAAGATAGCAACCATTCTTTTGCTCTTCCTCTAAGAGAGAAAGGAAATAAGCGCAACTTGACCGCGTCAGGGTCAACATCTTTAATGCACATCATATCACATATTTCAATAAAAGTATTTAAATGCATACATGCATCTTCAACAGCAGAGCCTCCAAATTGATTATGTTGAACCAAACTTAAATAGTGGGGCTTAATTCATAATCTCTAGCAACAATTGCTGCCTGCGTAATAGGAGTACGCAAATAATCATTGTTGGGAGTTGCAAACTCCCCTAGCTTCTTTTCAGCCATACTTCCTATGTTTTTGTATTTTCTTAAATAAGTACTAATGATGATAAAACCAGAATTAAAAGATTAACTGTTTTTTTTGGTTTTTCAAATAAAGACTGAAAGCAAAATAACAAAATTAAAAAAAAAACTAGCAAGCTTCCTACTAACCTCACCAAGGTAACTATTGCTTCCTGGCAACGACGCTAGAAAAAGGGTTGATACCTTCGATTCGGATTACAGATGTAGTATAGCTCTTTTTCCCTTGTAGACCTTGGTTTATTGAATCCTCGGGAAGCAGAAAGCAAAGTGGGATTACTTAAACAAACCTTCGAGATTTTTATAATTCCTTTTGCATTTTCACCGGACCAAGAGTTTGCGATATTTTTGTTGTTGTTGATGATGCAGAGAGAGAGGGCCTAGGGCCTTCGGTTTTCACCAGTAGCTGTGGAAAACATATGATGGGAATAATAGATAATAATAAAGTATGCATGTAATCGTTAGAGCAAGATAATTATATGTGGGCAATGCATCCATAATTGTTATCGCCTCCGAACCGCTTATAGCAATAACCTACTAGTCTGATCCATAGGAGAAAGAGAACTAATGATATGCATAGTGATGTCACCATTAATCCCAAGTAAATTCCTCACATATAGCCGTACTACCCCTTCTGTCACTGGGGTTCCCATCCTCCAGATCAGTCATTACTCACACTCCCTTTACCTAGATCAATCGTCAGCGTTTTGGGTACCTGACAAGTCCTTAGATTGAGGAAAGAGAGGGTACTCAATCATCATGTCATACAAACTAATACATGATCCCATCTATGATAAATAACATGCATAAAAAGCTACATGGCTAGGCCGAATCCCTTAGCCCAAGGAGAATTGCTGACACCTAGAGATGAAATCAACAATCATAAACATTGTAATAGAGATCATAAGGTTGATAGCAAATAGTCTTACAATGTCGCCAATTGGAGAAGAGATCTACTATTACATGTGGTGGAAGATGGCTATGGTGGTGGAGAAGGGTTTAGAGGTTTAGATCTAGATCTATTCCTCCAGCGTGGCGGCTTCTGGTGGCAGGGAGAGTTGGGGTCAAAAAAGAAGCTCTATTTCCCGTCGCCTGAAGCCTCTTTATATAGGGGTCCCTTCACGAAAGTTGTTTTGTTTGACCTAATGAAGTCGATGCCAACTATACGGCCAGAACTATACGGCCGAAATAAAATTCCCGCCGTATAGTTGGTCGTTAATGCTTCAACATTCACTACACGGCTCCTGGTTCCTTTGACGTGTTGGAAATCTCGTATCTTTGGCATTTATGTAGTGATTCCCATCATCATACGTCATTATCTACACAGGGAAAATTGTAAGAAAGGATTGCATACTCCTTTGATCATTAGGCATTAGTGGCAGGTTTAGAGAGATATTTCATCAAATATATGAATAATATATAGTTTAAATGCGGACGTGGATGCCTATATTTCACAGCCATCATCTGCCTCCAAGAAACCAAGCTCGAGGAGGTTGATGACGCCATCATCTCCTCCATGCTAGGACCAAATTTCATGGAAAACTACGCATTCCTTCCTGCCATCCGCACGAGGGGTTGTACTATTTTGGATGCCTTATTCTCCCTCTCATACGTCCATGCCACTACGAGCACACTTTCGGCCACGATCACCATGCTTAGCTAGGGTACACAGTGGACCCTAACGTGCATTTTTGGGCTGCAAGGAGACCAAGAGAAATTAGTGTTCATTGAGGAACTACGGGGGCTTAAGACGCTGGTTCGGGAGGCCTGGCTCCTTATGGGAGACTTCAACATCATTACAAATAACAAGAATAACTAAACATCGACCGTCATCTCATTCGCAAGTTTAGAGAGGCCCGAGCCTTCCTTCAACTAAAATACATGTCCATGATTACAAGACGCTTCACCTGGTCAAATGCGCTAGATGACCCTGTGTTAACCAAGATCGACCATATGTTTTTCTCCGATGATTGGGATGTGCTTTTCCCAGATTCTCATATTTAGGCCATCACTTCAGCTTGCTCATACCATGCTCCCTCCTTCTCCAAGGAAGTGTTATCTCAAGTAGGAAGCCATCTTTAAAGTTTGAAGAGTTCTGACTTCGCATGCAAGGCTTCAAAGAAACTTTCACTAAAGCGTGGAATCAAAACATTCAGGCCACCGACCCTGTTCGCCAGATTCACATGAAATTCTCTTGCACCGCTAAGGCGCTTAATAAGTGGCAATGTCAAAGCATCGGAGACTTACAACACCAGATATCCATGGACAAGGAGATCATCTGGCACCTAGATCGAGAAAAGGAGTCTCGACTGCTTACTGGAGAGGAAAGAGACCTCCGACGGCAGTTAAAATATTCCTACCTAGGTCTCCTTTCCATCCACAAAATTGAAGGGAATATGCTCGAGGGGCAATAATAAAGTGGTTATTATCTTATTCCATGTTTATGATAAATGTTTATTTTGCATGCTATAATTGTATTAATTGGAAACATTAATACATGTGTATTTAATAAACAAAATACAAAGTTCCTAGTAATTCCTCTCATATAAACTAGCTCGTTGATTAACAAGATGATCAAGGTTTCCCGATCATGGACATTGGATGTTGTTAATAACGAGGTCACAACATTGGTGGAATGATGTGATGAACATTCATCCGAAGTGTAGCATTACGATCAAAGTCATTATGTCTATAATGCTATAACATCATATGAAGTCATCCTAGTCCTTAGACCATGAGATCATGTTAATCACTAACACCGGAAGAGTACCTTGATAACATCAAACGTCACACCATAATAGGGTGACTATAAAGGTGGGTTCAATGCTACGAAGGTGTTATGTAGAGACTCATGGATCAAGAGAGGGATTTGACCATCCCGATGACGGATAGATATACTCGGGGCCCTCTCGGTGATATCACATTGAAATAGCTTGCAAGAAAGTGATGTGATCACTAGAATGTTATATCACGGGAACAAGAAAAGAGTGCATGTCGGTAACGAGATCAAACTAGGTATTTGGATACCGATGATTGAATCTCGGACATGTAATATGTCTCAAGACAAAGGGATTTAGTTACAACATTAAAGGTTCACACGATCACAAGAGTCATCGTTGAATATGTGGGAGTTGGTACGGATCTCCAGGTCCCACCGCTGATTATTGATCAGAGAGGAGTCTCGGTCATGTCTGTATTATTCGCGAACCGTAGGGTGGCACACTTAAGGGATACTGACACCATTTGGAGCAAATATGTATCAGATAAATATTTAAGAAAGAGCTAGAATCATTTCGATGGAAACCAGAATTGTTTCGGGTGAAATTGCAGAAACTGGTTCTGCATGTGATATTGAAATGTTGTAGGGGTTTTATGTGAATGTTTGTTAGTTAAAGTAATTCAAAAAATTCTGAATAAAATTAATAAAAGAGTTTTATTAAATTAGAGAGCATTAAATTTGAGAAATTTAATGCATTTAAAGTGAAGACTTTGAAGGGGAATGCTAAGGGGCAAATTTATGTGGAGGGGGTTACTACCACATGAATGGGGAGGTGAGAGGTCATCCCCCATGGGGCACCGGCCATGGGGAGGGGTACCCCCTCCTCCTATAAAAGGCCCCCTCTCACTCCTTCTTCCTCACACCTCCTCGTGAAGGATCTCTCTCCCCCTCTAGTTATTCCCCATGGTCTCGGATTAGCGAGATACATGTTCCTGGTGGCTTTATCTTGAAAGGAGTTGTTGCTTCCTCTACTTTGCTGGAGCGAGGGACGGAGGTTGTTGGGGTACCGGATGTGTGTACGATCACGGATGCACCGCTGCTTTGCGGTGCTGGACTTGTTGGTGCTGGACTTGCTAGAGCTGGATCAGATGGACGTGCTAGAGCTGGACCTGCTAGACTTGCTGGACTTCATCATGATCTTGAGATTGGCAAGTGTATGACTACATCATCGACGATTTCCATCTCGTTAACAAAGCTTTGTTGTCTCGAGGGTATGTTCTATATGGATGTATATCCACCCGTTGCTTGTATCTAATAGATAGATCTTGGCGTATAATAGTTCCCATCGTAGGAAATTTTTTGTTTTCTATGCTGCGAACCCAAAAGTGGTATCAGAGCCTTATCTGTACGTAGGTGCTTTGCACGGGTAGTACACATATGTTTATATGTGGGCGATGATGATCATGTTATTGCTTCTTTCATGTATTTTGTATATTGGTGGCATAGTGGGATGAAGCGGCCCGGACTAACTTTACATGTCCTCGCACATGAGACCGGTTCCACGACTGACATGCAACTAGTTTTGCCTAAGTGGCTAGCGGGTGTCTGTCTCTCCTACTATAGTCAATATCTGATTTACAACGAGTTGCTAATAAGTTAGTTATCATCGTTGTGGTTCCATGTTCGTAGGTAAGAACGGTTCTATCTCCGAAAGCCCTAAGCCACGTAAAACTTGCATTAGATAAATTAAAGGCGTCTAGTTTAGATTGTTGCTGGGCTAGTGTCTTGATATGGTAATGTTGTAAGTTGATGTATAGTTGATACCCTTACAACACACTTAACGTGTAAGTTCCATAGAACTTGGCCTTACACACAAAGGAATGATAGAGATCATACAACGATGCACATGCATGATAGTGATCAAATGCATGGACCATGTTATCCCACTTTACACATATGATGTTTGCATCTTATATTGCTAGTTTGGCGTTTTAGTAGCATTATAAGATGATCCATCATTTAGACATCAAGATAAAAATATGTTCTCCCTTAAGTACGCATTGTGTATGTTTTGCCGCTCCAAGACATTACGTGATGATCGGGTGTACTTGAATCCACGATCATATTTCGGGTGTAAGATAGTTTTACACACGCGAGTACTAAGGTTCTTACTTGGCGAGCCTATCATGTACAGACATGGCCTCGGAACACGGACCAAAAGGTTAAGCATGAGTCATATAGTTGATATGATACCCATATTGATGCTCGCCATTGAAGCTACACCAACTCAAGTGATGATCGGACTTGGTGTAGTGGATTTGGTTTATGTAATCACCAAAAAGACACAAGGGATGTCATTTTCGAGTGGGAGTTCATTTCTAATTTGGATTAGTCGAACTCAATTTATCACAAACTAAATTAAAGTGAATTAGCATAACTTATTGTAGTCATTGGTATCTGTTTACTACGTTATGCTTAGTTTTAATTGAGATAAACTATACAATTCTGGATATTTTCTTTATGAACTGGTATCGTATTGTTTTGAATCTCAATTTTAAAAGTCCTATTGCAAACTTTCAGCAAACTCTATTTACTCCATGAAGTTTAATAAGTAATATTAAATTGAGAGTAAGAATTCCAATGTTAGCATCTAAAGTATCATGTTTGCCGACATGATTCTTGATATTCAAAAGTTATTTTTAGTATCGAGGTTATCTAGGAGCTGAAAGGATTGTTTCAGAAGCCATCATGCGTGGAAGATATTTTGATATCTGAAACAATATTTATGGTTGCAATATGATAGAGTATAATTTGGCAAAATACATGTTCTCACATTGTATGAGAATTTGCGAAGGTTGGAGACGCTAGACATCCTAATCTCCTGAAAAGGTTTTGGGAACTGACATTATACTCACAATTCATCCTTATAAGCCATAGTAGCTTGATAATGAAAGTTGTCATGATAAGGATGAATAGAAGATGTAAGTAAAATGTTTACTACACTAAAAGATTACTAAAAAATGGATTTTTGAAAGAACACCAAACCTTTGATGATGGTGATCTACTTCAAAGTGCAAGTCCAAAGGTATTAGTATTTTACTATACATGGTTTGGACTATGTGTCATATGTATGGCGCCACTGTTGATGTTGATAGATTCTTATAAAAGGGAAAGGAAATGCTGAAAGAGAACCTATAAAATATTTGGCAAGGTGACCCGCTACCCCAATGCTCTTCATCCTCGCCATCAACCCCACAGCGTATTCTCGCCAAGGCTACTCGGAGTGGGATTCTAAGCCCTATAAGATCTCGGTCGACTACCTGCAGGATCTCCCTCTACGCCGACGATGCTGGAATCTTTGTGAACCCAATAAAAGAGGAACTCTAGGCCATGGCTACCATTCTGGACTGTTTTGGGAAAGCCGGTGGCCTCATTACAAACATGTCCAAGACGGAGGTCTTCCCGGTGAGATGTGATGAAATCAACCTTGAATACATTCTCTGCACTTTCCCTGCCAAGCTCGTATCTTTTCCCGACAAATATTTGGGCCTCCCTCTCCATTTTCGATGCCTCCATAAAGTGCATTTGCAACCCCTCATCGACAAGATTGCCGGAAAGCTCACAGGATGGATGGGCAAAAACCTCGCATGCCCCGGAAGAATCACTCTTGCGAAGACGGTGCTCATGGCCACTGCAGTATTCCATGGCACTGATATTCCTCTATCCAAGTGGGCTTGTCAGAAGATAATAAATATTGTTAGGAACTTTGTTTGGGCTGGAAAGGAAGGGGGCACGCTGCCAGTGGACATGCGCTAGTCAACTGGAAGACTGTTTGTAGACCCAAGAATTTGGGAGGCCTTGGAATGCCTGATCTGGAACACACTGGAAGAGCCCTCGGGCTTAGATGGCCATGCCTTCAATGGAAAGACACGCATCTCGCAGCTGGGCTGGATCAAAGCTACCTTGCGACAATGCTGATATGGCCCTCTTTCGAGCTTCCACGAAGATCACAATCGGTGATGGGGAGACCGCTTACTTCTGGCACGACAACTGGTGTCGTCTTGACCCTCTCAAGCTTTGGGCGCCCGACCTATACAATATTGCTTCTAGGAAAAATCGAACTGTCACAAAAGAATTTAGAAAAATTGGGTTTTAGCAACAGTAATTGAGGGGTTTAGCAAGATCATGTCAATATTCTGGAATGTGCTATGATGCATGATGTCGAGACGTAGAAACAAGCCAAACAGAAAGAAGGCTACTCTCTAGGCTGTTACGGTTGTCCACGTGTTGGAAGGTAGATTATGTCCGTGTAGTCCTGGTAACCTAGAAACGGCGTGCACTTTAAATACGCGCTAAATAATTAAACACCTGCATATTATGACACGAGATTCTATAGGATTTTGTCAACCTGCAAGATTCTCTCAAATCCGCTCTATTTGTGCTCCAAGCTTTGCGCAAAAGTAAACGCTTCAACATGATTTTGTCAACTCTTAGGATTCTTGCATATCCCAGCACTCTTTGCTCTCTAAGATGTGTTGTTTCTATATGTGCGGAAGTAAACGCTTGCATGTTATGACACGAGCTTCAACCTGATCCATTCAGTTTCTAAGATTATCACATATATCCACGCTCCAAGCTGTGTTGTTTAAATATATATCCTTTAATTTACGCTCTTCTACTTAACGTTTTCAACTTGTAAGATTCTCACATATCTTCTCTCCCAGTTGTGTGGTTCAATATTTATGTGCATTTTCATCTGATAAGATTTTTTCCATATTAGCTTTCTCTGCGCTCGAAAAACGAAGCATATATAACATACCAGTCACTGATCCAAGCATCGCACAAATTGTCATAACTAATGTGTATATGGCTATATTACAATGTTTCTGTTTAAATTTATTAAATTTTCAACAGATATTTGGACGAACATGAATTAGTGCAATTTTCTTTGCTTTGCTAGAACTGTCAATATTGAGAGTTTTTGTTCCATTCATACTACCTACTAACTAAAAACTACCGCTGCCATCATTCTTTGAATTTCTGAATACTACACCAAAAGAATTCTAATGTCTTATTATGAATTATAAGTATGCTTGCAATTGCTTAGCTTATGTATGTGATCGTTTCAGTATATTAGAAAAATATCCGTAAGAAAGCACGGCCATGTTTGCTATTACTCTAAATAAAAGCCATGTGTACAAAAAACCTGGTAATGTAGGAGGCATGCCTTTCCGAAGTTATGTAAATACACCATGATTTATCTAATGCAATGTTTTCTATTTCGTAAATATACCACATCATATTTCATAATTCATAAGGTTCATCGAATAAAGTTGAAATAATATAGTGAACCCAATGCTAAATTAATGTGACATCGTAGCAACACAGCGGCTCTGTGCTAGTATATACTAACTCTGTAACATCCCAAAATTCTCCTATTTTGGAATGTTAAAAATAAAATTAATAAGTTGATTGAATTGTTGATCTTGTTGAAATTTCTGAATAAAAAGATCCTTTTGTTGTTTGTTTGAAATTTCACCAAATCACATTAAAAGAATGGGTTATATGACCATCCAATTGGTTGGGAAGTTTGTAAAGATCCAAAGCTTTTAGTTTGCATTGCATCATGCAAATCTTTAATCAAAGCCCCCAGTTGGTTTTCCCTGAATAACCATCTAATAACTTATATGCATAACGGCATATGGATAAATTTTCTATGACCAAAAACAGTTCTTATGATGCTCATGGTGTGTATTTTGAATTTACAAAAATTTAGAAACAATTTTCAGCTCATTTGGCTGGAGTTATAAAGAAAAAGTTATACGAGAAATACTAAAACAGAAAAGAATAAAAAAAACTAAGCCTAACCTAAACGGGCCAGCCGGAGCCAGCCCGTACCCTACCTACCGCACGCCCTAGCCGCGCGCAGCACGCAGCGAGCCCGCAGCCGCGGCCCAGCTTCAGCCCGCTCTCCTCCCCTCTCACGCTGACAGGCGGGTCCCACCACTTCTTCTTTCCCTGAGTCGCTGGAGACCGGGATGAACACGGTTCATCCTCCCGTTTTGAATCCCGATCGATTCAGCTGTTTCCGTTCTGATTTTCTTGCCCCTTCCGCACGAGATCACCCCATATAAACCCCCATCACCTCCTCGTGTACCTTTTCGCCTTTTTCCCGGAACCCTAGCACCCTACTATCAAGTTCCGATCCGCCGCCACCGGTCACCTCAGATCGATCTGGAAACCCGAGGTTCTGACCCTCCCCTCGTCTTCCTTTCCCTCTTATCCTCTTCCCCTCGATGCATCGTGCCTCTCTGACCTTGTCTCTATCTCCCCAGATCGCCAACGCGTCCGGGATTTCTCGCCGGAGTAACACAGCCGCCGTGGAGCTCCATCCGACCATCACCGTTGCTATAGGAAGCAAAGGACGTCACCGAGGATACCCGCGAGACTGTAGTAACGCGGCACACCCCGTCATCCACTCCGCCATCCCATGGACTCGCCGGAGCACTGCCAGAGGCCACCTCCGGGAGCTGCCGCCACCCACCGTCGTCGACGTGACGCCGCTGGCTCGCCATCGTCAACGTCGGCCGTCCGATCTAATCTGGGTGGACCAGACCTCTTAGAGCCGAGCCAAGCCGAGCCGGAGCCGGGAGCTCAAGCCGACACCAAGCCGAAGAGCGAGCGGCCGCCCCCACCGTCCGATCAAGATCTAGAGGTTGTAGATGATTCACTTAACCGAAGAGGTATCAGCGAATCAGATCTCGCCACGTCATCGCCACATCTCTGTCTTTTTGAAAATAGATTAAAATAGGCAGAAAAGTTTATAATCTTGCAAAAATCATAGGAAAATATTTGCACATCCTAAAATAGCTTATAATATATTAATGGATTCATAAAATTGTGTAGAATATTATTATGCTAATAGATCTGTCTTGTACTACACATATTTACTGTAGTAATTTAATTGGTTTAATAGCCCTTTTAGACTAATTAAATTCATAGTAAATTATTCGTAGATCTGAAAAATATAAATAATATGTCCCCAGATTCACAATTTCACGAAGAATACATATCTGGTCTTAGATATAATTTTTGAATAGGTAAATATTTTAAATGATTTAAACTCTATTAAAGAGTAAATAAATCATAGAAAAAGATCCACAACTCCGTTTAGGTTGAATCCAATTCCTACTGGTTCGTATTAATGTCCTCTATCCAGTAAACTCCAGAACCAAATTGAATTCGACAATTAGGGCAGAAGTCAAAATGGAACTTTTAAAACCTCTTTTTTGGTCTTCTATATTTAATAATAAATACCCTATTGCATTAAATAATCTCCAACATGCATCATATGATCTAATACCATTCCAAGAACTAATATTAAATCATTATGCATGGTTATGATAATCATTGTTGTGTTTGCTATGGTTGCAATTGTTTTTATTGGAACTACTTGTCCTTGCGTTAGATTGTGCGGAGAGTGCGGTTGATGCGAAGGAATTCAATCGTCACAAATATTATTAACATAAGGCAAGTTACACCACTTGTTCATGTTCTGACTATGCATTTTTTACTCTTCAAATTCTGTAGCATGCATGTGTAGGATTTTGGTAGATTTTTCTTAGTACTATTTTGCAAGTGCGGTTTTGTAGTATGCCATGAGTAGCTCTATGCTTAGGATTTTCTATCCCAATAGGTTATCCTGTTTTTCTAAGTTATGCTGGCTATGCTATATACTTATATATATCAAGTACCGTTGGGAGGGTTCGAAAGTCTCAAGAATTTTCTAAGTATGAGAGCTCTCTCGAGCGAACTATTATTCTCAAAACTCCCTTCAAAATAAAACTAAGTTTTCCTTCTGGGCGGAATGGTTGTCGGGTCAACGAGTGGGATTTTGGTGGAGGACGGCCGCCCAGGAATCAAAGAAGTCTGCCATGTTTCAGAATTCAGAAGCTTCCCGTGCAACCACAATACATATGGGCTCTGTCTTGGCTTAGTACTTAGTGGGAAACCTCACCGGGGTACCAACATATGGAGGTTCTTGGCACGGTTGGATCCAGCTGGTAGAGGGGCTACTAAGGGAAGGCTTCGCCATGGTCTTGTCTGTAAAAGGACTTGATCGTGGATTGTGGGGAAAGTGTACAATCTCTAGAGAGTATTGCAATCTGATCGATCAGCCGTGTTCACGGAAACAGAACAACATTGAGCATCTGAAGGATGGAGCCTCTGAAGGATCTTCCTCTCTCTTTCCAAAGTTTTTCTAAAACCCCATGGCGTGAGTAATATCGCCAATGGGTGGGATTTTGGGAACTTGGTGAGTAATATCCAAGTGTTAGGTTGTTTGGGTACTTGGTGAGTAATATCCTCGTGTTCCATTCGACCCTATATTACTTAAGCAATGTTTACAAAGTAGGGAAAACATCCTTCCTCTTTTCTTATTACAATAATAAAATTGGCTTTACGCAAATGTACCCCAGAGCCTACTCTTAGCCTTACATGTAGAGATAGTCTTACTCTTTCCTTGGTGTAATTTTCCAATACATTCAAAGTATTGACCCAACTCGTTTGGCTGCACGTTTTATGTGCAGAATTTGGAGATCATCGTTGAAAGGTGCGCTAGGATCGCGGGTCTTCACTCAACCTGCCTGTGGCATTGATGGGACTCCAAGTTGTATATATTTTGCTTCTGTTGTAATAATGTAAACTCTGGATTATTCGATTCATGTAATAAAGACTTGTGTTTTACATGATAATTCATCGACTGTGAGTGCTAGCTAATGATCCAGGGTCTAGCATGTTAATCACAGGGACTTAGGATCTTTATCGATCTGAGGTCACTACAGATGGTATCGGAGCATAAGTTTACTGTAGATCATGACCCTAGCATCGGAAAACCTTAGGAGCTATATTTTTTTAAGTTATTTTAAAAGAAAAAAAACTCTCATACTTCTGATCATCTATCTCTAAAGTTTTAAAATTCTTAAGTCGTTTCCCTTCAACATTAGAGAGGACCATTACTCCTTCAAGAAGAAACTTCTCTCAAGACATTTTTTTGTTGAAGAAGACTATCTCAACGGTTCACTCAAGTCAAGACTAGAAGATCTCTACAAAGACGTTCAAAGACTGAAGCTACAAGATTTAAAGAATTCAAAGCTACGAGTACCAAAGACTTCGAAGACCTTGATATGGTGAAAAAAAAATTACTGAAGACTTCAAAGACATTGAAGACTATGAAGATCATGAAGATTACAATTGCCCATTAGGAACCAAACTCGGATAGACTACACTACGAATTGATACAGTGATTTGTGAGCTGTCATTTTTGTGGTTTTCTTGACGGTAAGAAATAAAACATCTTCTCAATACAAAATTTGTTTGTGTGGGTTGCCCATGTCCCTCTTGCTAGACTTTACTCTCCCTACCTTAAATCTTGAAGAAGGAAGAAGGGAGAAAAACCGAAGGACTTGAATGAGGGCGCCAAGATGAAATTCTAGCAAGTGGATCAAAAGAAGAACACTCACATGGTGGAGGATGCAACAAGTCCTTGAAGATAAACAACACACAAGTGCCTCCAGGATTAGGAAACACAAGGATAAATGCTTATCTCCAATGTAGTTCACTCTCATAGCAATTTCTTGCGGTAAAAAAAACTATATTTGTGTGAAATTAGCATGATTTGATGTTTTGTTTGGTTTGTTTGCTTGTACGGGGTAATCTTCTTATTCCTCATCTATAATCCACGTGTTCCACTCTAAAACTTGGCCAACTCGACAGATGGGCTGTACCATCAAGGAAGACAGGAACTCAACTTCTCTAAGTGAATGAGCCACGCTGATGTAAAGCAATGGATGCACAAGATTGAAGCCAATAGAATGGTTCATTATGCCACCCAATTCCTAAAGGACGACGCTGCAACTTGGTGGGAGATGCAACACACCATTGATGATCATCAGGGGATGATATCCTGGGAAGAATTTAAAGTGGTTCTACTACAATCTCGTATTGTCACTCGAATATCAAAAACCCAAGGAGTTAAAGCCCCCAAAACATTCAGCTTGCAGAATCTGCGGAGATATAGGACACACCTCCGAGGAGCATCGTGACCAGTGCCCCTACTATGAAGCAACTCACCCATCTAAAGAATGACCTACCTCTCAAGTTACATGCTTCTTGTGTGAAGGAACCAACCACTACCCCTCCCAATGTCACCTCTACCCGATGGTACAACAAGTGAATCATCAAGTGAGAGACGGAATGCGCCAAGGACTCATGAAGCACTTAGAGGACACACAGTCTACGACAAGGGCTAGAGATGGAGTCAAGACTCTAGACACCACTCCCAAAGACATCACTTCACGATACTCGACATATGAAAGGAATGACCATTTTCCCCAAGCTGGCTCAAGAAAACAATCAAGGTTTCTGAATGTTGAGGTAGGGCATAAAGAAGAGATGTTGTGCTTACCAATGAAAAGGAAGGATTTAAGCAAGGTCCTATGTTTCAAGTGTCACAATCCCGGGCATTATGGTGTTGATTGTACAGAACATGATAATGTGGATGGAAAGAATGAAAACAATTATGGTAATGGTAATATAAGTAGCAGCAATAAGAATCCCAAGAAAAATCCTAGCCAGGTGACATCCTACAAGTGCGGCGAAACAGAGCATTACATGTCAGATTGTCCTGATAAAAGGAAGAATAGCGGTGGAAATTGCAATCGCAATGGCAATAACAAGAAGCCCACTCCATCCACCAGGCTATGGTGAATTATGTCAGTGTGAGTTAAGCTTACAAATTATTGTATCCGGAGAAACCAACAAATACAATCTTTTTAAGGGTGGTAGTACTCTAATGTAACCGAACCTATTTCTTTCTAGCCTTCTCGAATCTCGAGGACGAGATTCTTTTTGAGGGTGGTAGTCTGTAACATCCCAAAATTCTCCTATTTTGGAATGTTAAAAATACAATTAATAAGTTGATTGAATTGTTGATCTTGTTGAAATTTCTGAATAAAAAGATCCTTTTGTTGTTTGTTTGAAATTTCACCAAATCACATTAAAAGAATGGGTTATATGACCATCCAATTGGTTGGGAAGTTTGTAAAGATCCAAAGCTTTTAGTTTGCATTGCATCATGCAAATCTTTAATCAAAGACCCCAGTTGGTTTTCCCTGAATAACCATCTAATAACTTATATGCATAACGGCATATGGATAAATTTTCTATGTCCAAAAACAGTTCTTATGATGCTCATGGTGTGTATTTTGAATTTACAAAAATTTAGAAACAATTTTCAGCTCATTTGGAGTTATAAAGAAAAAGTTGTACAAGAAATACTAAAACAGAAAAGAATAAAAAAAACTAAGCCTAACCTAAACGGGCCAGCCGGAGCCAGCCCGTACCCTACCTACCGCACGCCCTAGCCGCGCGCAGCACGCAGCGAGCCCGCAGCCGCGGCCCAGCTTCAGCCCGCTCTCCTCCCCTCTCACGCTGACAGGCGGGTCCCACCACTTCTTCTTTCCCTGAGTCGCTGGAGACCGGGATGAACACGGTTCATCCTCCCGTTTTGAATCCCGATCGATTCGGCTGTTTCCGTTCTGATTTTCTTGCCCCTTCCGCACGAGATCACCCCATATAAACCCCCAGCACCTCCTCGTGTACCTTTTCGCCTTTTTCCCCGAACCCTAGCACCCCACTATCAAGCTCCGATCCGCCGCCGCCGGTGACCTTCAGATCGATTTGGGAACCCGAGGTTCCGACCCTCCCCTCGTCTTCCTTTCCCTTTTATCCTCTTCCCCTCGATGCACCGTGCCTCTCTGACCTTGTCTCTACCTCCCAGATCGCCAACGCGTCCGGGATTTCTCGCCAGAGTAACACAGCCATCGTGGAGCTCCATCCGACCATCGCCATTGCTATAGGAAGCAAAGGACGTCACCGAGGATACCGCGAGGCTGTAGTAACGCAGCGCACCCCGTCGTCCACTCCGCCATCCCAGGGACTCGCCGGAGCACCGCCAGAGGCCACCTCCGGGAGCTGCCGCCACCCACCGTCGTCGACGTGACGCCGCTGGCTCGCCATCGTCAACGTCGGCCGTCCGATCTAATCTGGGTGGACCAGACCTCTTAGAGCCGAGCCAAGCCGAGCCGGAGCCGGGAGCTCAAGCCGACACCAAGCCGAAGAGCAAGCGGCCGCCCCCACCGTCCGATCAAGATCTAGAGGTTGTAGATGATTCACTTAACCGAAGAGGTATCAGCGAATCAGATCTCGCCAC
Organism: Avena eriantha; assembly: GCA_910589775.1. Lineage (NCBI taxonomy): Eukaryota > Viridiplantae > Streptophyta > Magnoliopsida > Poales > Poaceae > Avena > Avena eriantha. The sequence goes on from OU342742.1 coordinate 1,856,269, forward strand.
ATCATCGCCACATCTCTGTCTTTTTGAAAATAGATTAAAATAGGCAGAAAAGTTTATAATCTTGCAAAAATCATAGGAAAATATTTGCACATCCTAAAATAGCTTATAATATATTAATGGATTCATAAAATTGTGTAGAATATTATTATGCTAATAGATCTGTCTTGTACTACACATATTTACTGTAGTAATTTAATTGGTTTAATAGCCCTTTTAGACTAATTAAATTCATAGTAAATTATTCGTAGATCTGAAAAATATAAATAATATGTCCCCAGATTCACAATTTCACGAAGAATACATATCTGGTCTTAGATATAATTTTTGAATAGGTAAATATTTTAAATGATTTAAACTCTATTAAAGAGTAAATAAATCATAGAAAAAGATCCACAACTCCGTTTAGGTTGAATCCAATTCCTACTGGTTCGTATTAATGTCCTCTATCCAGTAAACTCCAGAACCAAATTGAATTCGACAATTAGGGCAGAAGTCACAATGGAACTTTTAAAACCTCTTTTTTGGTCTTCTATATTTAATAATAAATACCCTATTGCATTAAATAATCTCCAACATGCATCATATGATCTAATACCATTCCAAGAACTAATATTAAATCATTATGCATGGTTATGATAATCATTGTTGTGTTTGCTATGGTTGCAATTGTTTTTGTTGGAACTACTTGTCCTTGCGTTAGATTGTGTGGAGAGTGCGGTTGATGCGAAGGAATTCAATCGTCACACATATTATTAACATAAGGCAAGTTACACCACTTGTTCATGTTTATGTCTTAGTTTTGACTATGCATGTTTTACTCTTCAAATTCTGTAGCATGCATGTGTAGGATTTTGGTATATTTTTCTTAGTACTATTTTGCAAGTGCGGTTTTGTAGTATGCCATGAGTAGCTCTATGCTTAGGATTTTCTAAGTTATGCTTGCTATGCTATATACTTATATATATCAAGTACCGTTGGGAGGGTTCGAAAGACTCAAGAATTTTCTAAGTACGAGAGCTCTCTCGAGCGAACTTTTCTTCTCAAAACCCCCTTCAAAATAAAACTAAGTTTTCCTTCTGGGCGGAATGGTTGTCGGGTCAACGAGTGGAATTTTGGTGGAGGACGGCCGCCCAGGAATCAAAGAAGTCTGCCATGTTTCAGAATTCAGAAGCTTCTCGTGCAACCACAATACATATGGGCTCTTTCTTGGCTTAGTACTTAGTGGGAAACCTCACCGGGGTACCAACATATGGAGGTTCTTGGCACGGTTGGATCCAGCTGGTAGAGGGGCTACTAAGGGAAGGCTTCGCGATGGTCTTGTCTGTAAAAGGACTTGATCGTGGATTGTGGGGAAAGTGCACAATCTCTCGAAAGTATTGCAATCTGATCGATCAGCCGTGTTCACGGAAACAGAACAACATTGAGCATCTGAAGGATGGAGCCTCTGAAGGATCTTCCTCTCTCTTCCAAAGTTTTTCTAAAACCCCATGGCGTGAGTAATATCGCCAATGGGTGGGATTTTAGGAACTTGGTGAGTAATATCCAAGTGTTAGGTTGTTTGGGCACTTGGTGAGTAATATCCTCGTGTTCCATTCGACCCTATATTACTTAAGCAATGTTTACAAAGTAGGGAAAACATCCTTCCTCTTTTCTTATTACAATAATAAAATTGGCTTTACGCAAATGAACCCCAGAGCCTGCTCTTAGCCTTACATGTAGAGATAGTCTTACTCTTTCCTTGGTGTAATTTGCCAATACATTCAAAGTATTGACCCAACTCGTTTGGCTGCACGTTTTATGTTAGAATTTTGAGATCATCATTGAAGGGTGCGCTAGGATCGCGGGTCTTCACCCAACCTGCCTGTGGCATTGATGGGACTCCAAGTTGTATATATTTTGATTCTGTTGTAATAATGTAAACTCTGGATTATCCGATTCATGTAATAAAGACTTGTGTTTTACATGATAATTCATCGAATGTGAGTGCTAGCTAATGATCCAGGGACTAGCATGTTAATCACAGGGACTTAGGATATTTATCGATATGAGGTCAGTACAAACTCTGTTTCACAATATCGTTTCATAAAAGCTAAAACATCTTATATTGTGAAATAGAGGGAGTATATATATCTATACTATTAATTACACACAGCCGTATGTTCAGCGTCCTACAAAATCCGTCTGTTGTTTTTAGACTTTTTTCCCTGGCAGTTTGTACACATTACAACCTATGCCACGGCAGAGTGAATCTGGATGGTTCGGTGAAAAGAAAAGAAAAATCCTAGCCGCCATCAGATTTTCGCCACCAACTACTCCCTTGCGCCTTGAGTCTCCATCGCCCTCCCCCTCCCCCTCCTGGCCTACACCGCACGTCGACCGCTCTTGTAGCGCCGACTCCTACGACCCGCATTGCGACCGCCATGACCTCCCCATACCCGCATTGCTTGCGCGCTGCTGGATGCCACCACTCTCTCCTGCGAGTTCCTAGATGCCAGAGACATAGCCTTCGAGCTACCCGATCGCGCCAGCCTCCGAGTTCGCTAACGAGCTCCCAGATTGCGACCGCATTATCACCTCCTTTAGCTCCTCCTACAGCGTCGACCTGTCCCGGGGAGGTCTGCAGCAACAACGCGGTAGCTTTGCCCAAGGGTAAGCATGAAGAGGCCACCAAGAGGGAGAGCTCCATCGAGGGCCTGATCCGGTAGCCTCCATCGACTTATCCACTCCAGCGTCCTCGCGTTGTGTTTCAACGCCGCCGATGATGGCGGTCAAGCCCTATAATTCCCTGGTCCACCCATGTTCTAGGTAGAGGAAGTCAGCTATGGTGGCCGAGGTCCAACGCGACCACGACCGGAGCGTTCTCCGCCACGGCCATATTGAGCATCTCAACAACCAGATCGAGCATCTTTTTTTTGGAAATGGACTTACTTAAAAGTAATGTTTACACGACTCACCTTCTACATAACTAAGATGCACACAACCGGCAAAACCACACGAGTAGTGAACAAAGTAAGTAGTCCAACAGTATAAATAACGCTATCAAAATAAATGGTCTCGAGCTATGGAGGATCGATCCGCAGATCAGGCAGCCATCCATGCCGGGAGAAAATATCCCTCGTCGTGTCCTCCAATCGTGTACACCCCTCCGCAAACAAGTCGCGAAACTCCATACGCTGGAGAGTAGTCCATAATCATAGAATAGCCATGGCCAGGTAGATAACCTATAGGGAAGAAGACACAAGGTTATTAAAAATCTTTTCATTTCTACATAGCCATAGCGACCAAATAATTGCATGTGCTCCCACCCTAAACAAAGTCCGTATTTATCATCTATCTCATACAACCAATGACCAAATATATTGGCAACCGAACGTGGGGGAGATAAACCAGAGGCTACTTGAATGATTGATGATATAGAGCGTGCAAATTTACAGTGGAAGACTATATGTCGGATTGTCTCATCATGATGACAAAAAATGTATTGTGTACTTCCATGCAATTCCTCTTTATAAGAATATATTTTGTAAGAATTACTTCCTTACGAAGATACCATGCGAATATCTTTGTCTTTAGGGTTATTTTCATCTTCCAAATTTTACTATTATCATCAACCGGAATATCAAGTTGAATCAAAGCTCTATATATTGAGTCCACTGAAAATTTACCACTCTCTAGTGATTTCTACTTGAACTCGTCCACACCATATGGTAGTTGTATCGTGGATAATCGTAATAAAAGATTCTTGTATGATACTAGTCGAGGGCGTATGAGATTTCTTCTGAAAGACACATCAGGAGGATTAGTTTCCATTACTGTGGAAAGTGTATCCTCTTTATGCCTAACAATCGAATATAGAGTTGGATATTGTTTGTGAAGAGAAGTTTGGCCAAGACACTTATCTTCCCAGAATCTAATCTGTGATCCATCCTTAATATTGAAAACCCCAAAACGAATAAATGCTTTTTGTATGACATTAATCTAGCCCAAAAAGTATGAATCACTGGGTTTCCAAACCACTTGAGACACAGCTTTGGAGCCAATTTATTTCCTCCATAGAATGGTTTTCGATACCATATTCTGTTAGTAGTTTGAAAAGTCATTTACCCAGAAGTGCGGTATTTTTGACTTGCAAATCATGTATGCAAATTTCACCATATTCTTATGGTCGGAAAACCACATTCCATTTGGTCAGTCGATATTTCTTCTTTTCACTATCCCCTGCCAAAAGAATCTTGATAAAAATAATAATCCACTTTATTCAAGACACATTTTGGTAACGGGAAAAACAAGATCATCTACAGTACCATATTGGTGAGTCCTGAATTTATGAGTACAAGTCTTCCCCCAAGGGATATTAATTTACCTTTCCAACTATTAAGACGTTTTTGGAGTCTTTCCTCTGTGAGTTTCCATTCAGCAATTGTGAGACACCGATATTGAATCGGTATGGCTAGATAGTTGATCATAAATTTCCCCTTGCCACAACCAAATAGTTTAGCATATAGGTGGGCCTCGATTTTGACACTACTAGGAAAATAGCTATAGATACACAAAACTTCTGTGGCGCATGGGGCTGACCATGCGCCACAAAAGAAGTCTAGTGGCGCATATGGGGCAATGCGCCACAGAACCTTCAAGCTTCTATGGCGCATGCACTTTAAAAGTGCGCCACAAAAGTAAGGTGGGACCCACACCCGGGGTTGGGCTACGAAACTTCTGTGACGCTTGTGGGCATATACGCCACAGAAGTTGACACTACTATGGCGCATATGCCCACATGCGCCACAGAAGCAGCGGGTGGGATCCACAGTAGGCTTGCTTTGACCTGGCTCTGACCAACCTTTTGTGGCGCATATGGTGATATGCGCCACACAAATTTATGTCTTCTATGGCGCATGTCCTAATATGTGCCACAGAACATGGATGTGGGCCCAACAGTCTGGAAAGTTTGACCATCTATGACCAAGCTTTTGTGGCGCCTATGGTGATATGCGCCATAGAAGATCAAACTTATGTGGCGCATATCTGCCATATGCGCCACAGAACCCTGCGTCCAGATCTGCATAAAAGGTGGCAGCTTTGCGACCCTCTATCTACCGGCACCCATTTCACATCCTTCTTCCCCCTCCTTCCTGCTTGTCTTCCTCCTCTCTCCCACTCTATTGTGCCCATAATTTTCTCCATTTTGTTGTATTTAAACCTACTATAGTTGATATATTGGTTAGGGAAAGCCTTTCTCCAACTTGTAGATCTAAAACACACTTACTTTTCTCCTCCACATCTCTATTTGTCTACCACTATCTCTCCATAGATCTATTGGTCCACACTCTCTCACATCGCGGTCTCGACTCGGTATTCAATCTACTAGGTGAGTAATTGGCCATGAATATGCATGTTTTTTAGGTGTGAAGCCTGTCGCACGGGCGGTGTGTACATGCGATGGTGCCAAGATGATGTTTGTACATGAAGCTTGTGTGGTGCATGAATGTTTGCATGGAGAGAAGTTTCTTTTTGTTGCTTATCTACCCCCGGTGTGGTGCATGGATGTTTGCCGAAATGTTGATTCATTTCCATTTCAGCAAATTTTTGCACCACCCATATGTCCTACTTTTAGGAAAGGTCATGCCGAATTTTTCTGGCGACCATGCATGTGTGTTTGTGTGTGCATAAGGTGTGGTTTCTAATTAACCTACTCTCTCTTTTTCTCTATACGTGCATACCGCGCAGGCAACCATGGTCATTAGGATGAGCGAAGGTCGAGTTACTAGGTATAAGAAAGACACAAAGGCGGACATGATTCGGAACAACAAGACCCAGATAAGATGCCCATGTCGAACATGCAAACTCCAGCGCTGGATCGACCCTGATTCTAGACAATTGGAGGATCACCTGCTCAGGCGCGACTTCGATGAGGAGCCGACAAAAAATGGTGGTGGTCATCATGAAGACGTGGGCGGGCGAGAAGACGAAGAGTCTCCCAGTGGGCATGGTCATCATGACAAAGAATATACCGGCGGGCATGATCATCATGACGAAGAAGGAGATGTCGACGGGCATGACCATCATGAAGAAGGAGAATACGCGAACACCGCGATGCTGCTAACTTCGGCATTGCGGGACCCTCATATTCAAGAACTGCCTCTCAAGGAGACGAGCAACGCCAAAGCTGCAGCTAGAGAGAAAGCCAAGCTGGCAGAATGGAGATAGACGGGATGACTCCATTATATCCTGGGTGTCGGCCCGAGGATACACGCCTGAGTGTAACGCTCAAGGCTCTAGAGATGAAGGCGGAACACAAATGGATCGACATGAGCTTCAATGCTAACATGGAATTCTAGCGTGATTGTCTTCCTGAGGGGAACACATTGCTAACAAGTATAGAGGAGGCTAAGAAAATCGTGTGCCCTCTCGACCAACCACACGTTAAATACCACGCATGCATCAACAATTGCACACTTTATTGTAACGAGTACGCGGAGAGAACCACATGTCTGTGTGCGGCCATGGACGGTACAAGAGAGGGAACAAGAAAGTTCTTCAAAAAGTGGTATGGTACTTTCCGATCACTCCCCGTCTACAGCGATATTTCGTAGATCCTGACACGCCCTTCAGACGCTTTCCACTGGAATGCGTTGGACATCGAGTTCGAAGAGTTTGGGGGCGATGCAAGGAACGTCAGGCTGGGTACGAGCACCGATGGACCCAATCCTTTTGGCAACCAGAGTAGCACGCACAACACCTGGCCCGTGTTTGTATGGCCGTACAACAACCCCCGTGGCTCTGCACAAAGCAAAAGGTACGTACACATGAGCATTCTTATTCAGGTATCGATATGCATCTTTATCTCGGGTTGTTGAAAGAGGAGTTAGCCACGTTGTGGGAGAGGTCATCCCATACGTGGGATGCCTACAATAAAGAATATTTCCCTCTGAGAGTCGCGTTGCTCACGATGGTGCAGGACTATCTTGGTTATGCACATGTATCGGCCCAGGTGAACCACGGACACAATGCATGTGTCAAGTGCATGGATAAGACCCCGCATCTCTAGCTACCAAAGGATCCCGGGTCTTCGAAAACCGTGTTCCAAGGGACTCGAAAGGGCTTCGCATGGATCACCTATGGAGAAAACGTGGTGACATATTCAATAGTAAAGATGACCTCGAAAGAGCCCTGCATACGAGGAGTGGCGAAGAAATCGAAGCGCTTCTGAATAATTGGGAAGAGTGCCCTGTGCCAGGAAAGAAATATGCCCATGGGAGACTGAAGGGAATATACCCGAGAGGCAATAATAAAGTGGTTATTATCTTATTCCTTTTTTATGATAAATGTTTATTTTTCATGCTATAATTGTATTAATATGGAAACGTTAATACATGTGTGTTTAATAAACAAAAAGAAAGTTCCTAGTTTTTCCTCTCTTATAAACTAGCTCGTTGATTAACCCGATGATCAAAGGTTTCCTAATCATGTACATTGGATGTTGTTAATAACGAGGTCACAACATTGTTGGAATATTGTGATGAACATTCATCTGAAGTATAGCATTACGACCAAAGTAATTGTGTGTATATTTCTATAACATCATACGAAGTAATCCTAGTCCTTAGACCATGAGATCATGTCAATCACTAACACTGGAAGGGTATCTTGATAACATCAAACATCACACCATAACAGGGTGACTATAAAGGTAGGTTCAGTGCTACGAAGGTGTTATGTAGAGGCTCATGGATCAACAGTGGAATTTGTCCATCCGATGACGGATAGATATACTCTGGGCCCTCTCGGTGATATCACATTAGTTAGCTTGCAAGCAAGTGATGTGATCACTAGAATGTTATATCACGGGAACAAGAAAAGAGTACATGTCGGTAACGAGATCAAACTAGTTATAGAGATATCGATGATCGAATCTCGGACATGTAGTATATCGTGAGACAAAGGGATTAAGTTACATGCGTATAAGGTTCACACGATCACAAAAGTCATCATTGAATGTGTGGGAGTCAGTACGGATCTCTAGGTCCCGCTGCTGATTATTGATCGGAGAGGGGTCTCGACCATGTCTAAATTATTCGTGAACCGTAGGGTGACACACTTAAGGGATACGGACACCATTTGGAGCAAATAAGATTTCAGAGAAAGAATATCAAAGCGCTGAAATTATTTCAATGGAAACCGAAATTGTTTCAGGTGAAAGTGCTGAAACTGGTTCTGCATGTGATATTAAAATGTTACAAGGGGTTTTATGTGAATCTTTGTTAATTAATGTAATTAACAAAATTTTGAATAAATAAACAAAAGTGTTTTATTTAAATGAGAGCTTGCATTAAATTTGGTGGAAATTTAATGGATGTGAGTGGATTTTTGAGTGGATGCATGTTTATGTGAGTGGAGGCTTTTCATTTTGAGTGGGAGCTCCACCCACATGAATGTGGAAGGGGTGGGGCAGCCACCATGGCTGTGGCGCCATGCCCCTTGGTTTCCCCACCTCTCCGTATAAAAGGATCCCCTCTCCTCCTCTCATTTCACCCCTCCTCGCGAGGGATGTCTCCCCCTTTAGAATTTTCCCATGGTCTCGGATTAGCGAGATACATGTTTCCGGTGGCTTTTTCTGGAAGGATTTGTTGCTTCAGCTGCTTTGCTGGAGCGTGGGCGTGGAGGTTGTCGGGATCTGCTGGACCAGATCGACTTCTTCTCGATCTTGAGATTGGCAAGCGTTCGAATACATCATCCACGAGTACAACCTCGTTAAAGCTTTTTGGTCTTCGAGGGTATGTATTCTATGGATTTATATCTACCCGTTGCTTGTATCTAGTAGATAGATTTTGGTACTTAGTTGTTTTCATCATAGAATTTTTTTTGTTTTCTATGCTGCAAATCTAACAATTTCATCAAAGATCCACTTCGTGTTTAGTGAGGCTCAACCCCGAGCTAAAAATCTTCATGCCGGTCGTTTTGACCATAGTTTGAAACGGGCATAAGAAATTCAAAAATGATACAAACAATGTAAAACATTCGCGTGGTGTCATATTATATGATATAGTTACAAGGAAAAATACCAAACTTGAAATATTGCAAATATTTTTAAAAAGTGTTATAAAAAAAGACCATCTAGTATGAAGATTCGTGACTTTCAAGCCAAATAACGAATGTTATGGCCACATCCATGGAATAGTTTCTTTAAATGAGCCAATATTTCTAATATATGTGTATCTTCATATGGAAAACATATGATATGGATGTCATATTTGGATTCCTCTTATTTTTCTAATCAATTTGGATTATTTTAGATTTTCAAAATTCGAAAAGGGAAAAAAGGTATTTTAAAAATTTATGTTTTTAATAAATAAAATTAATTATGTCATATTTGCATTCCTCACATTTTTATAATAATAATGGATATATTATTTGTCGAATTTCAATCTAAAGATTTAAAGATATTAATTAGGCCATATTATATGATAATAATGGCAAATATCAATAGAATATTATTTTTATTACTTATTTTATTTACATTGGAATTCAATATTATTATTATGTATTCATATTTGTTTACTTAAATAATTGTTTGTAATTTTAAAAAAGAAAGACGTGTGACACAATGGTATAAGATTAATAGGATTGATATGGTATTATTGACAACAAGGTATAATTTGTTTCGCGGCTGCTCATCTGAAGGAAGCCGACAAGTTAAATGTGATGGGCGTAGAGTAGTATGAGCATGGGTGACCGACCGGAAAGTTTGACTAAAACTACAATTTAACCTAAGATTAAGTGTATTTAGTGTTAAAAATGTCCCAAATGAGAGAGATTTCCAAGTCAAAAAAATGAGAGAGATTTAAACAATTAAAAAAAGGATTTTTTGATTTTTTTAAATAAAAACGGACGGCAATCTATGCCGAGGGCAAAACCATCGGCATAGGTTGTACCGTGGGTAGTTGTCGGTGTAGCTCCTGTGCCGACGGGCTGCTACGCCGAGGGATGCCGTCGACATAGCTTGTGCCGACGGCATTGTGTCGCCGGCAGATAGCTAGTGACAAGTAGTGAACTAGTTACCTCTTTATGAACTAGTACTACTAAACCCCTTTATATATAGGAAAATGATACCTATCCCCCGGACCCCCGGACGACCATCGTCCATGTCGTTGACTTCCCGCACGCGTACAAGTCCTCGCACGTACGCGCCTCCCTGGCCCACTCGTCCTTGTTCCCCAACTACCCCGCCTCCTATCGCCAGATTTTCTGGAGCTCCTGCCGCCGTTGGCCACTCACCCTCCTCCCCTCCCTCGCCGCGGACCTCGCTCCCCTTGCCAGTCACCGTCGTCACGCCCTCGTCGCCCCCTTCTCGACCCTCCTCGCGGAGCTCCCGCCGCCGCAGCCCATCTGCAGCGCTACCCTCGCCCGCGACCATCGGCGCCGCATGGACAGCGCCCGTGCATGGCGCTCCTGTGTATACGGAGAGGTTGTCCGATGGCGAGCCCTGCCCTCGTCCTGCTCCTCCGCAGGATTACAAGTTGCGGAAGCCGAGCTTGCTTCCATGGGCAGCCGACCTTGCTGCCACAGGGTGATAGTGGTTGCTGCCAGCAGCTACCGAACTTGCTTCTAGCGGTGGCCGAGTGTGCTTCCACGGGAGGCCGAGCTTGCTTCCAGCAGTGGTCGAGCTTGCTTCCATGGGTAGCCTTGGTCGCTGCCATGGGCGGTCGTGCTTACTGCCAGCGGCGGCCGGCCTGGCTTTTGCTACATCAAGTTCTCCAACGAGGTCTTCCGGCTAAATTCTTTAGCGATGTCTCCGACAAAGTAGGTTTTTTGTTACATTAGAAGAACTTTGTTGCTACAGCCGTCTTGTGATTTTGCTACAACTGTGTCAACTTTTTGCTACAAGGTCTCCGGCGAGAGTCACCAGCTAGTTTTTTTCGACAATGTCTCCGGCTAAAATCGGTTTTGCTACATTAGCACATTTTTTTTGCTTCATGGTCACCAACGAGGTCTCCGGCGGGACGTTCTATTTCTGAAATAAACAAACGGGGTGTTTTACAGCAAAAGCGGGATTTAGGGCTATTTTGCGGACAGGTGGCAGCGGAAGCAGGACGATGGGATCCGGGGGGACGCCTAGCGCGCGCCCTATATATACTGTACGGAGTACATCACAGTTGTCTCCGTACAGAGCTGATTGTCAGAGTAATAAAAATAGTAATATAGTGCAATAATGGCAGCGATCGATGGAACAGCACCACCGGGGCGACGAAGAAGCACGCACGTGGTGCTGCTTGTCTGCCCGGGCACCGGCCACATCCTCCCGGCGGCGGAGCTCGCACGGCGCATCGTCGCGCTGGAGGGCTTCACCGTCACGCTGGTGAGCCACACCAATTTTTCGTCGGTGGAGCAGTACTCCTCGACCTTCGCGTCTCTGCCACCGTCCGTGTCCACGGCACTTCTCCCGGAGGTGTCCCTCGCGGATCTCCCCTCCGACGCCCGCCTAGAGACCCTCGTCATGACCGTCGTCCAGCGTGCGCTTCCGCACCTCCGGGACCTCCTACGGTCCCTCCTGGACTCCCCGACAGGCGTTGCCGCGCTGCTGCCGGACCAGCTTTGCCCGTGGGCGCTGCAGGTCGCGGCGGAGCTCGGCATCCCAGGCTACCTCTTCTGCTCGACCAACCTCATGGCGCTATCCACGATGCTCCACGCCCCGGAGCTGGACAGGACGACCACCGGCGAGTTCCGCGACCTCCCGGAGCTCATACGCCTCCCCGGGTGCGTGCCGCTCCACGGCGCCGAGCTCCTCGACACTGTCCAGGACCGCGGCAATCCGGCGTACGCCCTGATCGTCGAGCTCGGGAAGCTCTACCTCCTTGCTGAGGGCGTCCTCGTCAACAGCTTGGACGCCATGGAGCACGAGACCGAGGTGGCGATGAAAGGCCTGTCCGAAAGAGGAGTCTACCCTCCAGTCTACGTGGTGGGCCCAGTCACCCGGCGGGCTGACGGCTCCTACGAGCACAGCAGCCTGCGGTGGCTGGACCAGCAGCAGGACGGGTCGGTCCTCTACGTGTGTTTCGGCAGCGGCGGCACGCTGTCAATGGAGCAGACGTCCGAGCTAGCGGCCGGGCTGGACGCGAGTCAGCAAAAGTTCCTGTGGGTGGTGCAGTTCGTCAACAACAAGGACAAGTACGGGAGCTACTTCGGCGGCGGCGGCGGCGGGGGGGACGGGGACAGCCCGGTGAACTACCTTCCTCGAGGGTTCGTGGAGCGGACGGAAGGCAGGGGGCTCGTCGTGCCACTCTGGGCCCCGCAGGTGGAGATCCTGAGTCACCCAGCCGTGGGCGGCTTCGTGTCCCACTGTGGGTGGAACTCCACGCTGGAGGCCGTGGCGGCTGGCGTGCCGACGATAGCGTGGCCGCTTTTCGCCGAACAGAGGATGAACGCCAAGATGCTGTCGGAGCGTGCGGGCATGGCGCTGCAGCTCAAGGCCAGGGAAGAAGACGGGGTGGTGACCCGGGATGAGTTGGCGGCAGTCGCGAGGGAGCTCATGGCGGGGGAGAAGGGCGCGTCCGCCAGAAAGAAGGTCCGCCAGCTGCGGGAGGAGTTGGGCAAGAGCTTGGCGCCAGATGGGCCGTCCCAAAAGGCGCTTCAGGCCGTCGCCGGCAGGTGGAAGGCTCGCGGGAACGGGACGGCGGCTTACTGATCGCCATGTTTCGTCTTGTTGCTTTTACTTTGTACTCACCACCACCGGCCGAATTATTGCTTTGTTCTCGTCATCGTCATCAATCTTTTCAAAGTAGTAGTATTACACACTAGATCCATACTAATATCGCGAGACAAAGTTGCGACATTAATATGGACCGGAGGTAGTACTGTTTTTACCTAACGGTAAATTCTACCATCTTGTAAACCACTACAAAAAAAGCTCGTTGCCATGTCTTCAATTCTTTGCCATGTGTCCTATGGCGCGGAACACGACGAAGAACGACTTAGCCATGTACCGCACGGAAAACACTCGGCAAAGAATCACCACACAAGGCATCTGAAAGAAAACACAAGGAAACGGCAAACACATGAAAAAATAACAAGAAAACACACCACAAGGATGTCGGAGATATGTCAAGTCCGGTATGCTCACCACATGCCGAATAAACGATAGACATGGAAGGCCCATGGCCGCACCTGGTGCGCTTACACAGATAGAGAAGATATATGACAGATAAGGAAAGAGCCTTAGTCGGTTCAGGGGAGTAACCGAGCACGTGGAGACAAAGGACTTGGAGTACCAGACAACGAAGACTTAGTTGACATCTGTTAGGACATCTAAGGAGGTACTAATACAAAAACATTGTAAACCCTAAGTCGGTAATCTATATAAGGCCGACTAAGGGGCAGAGAAAGAGTCACGACATGTTCGATCGTAGGCAAGATAGTAGAGTCTCTTCCGTGAGATACCCCGTAGAACCCTCCGACAAACGCACAAAGCTAAGTCGGCGGAACCTTGTAATTCGATACAAAAGATCAATACATCAAAACAGGAGAGTGTATTTACCTCCAAGAGTGAGAGGCCGAACCTTGGTAACTATTGTGTACTAATCTCGTCCACGATTCACCTGATGTTGTCACGCCCCGCTTCATTAATCCCTCTCATGATGCTACCCGCCGTGGTAATCCCACGAAACTTGGCGCCCACCGTGGGGCCTGCGACTCAGTGTTTCGTGGATCGGGCGAGATACCAGATTGGCTCGACTATCGCTATCGGCCTATTTATTCAATACGGAAGCCTCAACTTCACCGACGAGTCAACATTGAAACCGGTGACTTAGGAGGTGACTAGCGGCAATATCCTTCCAGTCGGCTCCATCGACATCTTTGTTGGCTACATAGGCTCTAATCCTAAGGACAATACTGGACTAAATAAGGTCATAGTCACCCTCGATGACGATGTTGGTTACCTTAGCGACGCGAGCAGAGGCTACACATATTCATTCTATCTGTTCTACGAGGACGCACTCGATGACGAATCAGAGGATGCTATTGGACCAATCTCCAACGGAGAGACGAACACATTCGGCGTTGTAACATCCCAGGATTAGCACCTAGAAATAGTGAGGCCACATGTGTGTGTATTGCATTTATGCATAAGAAAATCCGGTGAATTTTTGTGCAAAATTAAAGGACCTATAGAGGGATCGAGATCTCTCTTGTTCTGATGGAAATGTCAGAAGTATTATGGATTTCGACATTACCTCTACTGTATTTTTGTGCCTTGGGAAACAATTCAATTCATATTTTAAATTGAGAATTAAAATGAAAATTTGAATACTTTGGAATTGAGAATATTCCAATATTAAGGATGTCGTCTGATCCTTTAGGATGCTTTGTAATACGGGCTTCATAGTCCTTTTGTATAGCAGAAAGCGGTGTGTAAGTTGCTCTGATGAAATGTACGAAATAGATGCTATGAAATGTTAGTTGTGTACTACTAACGGTTATAGGAACCTTGCACGATTTTTTTCAAAGCCGGTTGCAATCTGAACGCACCAGGCTTGAACATATTTTGAAGCTAAAAATATCTATTAGTGCCTAAATTTGATACCGACGCAAATGTTAGCATAGCATTTAAGCCATAGACAATTCATGGGTGAAAATGAAATTTATTTTTACGCTTACCTGTGTGAAATGCTCAGTCATCTGATCCCCGTCCCATGCCAACATGTATTTGAGTGTGAATGTGCCGCACGAATGGCTGCCAAATAAAGTCTAATTTCAGTAATTTTATGTCGGCCAATAAATAACTTGGGAGGTGTACATACCGTTCTCCTGTTGCGGTATGTTAGTATAGCATTTGGTTGTCCACTGGGCAATGTTGATCGGCTTAGATGGTGTAACCAAACCAACATCGACTGCCTCGTCGATGCACGACTGAATGGACCTCGCCTGGTGTATGGCGAGTAATACAAAATGTTATCTTATTGCTTTAGAAGTTTACATGACATGTGACACTAAGATGCAGGAAGACCACGCTTACCAAGGAAGCTTCCTTTGCCACGTCACGATATGCTTGGCTGGAGTTGAGGACCTGAATCTCTTCCTTGTCAAAATTAAACACCAGGAGATTGCTACCTCTTTTTTATGTCGATGATTAGACGCGATAGGGTAGCCTGTATAACAAATCAATTTTCATATAATCCTATTATGTAAGCATACCAGAACTTGCGCATGGTCCCTGATAACCTTGGAGGGAGGTCTATGGAACAAATATTTTCTTTATGTCTTTTACCTTATCCTGAAAACAGTACTAGCATAATAGCAGTTCATTTTATACAAATGAAATAAATCATGTCACACATCGAATGCGCATCTGATATCTAATGATTGTGACAAATGCCTAATTTGGGCACTCGTATTCGTGCTTTTTGTGATGGAAGAAGATTATCTTTATCACTAGCTCAACACAGAAGGTTATCGGGGGATTTGACTCCAAATACTTGGAAGATTATCATCAATCTCTCGATCAATGCACTTCTACTTTCCAAATATACTAGTAGAATCTACTGTTGTATCTAGTATGTATACTCAAGTTGATCTGATGATGAGGATACATGAAAATCATTCAGATGCAGACTCAAGTATGTATATAAGTGTCTGATTTCGTTGGTCTGGTGTACGCAAATCGATGTCCTAGTATTTTCTTCCACGCGTATAGTAGTCCTAGTCCTAGTATACTAATTAAAAGAATGTCACTAGTGCAGAATTATGTACTAGACATTCCTGAACCCAGCGATGAGAGAAGGCGCTGGTCTAGAGATAGAACAATTTGTAAAAATATACTACCTATTCTGATGTGGCTTGGTCACTCACGACGCCACAAAGCGGAGGCAGTGACCCCACTCTCTGGACCCAGTGATGAGGGAAGTCGCGGCGGAGGATCAGCATGGGCCTGACCGTCGTCGGGGGGAGACTAGAGCTGCGGCGGCAGCGGAGTCAGGTGGGTTAAGACGGCGTGAGGCAGTCCGACGGTGGTGTAGTCCGGTGAGCTGGAGGTGTGGCGAATATGGGTGTACAGGGTGGTATGCTCGCCCGGCGATCGGCGTCGGTGGTGCAGAGCGAGGGGGAGGAAAAGAGGATCGAGCGGGGGCTTAGATCGTGCGCCGGTAGCTAGGAGGCTCGGTGACTCGGTATGTAGACAAGGAAGTACCATAATACCCTTAGGATGGTTAATTTAAATCTAAGATTAACTTAGTTGATCCGAACGGTTACAATTAATTACACCGATTGGTAGCCAAAAGTGCTCGATTGTACCGGCTGGTACTGCCCAATCACCAGAATATAAAGTATTTTTTTTTGTAGTAGCCCGTAATAATATAAAGTATTCTAAATTGGTATTTTGCACATTTGTGGGATAAATCATTGGCTACGTCCTGGATTTGCTTCAGAATTTTTTAAAGCTCGATCAAAAGTATAATTTTCGATTTTCTTTGGTTCATAACTTATATCCCAGTGTTGCTCATATATATGCACCAAATAATATTCACTTGCTTGCTCTTTTTGGTTCAGAACTTATATCCCAGTTGGATGCATGGTTGTGCTTTGGCTGACAACTTTTACATGCAGGAGAAGTAAAATACTAGTAATCGATTGGATTAAATTTAGAGCTTGAAATGCTGGAGCGCAGATGTGCCGTCGAGGCCCTTGGTCCTGTAG
The DNA here is from genome assembly GCA_910589775.1 of Avena eriantha. NCBI lineage: Eukaryota > Viridiplantae > Streptophyta > Magnoliopsida > Poales > Poaceae > Avena > Avena eriantha. The sequence continues at coordinate 1,872,955 of OU342742.1, forward strand.
TGCCGCAGCAACTCCTCCACCGTGGTGCTCCTGTACCGTGCCTGGCCGTCGTCACCGGCCGTGACTATCGGCCGGAGCAGTGTGGTGGCCTCGGTAGCGCCGTTGGTCCGGAAGAAGCATGCCACCGAGATTCTCGGCCCCACGCCGCTGGCCACCACGCGGTGCTCCACGCTCTTGAACCTGTCATTGGACACCAGCTGCAGGAAGTCACCGACGTTCACCACCAGTGCCCCCGGCACCGCCGGCACCTCCACCCACTTGTTGTTGTCGACGAGGACCTGGAGGCCGCCGATGACGGCGTCCTTGAGGAGCACGGTGAGGAAGCTGGAGTCGGAGTGCCTGGAGGTGCCCAGCGTGAGGTGCGGCTCCGGGCACGCTGGGTAGTAGTTGCCAACAAAGTTGAGCCCGTCCAGGCACGCGGCGTCCTGCTCCAGGTACCCGCGCCGGAGGCCCAGCGCTTCCGACAGCAGCCCGAGCAGCGTGCGGTACAGCTCCCGCACCAGCCTCACGTACTCCGCCACCACGCCCCTGCACGCCGCCGGGATCTCCTCGGGCGCAGGCGGATCCGGCGCCATCACCATGTGCAGGGTGTCGCGCCAGTTGGCCGCCGGCGACTGGAACAGGTCAAAGTTGCTCTGGTACCGCACCCGCCGCCCAGAGTCCCTGGTGTAGTAGGGCGCCTTGGCCTCCGCCGGCTCCTCCATGAAGCTCCGCACAGCCGCCAGCATCTCGGCGAGCAGGTTCTCCGGCACGCCGTGGTTCACAACCTGGAACAAGCCCACCGTCTCCGCTGCTGCCTTCACCTGGGCGACAAGCTCGGCTCGCTCGGGGCAAGCGAGGTCGATGACCGATATGGCGCAGTGACGATGTGGGGGCTCGCCATCGACTGGGACCAGGGACTCAGGTGGGTGGTGGAAAATGGAGGGGACGGCGGTGACGCCCGCGTCGACCAGGCCTTTCACGCCGGCCTTGGTGTCGTCGAAGGCCTGGAGAGCGCGCAGGCGCCCATGGTGAGAGGCCATCAACTCAATTGTTCATCCATGCGCAGTGCAGTTATATACTAGTAGTAGTATCCTTGCAGTAGGAGTTACAACAAGCAATGCACATATATCTACATGCTAAAACCCAAAAACATACACTACGGGAAAAAAAATAGATTGGAACACGGCAAAGCTAGTCTTTGCCATGTGCAACCTAAAAAGTAAACGACAAAGTACGCGAACACGGCACATTTCTGAAAAAGAACACGGCAAAGAAATATACACGGTAAAGACCTACAAAGGAACACAGCAAAGAAAAAACACTCGGCAAAGTCGACAGCGGCACACGGCGTAGGTGTCATCACGGCAACGAGGTGGGACCCGTGACCCCACAGGTCCACTTGACGGGAGTGAAGTAACGGCTGCAGACAGTGGCCTCTTTGCCGTGTGCCCTCGCCTGCCCTTTGTCGTGTGTATTCCGCAGTATACACGGCAAAGTTCTTTTTTTCTTTTTTCCCTTTTATCACATTACTCTTAGAAAAATCATTCTAATTCAGAAAAATAGAAATAATATATCAAAATTTGCAGAAAAATAAGATCTATCTATATACACTCAAATATTAGATATTTATGTTGAATATGAATCTTCATGCTCACCGATTTGACCATAGTTTAAAACAGGCATAAAAAAATCAAAAATGATCAAAAAAATGTGAAACCTTCGCGTGGAGTCATATTATGTGACATAGTTGGGAGGAAAAATACCAAGCTTGGTATATTGATTATGTCTCAAAAAACTTCACAAAATGACCTATCTCATTCGAGGTTTCCTGACTTTCAGTTCAAATGACCAATGTTATGGAGCAGAATCGCGACATAGTTTGTGATAATATGCCCATATTGTGCATCATGGGATTGCGAACAATGTTACAGGAGAAAATTTTCCTTTTTGTCGCACGGAAAAGCCATTTTCTATTTTTAAAGCGCAAAAATCGTGGTGTTTTGTGAAGCAACACCAAATGTTCAATTCAAAAATGCTACCACCCCATTTTTCAAAAATACTAGACCACCTTACATGAACAATGTTCCAACCGGGAATTTTAAAACCTTTTCGTCGACCCCTGGTGAAAAAGAAAAATTTCTGCCGAATCGGTAGGAAGTAGGTCAGATATGAACTGCAGATACATGATTTAATGCTCATGATTTTTTACAAAAAATCATTTTTAGGTTCACAATGTGATGTTTGTTCAGAGATCCAATGCAAGTTTAGCGAGGCTCGACCTCGAGCTAAGAATCTTCATGCCCTCCGTTCTATTAGGGTTTGACGATAGTTTCAAATGACCATAACTAAATCAAAAAATCAAAAAAATGCGAGACCTTCGCGTGGTGTCATATTTTGTGACATAGTTGGGAGGAAAATATCAAACTTGGTATATTGATTATGTCTCAAAACACCTTCACAAAATGACCTATCTCATTCGAGGTTTCCAACTTTTCGGTTCAAATGACCAATGTTATGGACATAATTGCGACATAGTTTGTGATAATGTGCCCATGTTGTGCATATATGTGCATCATGGGATTGTGAACAATGTTGCAGGAGAAAGTTCCACCACCTCCACCTCGACCCATGAGGCCTAAAAGTAATAGCGGCCAAGGATCCTTCCTAGCTTGAGTTTGGTTATCACCACAGCTCGATGAATCGAAAATAAACTCGAATGGATCTTCTTCTATGGAATTGACACCTAGACTGAAGTTGATAAATTGGTTTCTGATTTCAGCCTTGTGAGATTGCAAGAAGGAAAGTAATAGTTTGGTTTTCAACAGGTTCACGTGTGTATGTTTTCTATTCAGTCGGTATGTTGGGAATTTTCATCTATATCTTGGATTTATGTTTATAAGATATCTGTTTCATGTACCCTGAATGGCTAGCACTTCTATGTGTTTGTGTTGTAAATGAAGTGTTTTACCCATGACAACTTGTTGGGTTACTTAACCCTACTTTTCCTTTTGATTTCGACTATGAAGTGGAATAGAACAAATAGAACTGAAACGAATCGAATATGTTTAGAGTGGAGTGTCAGATGTATGATTTGATTGACTGGATCTTTTATACTATTGAGAGTTGATATTTCCATGTTCTTTTGTCTTTGATTTTCTACAATGTGAGTTTCTGTTGCGCTGTCGCCGCCGTCGAAGACGAGAACGATGGGTGAGGTCCGCCACCGCCGTCGGGGAAGCTACAGTACGTGCGACGCGCGCGCTCAGTCGGAAGCGGTTTGTTTGACTGGCTGTACCAACCGACCGGTCTGTCTTAACCTAATCTTGGAACTAAGTTAAATGTGTCCTTAACGACCGTTTTAATACCCATGTGGCCCTGGGCTATTTTCTACCAAAGAAACGTTGCATGCTAGCCATTTCCTTCAACTATGTCGTGTTATGTCCAATTCCAAGGAAAGATGTCGCACATGAGCTATTGACGCTACCATTATTCGGTGTAACGCATCAACCGTCATTTGAGTTGTGCCATCACGACACCACAAAAATGCTAACTTTAGGGATCTTGATGAACGTGAACGTAGGTCCCGGGTCCCCAAACCCTCCCTCGTGCGTGAGCGGAAGCGGAGGAGGCGCGGACTTGTCGATCGCCAGCGGGGAGGAGGCGACGGCTAGGGCATTTTTTGGAGGAGGAAGGGACGTGGTCTATATGGGAAGGAAAATCTCCTAGTTTTGTATACGGAGATATTCGTATACAGTATCAGATGTATAGCCTACATCCATTCGCACGGTCCCACTTGTCCCTGCCATTTCCATGCACATTGTTGGCGATCGCCATCAGCGCGTACCAGCCGCCGATTAAGGCGGCCACCTACACTCCTGGCCATATCGGTGCCTTCTCCGCAAAACCAAGGGCGGACACCTTGTGAATCCTCCCGTCTCTCGATCGGGGCATTCAAATCGTCTTCGGATGCGCCGACCTCCTCGTCTAGATCTTGATCAATCCTAGGACGGCCTTCCAGATCGTCACCGAAGACCTTCCACACGCGTGTGCAGTCCCGCAACGACCACCTAGAAAGTGTGACGCATTGCCCCTGGCACACCATCTCTTCGCATCTCTGTTCGCAAGGTGGACCATGATTTTTGTTTTAGGTTTAGAGGCGGCTTAGGGTTCTTATTTTAGATTTAAAAATGATCTCTGTGTGCACATTAGTTTCATTTTTGTTCTGCGTCAGGCCATGAGGTCTATGAAAGTACTTGTGAGAGGTACCAGGGATATAGGTTATGGTTAGCTGATCGAGACAACTTCTACACTACTTGAAGCAACCATAGTATCACATGCAACATTGGTGTTTTGATGTCATAATTGAGGAATTTCATTGGTTAATTCTGATGAAGTTCTTTTGTTACTGTTGTTGATCTGTAGTGTTTGAACAGATGGATGACTCTAGGCCTAGTTGGATTGACAATGATAACGGAAATGCTAACGATGGTGGTACGAATGATGGAGCCGGTTATGATGGGGTTTTTTCATGGAAAACAAAAAAAATCCTAGGAAGGAGTGGAAGAAACCCAACAAGATCCGGCCTACGAGATTATAGTAACGAGAGATTGATCCACTACTTACCCTTGAATATACACGTGTGTTTAACGGTGTAGGGATCGTGGTGATGTAGGCATACACATGCATAAGATCAATCCGATGAGGTCCCACGTTCCGGCAGCACCTCTACGGTATCCACACGTTCCAGCTTGGCATCGTCTCCTCTTCCTTCATTGTGCAAGCGAGAGAGAAGAGCGCTGCGATATTTCAGTAGCACAACGACATGGTTGTTATGGTGTATGGAGAATGCGGCAGATCTTTGCTAAGAAGGTACGGATGATAGATGGGAGAGAGGGCGGCGCCATGGGTGATACGTCCATTTAGCATCACTATTCTATATCATAATTTACTGTTATTCATTGATATAATTCATACTAAGAGATGATACTTATGTTATTTCATCTGTTTTTGCATGGTTGATGACGTTTGGAGGATGGACCGCTGAAGTCAGGATTCTGATGGAAAAGGCACGGTTTCGAGGCGAAATTCGCGAAAATCAGAAAATCCTGGAAAATACATGGAAAATCCTATTTTTCAAAAAGACGAAGGAAGCCATAAGGGGGAGTGGAGATGGCCCACAGGGGGCCCATACCACCCACTGGCGTGGGCCACCCTTGGCCGCGCCACCAGGTGGTGTGGCCACCCTGGCCCACCTTTGGCTCTACCCGTTGGCGTATATTATCTCCACGAAACCCTAAGACTCGGGGAGCGACCACAGAAAGATTCCGCCGCCTCTGCGGGGCAGAAAACTTCAGAGAGAGAAAGAGCTCTCCGGCAGGCAGAAATCTGCCGGGGAAATTCCTTCCCGGAGAGGGAAGATCGTCGCCATCAACACCACCATCAAGTTGGACATCATATGGATCATCATCATCATCTCCACTAGCACCATCGTTACCACTTCATACCGCTGTAACAATTAGGTTGAATCTTGCATAGTTCTTAGGGGAAACTTTTCCGGTATTGATTACTTGTTGTAGTTGATTCTATTGAGTGGAACCATTGGACTATTGTTAAGTTTAGATTGTTACTTATCATTATTTCATCTCTGATCTTGATCCATATGATGTCTTCTGAGTAGTTCGTTTAGTTCTTGAGGACATGGGAGAAGTCATGTTGTTAATAGTAGAATTGTGTTGAGAAAGATTCAATAGTTTGTTATTTAAGTTGTGGTGTTATTCTTCTAGTGGTGTCATGTGAACGTCGACTACATGATACTTCACCTTTATGGGCCTAGGGGATGCATTGTGTATTTGGCTACTAAGCGTAGGGGTTGACGGAGTGACAGAAACCTAAACACCCGTTAGGAAACCTTTGCACAAGGGAGTGTAGGATCTCAGAGTTTAAAGGTGTGGTTAGGTTTTTATCTTAATTACTTTCTTGTACTTGCGGATGCTTGCAAGGGGTATAATCACAAGTATGCTGACATAACACTTATCAAACTGAATAAGATTAATCAACTATATGAAGCGAAAGCACTTGACAGTATTCTCATGTGTCCTCGAGAACGTTTGGTCATCTTAAGTAATACAACCGGCTTGTCCTTTGCTAAATAAAGGACTGGGCCACTTGCTACAATTATTATTATTGTCTTTTATTTACTCGCCCTTTATTTATCTGCATTATCAAAAACCCCTAAAAATTCGTTTGCTAAGTATTTATAGAGAATTCCTGATCCAAGCCACTCGTCAACACCTTCTGGTCCTCGTTGGGTTCGATACTCTTACTTATCGAAAATACTGCGTTACACCCCCTATACTTGTGGGTCATCAAGACTATTTTCGGGCCCCGTTGCCGGGGAGTGAAGCGCTATTGGAGAGTGGAACTGGTAAAGGAAACTTCTACTATGAGTATTGTTTATTTCTGTTAGTTACTTTATTTCAATATGGATAATTCACTTAGTTTCTTATTTCGTAATACTACTACCACTGCTAAGGTAATAGATGAACCACCACCTACTGAAAATGATACTTTTAAGATACCTACAAGAGTTATTGATCGTGTTATGGATAACTACTATTTTGGAGATGGAACTGTCCATCCCGGTGATCATTTGCTCTTTATACACGAATTATGTGAGTGTGCAGGTATTACAACAGATCAAGTCAAGAAGAAGTTATTCTCATTATCACTGAAAGGAAGAGCTGAGGAATGGTACAATCTGCTGAAGAATGGTCAAGCTCTTGAATGGGGGGAAATTGTACCTCTCTTTTATTCAAAATTTTATCCTCCTAGTGAGATTCATAAAGATCAGAATCAAATATACAACTTTTGGCCTCTTGATGGAGAGAGTACAACTCAAGCTCGGGGGAGATTGAAGTTACTAATGCTCAAATGTCCTATTCATGAGCTCCCCAATAATATTATTATTAATAACTTTTATGCAAGGCTTTCTCCTCATGATAAGGATCTATTGGATGCTTCTTGTGCTGGATCATTTACACGCATGGAAGAAGAAGCTAAATGGGATCTTCTAGACCGTATTCAAGACAATGCTGAAGATGGGAGAATGATAAAGGAAGAAAGTCAGGTATAAATTATGATTATGAATGCATTAAATCTTTTATGGGAACTAATGACTTTCGTAATATTAGTAATGCTTATGGTCTAGACTCTCAAGGTATTGCAACCTATTTTAAGGCTTTTGCTTCTTATATTGAAATTCCTAAAAAGAAATGGAATATATATCATGAGCCATATAAAGATATTGCTAATTGTGTTCATGTAGGAAATACTGAAGTTTATATTGCTAATCATGTTTTACCTGAACCTTACATTGAAAAAATGCATTTCCCAGTTAGGATAAAGGAACATTCTATGATAGCTAGTAGTGTCGTGGTGGTGTCACGGCAGATGCCATGGATAGGCTAAAGGTGGGAACTTATACACGCTAGGGGAATCCAGGGAGGGATAGTGAAGTGATTCTCCACACAGAAGTTTGTATTGATTTTCTTCCCAGGTTACAAGTGCTCCTATAGCTGTATTGGCGAGAGGAGGAAGAAGGAGTGCTCTTACTCTCACCCATAGATCACGCCTGAAACCCTAGCCTAAAACAGAATAGCAGAGAGACCAACCCACTCTACAAAAGCCCTAGCCCCCCTTTTATAGGGGAGGCTCGGTTTCTGCTTAGGGCATACGTGGAGACATATTCCTAAGAATATGCCTCCTCCCAAAGTGGTAAGCCGACCGGGGTGCTTTTTCCCCCGCGTCACACATGCTTTAGCTACGTGAGCCTCTGCGGCGCCCTCGTCAGCCGACACGGGCGTCGTCACGCTTGTCGGCCACGCCCCGGTGGTCCTGTCCTTGCTTGCTTCGCTCAGGCAGTGCGTACCGGGCTCCTTTTGACCAGCGAGATTCCTTCCTTCTCCTAGAAGCTTGCTGTGACCCGGATGATGGTTCATCCGGCCACACCTGTTCCTGCATATAAGTAAAACATGCACTTCCGACTCACTGCTTAAGTCGGATGAGACCTAGTTAGGCGAATGCCCCCAGGTCCGGATTACCCCGTGATTCGGCCTGCCTTGAGGTGACCCGACCAGCATCCGCTTTGACCTTGCCGAACCTCGGCTAACTTGGCCTTTATACCCCGGCGTGACCCTACCCGGGGGTATCCCCCCAACATTAGTCCCCGAAGCTGGTGCGGTCTTAGCTGCCTTGGCCGCTAAGGCCACACCAGGTTCAATTTCCAGCTTTGGTCGCTATTTCCGAGTTAGCTCTTTTACCTTGGATTTTATGGATTTACATTCCCTTCGCGCATTCCAAGTTTTCACTTGCCGGCTGGGTTACCACTTTAACTCGGATCTCATGGTTTTACTTTCCCTTCGCACCCGCCAAGTTTTTACTCGCTGGCCGGGTTACCATAGTTCCATCCGGGTCTCGTTTCCTTCTCTCGTAAGCCATCCCATGTGAAGGGTAATCATTTTGTCTTCTTATTTTAAGGGCCTGCACAGTAACCGCCGCAGTAATTGTCAGTTATCACTGTGCGCGGGTCACGTCATGCCTGCCTCCTCGTTTTTCGCATCACACTATCACGTCATAGGATGCTCTCCGCTCTGTCGCCCTCCGTGTGGCTCCCTGCTGATTGGTCCGGATGGACGATACACGGCCACTGCGTATGGCCGGTCCACAGGACGCGATCCCACTCACCCCTGGTGGGACTGGTTAAATAGCGGAAGGGTGCGTCCCTTAGGATTTTTTCCCCCTCCGCACCCCTCTGCCCGTTGCTATTCGTCTTCGTCTTCCTCGCGACCGCGCCGCCGCCAGCACTGCCAAAAAACAGCGTCGCCGCCGCGCTTCTCTGCTGCACCTCTGCGTCACCGTCACTGCGACGCAAATCTCTCGTTACGGGTCCTCGTCAATCCAGGCCACTGTCCCCCGCCGCCTCTAGCGCAGCGAGGGCCTCGAGGAGCAGATGACGGAAGAAGAACTCGCCATTGCTGAACAAGAGATGGAGGAGGACGCTGCTGCGGCGGACCGCGGTGCGTGGGCCGGCTCCTGGGTCTGCCAGGACGATCTGGACTGGCTCTACCGGACCAGACGCATCCCCGCCGGCGTCGCCGCTCGCCTCGCCTCCGCCGAGCTAGCTCCTTCACCCAATCCTGGGGAGTTCGTCGTGTTCCTGTCTCACTTTCAACGGGGCTTCGGACTGCCGGTGAGAGATTTCCTCCAGGATTGGCTCAGTACCTACCATCTCCAGCTGCACCATCTTCTAGCCAATGCCATTACTTCTCTCTCTGCCTTTGCTTCTACGATCGAAGGCTACGCCGGACTGTGGCCCACGAAGGAGCTGTGGATCCAGTTTTTCGGCCTCCGTCGTAACGTTATCCCCGACATCCACACTGATCCGGAGGACAAGCGGCTCACTCAGTTCGGAGCGGCCTCCATCTCTCCCCGGAGGTTTTCTGTTTTCCCCCGGGTCACCGGGCTAGAATCCTGCAAAGGGTGGGCCCAGACGTTCTTTTACGTCCGGAACATAGGCGCCAAAGATTTGATCCGGTTTCTTCCCTATACACCGCGTCCACCGAACCCGGATCTGTGGGACGCCGTTCCCAGGAAACCTACGGCCCTGGCCAACCAAGTGAGCAAAAGGTTCGCGGAGTTGAAGGAGCTTGGGATGCGCAACGAGGATGCAATGATTACTTTCGTGCGCAACCGGATCTCCCCTCTCCAGAAGCGCACCCACAAGGTGTGCCATATGAGCTTCGGCCGCGATCCCAACCGGACTTCATCCTTCGAACTGAGCAACACGGAGATTTATCGCCGGGTTAAGGCTCTCTTCACCACTCACAAGGACTTCTCCTCTGAGTGGACTTGGGGGATTGAGCATTTCTGCCGTGACCGGCTTCCTCCTATGGTAAGTTTCATGCTGCAAACTTACCCCGGACTAACTACACGTCAGTTATTGTTGCATTTTGACTCTTTTGTTCATTCTTTTCCTCAGCTATTCCTTCAGCAGACCCTCGAGGACGGCACCGATCCGACCCTTAAGTGGGCACCGGACCGGGTGACTCCGGATGAGGAGGAGCCGGACCAAGAGATGTTTCTCCCCATGACCGACGCCACGAAACGACCCACGGGTAAATTCTCTTCTATTAGAGATTGGCCCGATGATGAAGATGACTCGGATATCGAGATAATTGAACCTTTTGAGGCTGTCCCCCTTTCTTTTGCTTTTCCGCCATCAGCTCATCCCGGTGGTCACATCCACGAGGATCCCCCTCTCGCTACGGGCGAGCTAGTTCCGGTGGCATCGAAGAAGAAGCGCGGGGCTTCTTCAAGCTCTTCCTCCGGACCTTCTCAGCACGTCAAAAGGTGAAAGAAGTCTGGGGACAAGACTGCCTCCAAGCCAACAGGCAAGGCCCTAGCACGAAGAGCTCGGAAACCCAAGGAGGCCGAAACCTCGGATGCGTAAGTCATTCTTTCTTCCATAACTTGTTCTTCCTTACTTCGTCGTAATTTTTCTTCTGACATTGCTTGATTTTGCAGGGCTCTGGTGGAGGTCCCTCAAAGTGGATCCAGCATCTCTTCACCTCTCCGGCCTAGCCCTTCACCCCGTCGTGACGACGAGTCACGTCCGCTGAGCCCTATTCCGGAGGGCTCTGCGGCCGCTTCGGGTCACCCTCGAGCAGGGGGAACCGGCCCAGCCGGAGCAACGGCACCCACCACCTCGGCAACGCCACAACCAGCAGCCACTAAGGCTACCTCGACTCCAGCATCAGTTCCAGTACCAGCAGCCAAACCAGCACCATCTCCAACTCCGGCATCAGCACCAACTCCGGCTGCGAAAACATCAACGCCGGCACCAAGTCCAGCAACAAGAGTACCAGCGCCTAGTTCCTCTGTATCTTCCGAATCTTCTCAATCTCTGAAAATCGCTGCTACGGCTTCTTCTTCCCAGCAAGCCAAGGGCAAGAAGACTCAAGACGCTGCCAAGCCCAGTGCCGCCGAGCCTGGGCAACGTACCCTCATATCGATGCTTCCTAAGAAAACACCAGCGGCAAAGGACGCCCCTGCCGAGCCAACCGATGCCCAGTAGTTGGTCCTGCATACCAGCCCCGCCCTTGCCTTGGTGAAGAGGAAGGAAGCACATGCAAAGGGCTTAGTGTCGCCCCATATGCCCACCGGAGAATGGTACCCCCCCGAGCCTGATGGAATTTGTCATGAACTGGAATAAGGCAGAGGTAGTTCTGGATTCTGATCTCCCTGAAAAGTTCGGCCCTGCCGAGTTTTCCGCTCAGATGAATACCGCCGCAAAGGCAATTAACCTTGCTGGACGAATGATGGAGGTACGTCGTTTCTCCTTTGCAAATTGTAGATAATAACCATTAGTCCCCGAGCCTCCGGGGGAGTAACTTGTTACTTGGCCGGATGCTCTTTTATAGAACTAACGTAGCTCCATGATAACTTCGAATACGCACACACCTAGAGCCGGGTTAAGTTCCACTTGGCCCGGAGTTTAGTACACTTCAAATATGCACACACCTAGAGCCGGGTTAAGTTCCACTTGGCCCGGATTTTAGTACACTTCGAACATGCACACACCTAGAGCCGGGTTAAGTTCCACTTGGCCCGGATTTTAGTACACTTCGAACATGCACGCACTTAGAGCCGGGTTAAGTTCCACTTGGCCCGGATTTTAGTACACTTCGAATATGCACACACCTAGAGCGGGGTTAAGTTCCACTTGGCCCGGATTTTAGTACACTTCGAACATGCACACACCTAGAGCCGGGTTAAGTTCCACTTGGCCCGGATTTTAGTACACTTCGAACATGCACACACCTAGAGCCGGGTTAAGTTCCACTTGGCCTGGATTTTAGTACACTTCGAACATGCACACACCTAGAGCCGGGTTAAGTTCCACTTGGCCCGGATTTTAGTACACTTCGAACATGCACACACCTAGAGCCGGGTTAAGTTCCACTTGGCCCGGATTTTAGTACACTTCGAACATGCACACACCTAGAGCCGGGTTAAGTTCCACTTGGCCCAGATTTTAGTACACTTCGAACATGCACACACCTAGAGCCGGGTTAAGTTCCACTTGGCCCGGATTTTAGTACACTTCGAATATGCACTAGGCTGATTTAAGTTTCTATATCTTTTTTAGGTGACCACCAACCGCCGGAGTGCTGAATTCCAATGCTTGTTGGATACGCACAAGAATCTTCGCGCAAAACAGGCTGTACTCATCGCGGAGTACGAGAAAAGGGGTAAATTTCTTCCTTATCCTTTCCTCATTTTTCTTCAACTTCGTTTGCCGAATTAATTTGATTGTTCGGTTTCTGCAGCTGGGGTGGAGGCTGAGAACAAGATAATGCGGAAGAACTTGGAGCAGATCAAGGGTACATCCTTTTTGTCTGCCTTCACCGTTCTTTCTGTCTCCTTTCTCCTTTGGTTCGGCAAACATTCATACCTCGGCTCTGCCGGGCCAACACACGATTTCATCATTGCTTGAAGAAAGTGTACACGTGCCTGACATGATGCTGCATTTTCTCGAACAAGCAGGACAGCACCAAGCCGAGCTGAAGAAAAAATATGATGAGCTCGCCCTCCTCCGGACCAAAGACAATGAGATTGCCAGGCTCAAAGCTGAGATGGCGAAGATGAAGGCGCAGCACCAAGCCGAGCTAAAAAAGGCTGGTCAGGACTACACCGAAGAGAGTGAGCGCCTCAACCTCCAAATTGCTAAGGACCGTGAGCTTATTCATGAGGCTGACGTCAAACTTGAGTCGGCTAACGCCGAGCTTGAGCAGCTTCGGAAGAGGCGTGATAATTGCACCAAGGAACTGACCCGGATTCACAACCACATCTCACGTAACTTCTTTTCCCTTATCGTCCTTATTTCTCCGGGTTACTTCATACGTCTTGTTTTCTTAGCTTCGTCCTTTGCCTTGTTTCTCAGGCCACTTTCCAGAGGGTACTGCTATTGCGAGTGATGCTGTTGCCAATTTCCGCCGAGAGAGGGGTACTCCCGTCGCTCCTGATGGTGAGGGCATTCCCTTCAACATGGAGGACCTAATGGTCAGCCTGTCCTCTCGCGTGGAAATCATTAAGAACTACGGCAAAGATCTCCTTGACGTTTCAATCCGAGTCTTCAACACGTTCTGGCCCGCTGATGACGCTCCGGAGAGAGTTACACATCTCGCTGAAAAGCTTTCGGAAATCGAGACCCAACTCGACCTCTGGAGAGAATCCGCTGGACGTGCTGCAGCTGATACTATCCTTCACCACATTCTGACGTGGTATGAGAAGATAGATCTCATCCTCCTTACACGTGTGCGCACATGATCCAGATGGACCAATGACCCGGAGTGGGTGGCTCGGCGCCAGGCTTGCGCCCACAGTCTCATCGAATATGCTCCAATTCACGACTGGACTGAGGGTCCAAGCTTCCTGGAAGTCGCTGGCCAAGAAGAAGTTGAGAACATTGAAGATGACTCGGGTGAGGACGAAGAGGACACTTCCTGGGATATCGAAGAGGGCGAAGATGATGCCGAACTTCCTCCCGCTGCTTCTAAGTAAAAAACACTTGAAAACCTATGAGATCCCCGGTATGCCGGGTGGAATTGTATTCCAAACATATGTGATATTTTGCTACTAAGTGCTTATGCCGAATTAACTTGGGCGTAGTTCCCGAGTTTCTTTTCTTGTTCGTTCAATCTCTTGGCTCGGTTCGTGTCTACCTTGGTTCGGTTTTACAACTTACGAATCCGAGCTTGAAAAATGGTCTTAACAATACTGGGAAACTTTTAGGCTTAGCTCAAAAATAGAAAAGCATAATAACTTGAAAATGAATACTGGGTTAGTCCAAAAAACAAACGTCGGCTCGAATAAATTCTTTTCCTTAGTCATTTTTCATGTGCTACGCAATTCCAAACTTGTTCTCTTGCTTGCCATGAAGCCAATTCTTGTTGGACAGCAGCAAGTCGAAGAGTTGGGTTCTTGGTGCTCGCACATTACTAATCCGAGTTAAGTAGAATAACTTATTCCAGCTGACGTGCGAAAAATAACAAACAAAATTAAGGTAGTCCCCGAGTCACTGCTCGAGGTACCAACATTTCATAGATAAGCTCATTGCCGACGTACATACTGACATATGAGAAGACTCGGATACATACGCTTCTTTAGCTAAGTGTAGAAAGGACAAAGTAGAGCTATATTCCATGGTCGCTCAGATTCCTCTCCGGACCTGTCCGCCTTGTTCTTTTCATGTGGCTTTGCATCTATAAGATAGTAAGAATCATTGTGTAATGCTTTGCTCACGATGAACGGCCCTTCCCATGGGGGGGATAACTTATGCATGCCTGTAGTACGTTGTACCAACCGGAGCACTAGATCGCCTTCCCGAAAGACCCAGGGGCACACTTTCCGGCTATGATAGCGTCAGAGATTTTGCTGATATATGGCGGATCTGGACAGTGCCAGTTCCCTCGCTTCTTCCAGCAGATCAACATCATTTTGCCGGGCTTCTTGCACTTCGGCTTCTGTGTATTGGGTGACCTTAGGCGAATCATGCTCTATGTCGGCTGGTAATACAGCTTCTGCCCCATATACCAGAAATAACGGCGTATAGCCTGTTGATCGATTCGGAGTTGTTCTTAAACTCCACAGTACCGCTGGTAGTTCTTCTATCCTACACCCCGCTGATCTTTGCAGCGGCTCAATGAGCCAGGGTTTTATCTAGGATAATACTAATCCGTTGGATCTTTCCACTTGTCCGTTCGATGCGGGGTGGGCTACCGAGGCTATGTCCAGCCGGATCTTCTTATCTCGGCAGAAACGCGCAAATGCTCCTTCCTCAAAGTTTGTGCCATTATCAGTTATGATATTGTGGGGATAACCGTACCTCAAGATTATATCTTTGAGAAACTTTACGGCCTTAGCTCCATCACATTTTGTTATAGGTTTTACCTCAATCCATTTCGTAAACTTGTCCACCATGACCAGAATGTGAGTCATGTTTCCCCTTGCTGGTTTGAACGGGCCAACCATATCCAAGCACCATACGGCAAATGGCCAAGTGATTCGTATGGTCTTGAGTTCCGACATTGGCATATGTGTCTTGGTGGCATACCTCTGACAACCATTACATTTTCTCACCAGATCTTCCGCTTGCTCTAACGCATTCGGCCAGTAGAATCTGTGTCGGAAAGCTTTTGCTACCAAGGCTCGGGATGAGGCATGATGCCCGCATTCCCCCTGATGTATATCTCGGATGATTTCAAGTCCTTCTTCCGGGTCAACACATCGCTGGAGTACATTGGTCACACTCCTTTTGTTTAGTTCGGAATTGATGATTGTGTAGGCCTTTTCCCTCCTCTGTGTTTGCCTGGACAGCACTTCCTCAGTGGGTAACGTTCCGTCCCTCAGGAATTGAAATATAGGCAATGCCCAAGCTGGTATTGCTCGCACAGGGAACACATCCTCATCAATCTCCATCTGATCCACTGGCATAACTTCAACCGGACCACGCTGAGCAGTCCCCGGGTCTTGCGAAGCAGTCCCCGGGTTTACCGAAGTAGTCCCCGGATTTGCCGAGGCAGTCCCCGGGTCCGGCGCATCACTTCCCGCGTCAATGTCCATGGGCACAGCTCCGGACTCTGCGTCCTCCGGGACATAGATTGACTCGGACTCTGGGGATGGCCTGATGGATGGTTTCCTGAGGTGCTCTAATGCTATACCCGGTGGAATTTCTTGTCGGGTTGACCCGAGCTTTGACAGCATGTCGGCAGCCTCATTTTCCACCCGGGGTACATGGTGAAATTCGCATCCCTCAAAGTAACCAGATATCTTCTGCACATGAAATCTGTAAAGTGCCATGTTTGGATCAAGGGCGTCCCATACTCCTGATACTTGCTGCACCACCAAATCCGAGTCGCCAAAGCATATGATCTGACGTATCCCAATTTATTTTGCTACCTTAAGCCCATGCACAAGTGCTTCATACTCAGCGACATTGTTTGATGTGGTGAAATGGATCTGCAGTACATATTTCAACTGATCCTTCTTTGGCGAGGTGAGTACAACTCCGGCACCTAGCCCGGTTTTGGGCTTTGATCCGTCAAAGTGCATTCGCCAATAGTTCGGATCCGGAAGCGGCGGTTCATATTGTACCTCGGCCCAATCCACGGAGAAGTCCGCCACAGCTTGAGATTTGATGGCCTCTCTTCTGTCATACTACGGTGCATAAGGAGGTAGCTCAATTGCCCATTTTGCAATTCTGCCACTCGCATCCTTGTTACTCATTATCTCGGATATGGAGGCCTCACATATGACTCGGATATGGTGCTCCTCAAAGTAGTGCTTCAGTTTCTTGGCGGCCATGTACACGCCATATGCCACCTTTTGGTAATGTGGATAGTTCTGCTTTGAGGCTGACAGCACCTCGCTCAAGTAATACACCGGCCTTTGCACCGACTTACCTTCCTCGTCGCGCTCCACCACTATCACTGCACTTACAACTCGGTTGGTTGCAGCTATATAGAGCAACATTGGCTCCTTCGATAGTGGTGAGGCTAGTACTGGTGCTGTGGCTAACATTTTCTTCAGGTGGGTAAAGGCTTCGTCGGCCTGTGGTGTCCAAACGAACTTATCCGACTTTTTCATGAGTTGGTAAAGAGGCAATGCCTTCTCTCCCAACCGGCATACAAACCGACTTAACGAGGCCAGGTAACCTGTGAACTTCTGGACATCGTTAAGACACTTCAGCAGTTCCATTCGCTCGATGGCCCGGATCTTAGTTGGATTAACCTCGATACCTCGGCTGGAAACCAGAAAACCAAGCAGTTTTCCAGCCGGGACACCGATGTGCATTTTTCCGGGTTAAGTTTCATCCGGAACCTCCTTAGGTTCGCAAACGTCTGCCTGATATCGTCAAGGAGCGTTTTGCTTTCCTTGGTCTTGATAACCACATCATCCACGTACACCTGTACATTTTGACCTATTTGGTCGTGCAAACATTTTTGCATACATCTTTGGTATGTTGCCCCTGCATTACGTAAACCAAACGGCATGGTGCGATAGCAATAAGCCCCATACGGGGTAATAAATGCAGTCTTTATTTGATCATCCGGATTCAGAGGTATCTGGTGAAAACCTAAATATGCATCAATGAACGACAACAGTTCACATCCAGCAGTTGAGTCTATGACCTGGTCTATTATTGGCAGCGGAAATGGATCTTTTGGACACGCCTTGTTCAGGTTCGTGTAATCGATACACATGCGCCAAACCACTGCCACGTTCGGGTCATCCTTCTTCTTTTCCACCAGCACCGGATTGGATAGCCAATCCGAGTAGAGAACCTCCATGATAAATCCTGCAGCTAGCAACCGAGCTATCTCATCCCCAATGACTTTCCTCCTATCTTCGGCGAAGCGGCGGAGAGGTTGCTTCACCGGCTTAGCTCCGGGTCTCACATTTAAAGAGTGCTTGGCCAACTCCCTCGGAACACCTTGCAAGTCCTGTGTGGACCAAGCAAAAATGTACCGATTCTCACGGAGGAAGCTGACGAGCTCGCTTTCCTATTTATCATTTAACCCGGCACCAATCGTTACGGTGCGCTCTGGGAACATGTCATCAATAGGAACCTTCTTGGTATCTTTCGTGGCCTGGAAGGAGACACTTCCATGCGGGTTACTCAGCGCCGGCATATACTGCTACGCGGACTGAGCCAACGCATCCACCTCTTGAATTTTCCTTTTTTCCTGCGCAATCACCAGCGACTCGGCTAAGTTTGATCCGGCCGACGCACACTCCATCGAACGTCGGAAATCCCCTGCAATGGTTATCACCCCGTTTGGTCCGGGCAACTTCATCTTCAAGTAGCTAACGTGACAGCTTGCCATGAACTTGTTCAGGGCTAGCCTTCCGAGTAATGCATGGTAAGCACTTTCCAAGTTCACCACCTCGAACTCCAAATTTTCGGTTCGGCAGTTATCCCTCGTGCCGAACAAGACGTCGACCCGGACTTTGCCTATGGGCTCACAAGAAATGTTGGGCACAATGCCATGAAAAGTTGTCCTCGTGGCCTGCAGCATGTTCTCCGAGATACCCAACTTGCGCATCGTGTCCGCATACATGATGTTAATGCTGCTGCCATTGTCGATCAACACCTTTGAGAATCTTACGTTAATGCTAGGTCCAATGAATGTCGGATCTGGTACCAATGCATACGAACCAGGGCTTGGCATGAGCTTGGGATGATCCCTGATGCTCCAGGTGATTTCTTGATCGGACCAAGGCATGTACCTCGTCACGGCAGGCATCACCGCATTCACCTCCATATGCCTACGCTGCAAGCTTTTTCTATCTATTTCCTCAGTAGTGAACACGCAGTAGCTCTGATGGTGCTCCATGTACTGGTTTCTCCCCTCATTTTCGGGGTACCTCTGATCCGGCGGATGCTGATTTTCCACTTGGTGGACCGCGTCCCTTCTCTCATTGTTATCATACCTTGGCGGAGGGGGAGGCAACATCAGCTGTTGCGTGTTCGCTCCGGTGAGCAATTGCTGCCGGAGTAACTCCTGCCGAGGCTGATCATTCCGGGGTGCCTGAGCATTCCCCGAACCGCCCTGTTCAATCTTGCGCATCCACTCACATTGCCTCGTGGTATGACCCGCTAGGTTATTCGGATTTGGCGTGTGAAACTTACACGGCTGGTCCAACATTGACTCATAAGTGTACCTCAGACGGTCTTTCCTTTCTTGCCACTGCTTCTTTTGCTCTGGTGTCCAAGTCTTCTTGCCATCGTTTCTTGGGGTCCACTGCCCTCCAGTTTTTTGGCGTTGACTGCCCCCTGCTCCGGGCTGATCTTGATTCACAGTTGCAACTTGGTGCGAACCATATCGATGATCCGGTCTATCATCTCTCCTTTTTCCTCTGTAGTCATTCCTTCGAGATGATCTGGCCCCATCTCTTTAATAGTACTCATCGTTTGACTCGTTTGATACGAGCCTAGGTTGAGTCGAATCACCCAAAGCATACGAATCCGCAATCCGGATCATCTCTGACAACGTAACTGGCATTTTCCTTTGCAACTTCATCCACAACTCGCTTCCATACCTGCACCCTTGTGCAAACCATGCTATGGCCTGCAATTCAATCACGCCCTCACACGAATTTCTCACAGTGCACCACCGGGTTAAAAACTCCCGATCCGTCTCATTTGGCCTTTGCTTGCACATAGCTAGGGTTTGTGGCCTGTTCGGCCTTTGATACGTACTCGAAAAATTGCTGATGAACATCTCCTCGAAATCTATCCAGCAGTTGATGCTTCCTGGTGGAAAATTGTTCAACCACACCCTTGCCGGGCCTTCCAACATTTGGGGTACATACCGTACAGCCCATCTCAGGTTGGCAGTGGCAATTTTAACTGCTGTAGGATAATTTATCAGCCAATCCTCCGGCTTTGTACTGCCGTCGTATGTCTTCGTGCCCCTGGGTAACTGGAAGTTGGGTACTGGTGGCTCTTTCATGATACGGGGTCCAAAACATGCTGGGCCCGGTGGACCTTGGCATTCAATTTGTTCCGACCTATACAGTCGATCCAGTTTTAACCTGGCATCATCCGGCATCAAATCTCTGCTTCCCAATCTTGATCCTATCACATGATAGTCTTGCCTCGGGTATCCCGCGTTTGCCATTTCCGAGTCTCCATCATTATACCTGTCTTGTTCTCGTGGAGCTGCTTTCTGTTGCATACCTCGGCCGGCACTTTGCTCTTGCCTTGGAATATTCCGCTGCTGCGGTTGTCCTGATCTAGCCGAGTTTCGCTGTCCGGCATTGCCGTTGACAACGTTCCCTTGACCGACATTGCCTTGGTCGCGGTTACCTCGGCCAACTTCACCTCGGCTCACACTCTGTCGATCATCATTTCTCTGCGCTTCTTTTCCTTTCCCTGCCCATGTCGGGTCATACGGTACGATCTGTTTGTTCCGTCAGGCCAAGGTTACTACCTCCTCTCTCCTGGGGCCGCCATGAGGGGATGATACGGCTCCAGCGGATTTCTTCGGGTTACCCACCGCCGAATGGACGATCTTGGAGGCTCCAGCTCTCTCCGGGTTAGCTCTGAGTAGTTCCTCGTTTTGCCTATTCGCAATCCGAGCCAGCTCGTTAACCCTATCTTGCTGTCTTTGCCGAGCTTCACCCGTTAGACCCTCCAACTTGGATGCTGCTGCATCCGCTGCTCTGAGGTTCTTTGCCGGGGTACTATACCTCGGCAGCCCCACAGACAAATAGTTTTCCGATACCTCAATTCCAGTATCACCCTCTCGGTTCATCTCGCTCATGAGATTTCTCCCCTTCACTTTTACTATGTCCACTTTGTTCGCTTTCGCGTACTCACGCAGCGTCATATTCAATGACTGCTGAGCCGCGGCTATTTTCTTTGCGCCCTCTAGGATTTTCTGCCTAGTTTCTTCCAGCTCGGCCTGCGCTCGAGCCGAATCTACCGCTGCTATTACAGAGTTTACCAAGCTATCCATTGCTTCCCTCAACACGTTCTCTGGCCTCTCTAGTGGAGGACCTCTACCTTTCCTCGGTGCTTTTGGCGTTACCTCCGGATCTGGCGCCGGATCCTTGCTCGCGCCCGCACCTGGCGCAGTCATCATCACCTCCACATGGTCCGGGGAGCGAGCGATACGCGTCCCGCGAACCACGGTGAGGGGTGGCTCGCCCGCGTCGACGACGTGACGCGGATGAACACGCGACACGTCCACAGCGACGTAGACCTTGTGCGCGCCGAGCTTGACGAAGAGGCCATTGCGCGGCAGAGGGCGCGTGCCGAAGCAGCCAGCGTTGTCGCTGACGAAGTCCCACGCTCCAAAGCGCTGAACGAGCCCGGAGACGATGCGTTCGCCGGTGCCGATGATGTTTCCCGTCTGGATTTTGACCCCTTCTAGCGCCGCTAGCCCCACGGTGGGCGCCAACTGTCGTGCTGGTGTCACGGCAGATGCCATGGATAGGCTAAAGGTGGGAACTTATACACGCTAGAGGAATCCAGGGAGGGATAGTGAAGTGATTCTCCACACAGAAGTTTGTATTGATTTTCTTCCCAGGTTACAAGTGCTCCTAGAGCTGTATTGGCGAGAGGAGGAAGGAGTGCTCTTACTCTCACCCACAGATCACGCCTGAAACCCTAGCCTAAAACAAAATAGCAGAGAGACCAACCCACTCTACAGAAGCCCTTAGCCCCCCTTTTATAGGGGAGGCTCGGTTTCTGCCTAGGGCATACGTGGAATATGCCTCCTCCCAAAGTGGTAAGCCGACCGGGGTGCTTTTTCCCCCGCTTCACACATGCTTTAGCTACGTGAGCCTCTATGGCGCCCTCGTCAGCCGACACGGGCGTCGTCACGCTTGTCGGCCACGCCCCGGTGGTCCTGTCCTTGCTTGCTTCGCTCAGGCAGTGCGTACCGGGGCTCCTTTTGACCAGCGAGATTCCTTCCTTCTCCTAGAAGCTTGCTGTGACATGGATGATGGTTCATCTGGCCACACCTGTTCCTGCATATAAGTAAAACATGCACTTCTGACTCACTGCTTAAGTCGGATGAGACCTAGTTAGGCGAATGCCCCCGGGTCCGGATTACCCCGTGATTCGGCCTGCCTTGAGGTGACCCAGCCAGCATCCGCTTTGACCTTGCCGAACCTCGGCTAACTTGGCCTTTATACCCCGGCGTGACCCTACCCGGGGGTATCCCCCCAACAAGTATGGTTAATGAAAGTACAAATAAAGCTGTTGAACCTGATGAACAAGTAGGTGATGAACCTGTAATAGCAAATGTGAAAGACTTTTTCACTAAATATGTAGAAGATGAACACACTATCCTTTGTAAGGATACTTCTAATATTGTTTCACAAAGTAGTGTTATGAGAGCTAGTATCCCTGTATTTTCTGTTAGGATAAGTGATCATTGCTACAATGGTTCATGTGATAGTTATATCATTAAATTTATGCATGATACTGAAAGTTATTATGAGACAGGGAAAATTGTTCTTATGCATCTCAATAATATTAAGTTTCCTCGCTTTATGCTAAAAATCTTTATGTTACATTTGTTTTGCCTTCCCATGCTAGCAGCCTCTGGTTTCAACAATTTATTTTCTTACAAAACTCCCTTGCATAGGAAGTGGGTTAGACTTAAACATGTGTATTTTTGCTTCTTGATGCTCTCTTTTACTTCAATTCATATTCTTATGTGAGCATCATTGAAATCATCATGCCCATCTTAATGGCTATAAAGAAAGAGCTTTTTGGGAGACAACCCAATATATTTTTGCTTTCAGTTTTTGTTTATTTGAGTCTTGGAAGTTATTGCATCAGCAATAACCTATCCTTATCCTTTTTGTTTGGTTTTTGTGTCAAGATCAACCTCAAATGACTGAGAAGTAAGATTTGGGGAAGTTGCTATCCTGAAACAGATTTTTGTGCTTCACTATAAAAATCGTGAAATATCCGAGAACGTCGTACTGATCTGTAACGTTTTTTGTGCATGCCCCGGGTTATTATTTAACTTTCGTTAGTTTTGCACTTTTTGATTTGAGCAACAGAAGATTTTTTTAAAAATGATCTTTACCTGCTGGTCTGTTTTGACAGATTTTTGCCATTCTTGCATTTGCCTCTTAAATCAATTTCCTTTTTGAATTCCTTTTTGGGCTTTCGAGAGGAGTTGTTTCAGTAGCTTATGTTTTGATGTATTTCAGTTGAAATTGAACTTAAAAGGTTTATTACCTCGCATGCACTAATGTTGCCAATGAGAATTGTGTGAAGTTTTGTGTGAAAGAAATTTCCAGGTTGTAGGAGAAAATGGTGAAATAAGATGGTGAATGGTTAAATGACTCAAACAATATATTTAATAAGATGAAGATATTGATGTTATTCAAGCGGTGACTCCAAAATAATTTATTAAATGCCAACCTCAGAGACCTGCAAAGTCCGTTTTCAAACAGGTAACAGTTCTGGTAAGAAAAGGTCCACGAAAAATCTATCAAGTTATATTTTTGCAGTTTTTATCTAACATGGGAAGCAATGAGTCGAAAGAGGGACGGAAACGGAGCCTGGGTGGCTCACACCACCCCGTGGCGCGGGCCCACCTGGCCGCGCCACCAGGGGGTGTGGCCACCCCGGAGCTCGTCTCCGACCCGTTTTCTCCCAGTACTTTCCCTTTGTTGTAAAACTTCGTAATATATAATCCCCTAGATCCCCCGAGGTTCGTATATCGTGTTCTCATCGTGTTTTCATTTCGATCTGTTCTGTTCAGATGTCGTTCTAGGGTTCGTTTTCGAAGGACTATGAGCTGCGACACCGGCGCGAGCTCCATCACGACCTTGAGCAGAGGACCTTCGCAGGATGGGTGGAAGAAGAAAAGATCACAGCTAGGCACGAAGATATGGATCGAAGCATGAAAGAGGAAGTGAAGGTCATGTCGGCAGGCATGAAAGGACAATTGGATGATAGCTCCAATTCTAAACCTCAGTTCCTGCCCTGCAGCAGTCGAAGCCCGAGTCCCGAGGAGAAAGGTGGATATACTGCAAGAAGATAATAACAGGCTTCGCAAGATCCTGGAAGATCTTCTCACTCTGATCGAGAGAACACCACCACCACCGAAGGAGTAATTCGTCATCAGGTTTTGGCATCCCCTTGGTTTGTTCCAAGC
Source organism: Avena eriantha (assembly GCA_910589775.1). Taxonomy (NCBI): domain Eukaryota; kingdom Viridiplantae; phylum Streptophyta; class Magnoliopsida; order Poales; family Poaceae; genus Avena; species Avena eriantha. Next base: position 1,896,687 of record OU342742.1, read on the forward strand.
TTGGGGGAGCATCGTGGTATCACATCACTATCTTTTATCTTTTTACCTTTTTAGTAGAGTCATATCATGAATAGAGAAGTTATCATATGGGATGGTTTGCATTATGGAAGTGTCCCCCCTCTCGTTAGTTATCTATGTATCCCTTGGTGTGAGTTGCCGTTATGGAATATTAATGAGAAGTTCTATCATTTACTCTTTTGCATATCTTATATTAGTTTGCAATTTCTGTTATATGGTTGATCTTGTTGTTAGTATTGGTATCACTTTGGGATCATTAAGTAGATTTAGTTGGTTTTGGCAAACCTGGCTCGGTCAGTAGCAACACTATTATGAGAATTGAATGAAAAAGAAAAAAGTACTCTTAAGAAATATAATTTCATCATCTTTCTTGATTTGCTCATAAGCTTAGTATTCTCTAGTTAAGATCTTTTGTGCTTCTAAGGAAGATTGCATGTTTTTTTATCACTTGTATGTTTGTTTGTTTCCTTCAACTCTTATGCTTGCTACCCAGCCTTGCTAGCCTTAAACCTGTACTGAGAGGGAATGCTTCTCGTGCATCCAATCCTTAAACCAAAACCTATGCCACTTGTGTCCACCATACCTACCTATTAGCATTATTGCTATTCCAAGTAAATTCATGTTTTTATCTACCTTCCGAATTAAACTTGTTATGTGAAAATTAGTGATTAAAGCTCTCACAAACTTGATGGCACACTTTACTTTTCTTGCACTTAATAAACTTGAACCATTGTGCCCATCTATGTTGCGTATATGCGTGCACTTTATAAGTTAAGAGTTAGCAAAACCATGTTACCATGTGGAACACTTTCAACATTGCACTTATTTAGTTGATATCATGATTCTTTTGCTTATGGATCCCAGCGGTGTGAAATAAAAGGGGAGCTTGTAAACTCATGGAGTTTGTATATGTGTTAGAGAAATGTCTGGGCTGCTAGTCTAAGCCCATGCCTAATCATGGTGGAAACTTGCAGCGTAACCATAGTGAGCAATCTATGAAGCATCCTCAATAAAAACCTATGAAAATAGCAAATAAAAAGATCGCTGAGATACTCATTGTCTGCTTGCCTTGTCATTTTGATATGGGAATGCTTCTGTATCATCGGGCAAGGGGTACCCCGTTGGCGGTTCTCCATGCTACACATGTATTTACAATGACAAGAACTTACTCATGACTAAAGTTGAGTAACATGAGGTCTGGTACTCGTAAGCGCGGGGCATGAGATTTTCAACTTATAACTTGTCAAGCATATCTTCATATTTGTTCACTTTAACCTTAACCACCTCAAGATTCTTATGATAGGGGCAATGAGAGCTGAAAGCTAATAAGTACCATGATTTTTGGAAGCTCTTTATGAAACTTGAAATCCCTGCTTCCCTCTACGAAGGGCCTATCTTTTACTTTTAAGTTGAGTCAGTAAACCTATTCCTTTCTATCTCAGCAAGTATTTTGAGTTGTGTTTCATTCATTCATATGCTAATTTATTCAATCATGTTTCTTATATTCCTTGTTTTGCACACTGCTCTTATCTTAAGTGAATATTACTTTGGAAGCTATCATTGAAAACCCCATTATGTTTGAACTCCTGCAAATTGTTAACTATTCTTTGACCAAGAGCAAAGTTTGCCATTACCAATTATGATTTACTTTGTGTATCTTTATTGTGTTTCCTTTACTTATCGCAAGTTAAGTTATATAATAGTGAGTTGTCTTCTATTATGATTTGTGTATTGATGAATGTGATGATTCTTGTCTGTATTCTTTTATCCACACTTCACTCCATAAACCTGAGGTCATGTTTATTGAGCTCAGTTTTCGCTTGGGGACAAGCGAAGTCTAAGCTTGGGGGGACTTGATACGTCCATTTTGCATCACTATTCTATATCATAATTTACTGTTATTCATTGATATATTTCCTATTAAGAGATGATACTTATGTTATTTCATCTGTTTTTGCATGGTTGATGACTTTTGGAGGATGGACTACTGAAGTCAGGATTCTGATGGAAAAGGCACTGTTTGGAGGCGATATTCACGAAGATCAGAAAATCTCGGAAAATACATGGAAGATCCTATTTTTTCCACAAGACGAAGGAAGCTAGAAGGGGGAGTGGAGATGGGCCATAGGGGGGCCCATACCACCCCCTAGCGTGGGCCACCCTTGGTCGTGCCACCAGGTGGGGTGGCCACCCTGGCCCACCTTTGGCTCTGCCCTTTTGCGTATATCATCCCCACGAAACCCTAAGACTCGGGGAGCGACCACAGAAAGATTCCACCACCTCTGTAGGGAGAAAAAACTAGAGAGAGAGAAAGAGCTCTCCGGCAGGCATAAATTTGCCGAGGAAATTCCTTCCCAGAGAGGGGAGATCGTCGCCATCAACACCACCATCAAGCTGGACTTCATCGGGATCATCATCATCATCATCTCCACCAGCACCATCATCACCACTTCATACCGCTATAACAATTGGGTTGAATCTTGCATAGTTCTTAGGGGAAACTTTCCCAGTATTGATTACTTGTTGTTGATGCTATTGAGTGGAACCATTGAATTATTGTTATGTTCAGATTGTTACTTATCATTATTTCATCTCTGATATTGATCCATATGCTGTTTTGGGAGTAGTTCGTTTAGTTCTTGAGGACATGGGAGAAGTCATGTTGTTAGTAGTGGAATTGTGTTGAGAAAGATTCAATAGTTTGTTATTTAAGTTGTGGTGTTATTCTTCTAGTGGTGTCATGTGAACGTCGACTACATGATACTTCACCTTGATGGGCCTAGGGGAATGCATTGTGTATTTGGCTACTAATCGTAGGGGTCACCGAAGTGACAGAAACCTAAACCCCTGTTAGGAAACCTTTGCACAAGGGAGTGTAGGATCTCAGAGTTTAAAGTTGTGGTTAGGTTTTTATCTTAATTACTTTCTTGTACTTGCGGATACTTGCAAGGGGTATAATCACAAGTATGTATTAGTCCTAGGAAGGTCAGTACATTAGCACAGGTTCACCCATACAACACTTATCAAACTAAAGAAGATTAATCAACTATATGAAGCGAAAGCACTTGGCAGTATTCCCATGTGTCCCCGAGAATGTCTAAGTAATACAACCGGCTTGTCCTCTGATAAAGAAAGGATTGGGCCACTTGCTGCAATTATTATTATTATCTTTACTCGCACTTTAATTATCTGCATTATCAAAAACCCCTAAAATCCATTTGCTAAGTATTTACAGAGAATGCCTGATCCAAGCCACTCGTCAACACCTTCTGCTCCTCGTTGGGTTCGACACTCTTACTTATCAAAAATACTGCGATACACCCCTATACTTGTGGGTCATCAATGGGTAGGAGGGTGAGACGCCCCATACCCTCCTCTCTCTTGTATTGGCGTGGGGGCAGCCGTAGCTTTGCCCCCTTCCCCCAAGATGATGGTTGTCGACCAAGTGGGGAGAGGGGACTTGTCCTTCCCTTCCCTACTTAGGCGGCTAGGGTTTGCCCCCTTCCTGGATGCATGGGCCCATTAGGCCGGGGTACGCCCTTTTAGGTCCATGTGTCCCCACCTAGCAGGTGGGCTTCACATATGGACCTCCAGAACCTTCTCGGTACATTACCGGAATATCCCAAACTTTTCCCGAATCATCAAAAGAACTTTCCCAAATATTTTTTTATCTCCGGACCATTCGGAAGCTCCTCATGATGTCCGGGATCCTATACAAGACTCCCAGTCATCATTATATTACACCATCAATTATCTTGATGAAACCTAGCGACACTAAAGCGTTAAGTGTGTGATTATATGGGTTCGAGAACATGCAAACATGATCGAGACACCCCTCTGATCAATAACCAGTAGTGGGACCGGGGATGTCCATAGTGGTTCCTATATATTCAACGAAGTTATTTTATTAACCATGTTGTTGAGGATTCAATTAATTCGATATACGATTCCCTTTTCCTTGCGATATATTACTTTCCCGAGATTTTATCATCAGTATTGGTATCCATAGTTCAATCTTATTACCGACAAGTTCTCTTTACTCGTTCCGTGGTATCGGATCTCCGTGACTAAACACATTACTCACATGCTTCCAAGCTTTAGGATGCTACACTACTGAGAGGGCCCAGAGATTTCTCCGTCATGTGGAGGAACAAATCCCAGTATTGATTCATGCAACTCAAGAAGCACCATCAGAGATACTTGAAGGCCATCTTTATAATCACCAAGTAATGAAGTGACGTTTGATGTCCACAAAGCAATCCTCCGGTACCAGGGAGTGACATAATATCATGGTCTAAAGAAACGATACTTGACATATACGAGCAATCAAACTAAGTGGCATGATCAACAACTACGCTTATTAGTGGATCTGTCCATCACATCATTCACCTAATGATGTGATGTCGTTATCAATTAACATCACATGTCCATGGTGCAATATTGGCATGGATCAGACCATGGGCGCGGATTAAACTAGTGACACTTGTTGGTGAGGATGAAGGAGTACTTTGACAAGAATAACAAGTGAAAATGAGCGCACCGATCGATCCCTTCATTCCCATTGGGTGGTCATATCAATAGACTGCCAAAAATGGTTGGGGGTATTGTTGGCGGTTGATGTAATGAATCTAAGTGGCACCAATGAAAAAGATAAGGTAAGTTGTCTTGTTTTGTGATATTTTGTTTATGTTTGATGTGTGCAATATGTTGCTCTCTATGACTAATGTGTTCTCTTTTTTTAGCTCACCATTGCCCAAAATTTATTTAAAGGTGATGGAAAGAAGAACAAGAAAGGAAAGATGGTGAAAGGAAAATCATTTATGTTGGCATATTGCTACGCGGAGCTAGAGAATGAAGAGAAGTGGAAGTGTAATTACATGGAAGTGCCAAAGATAGCCAAGGCAACCATGGAATCAACCCTCATAGATTACGATGACGCATCAAGTGACGATCCCAAGAGAAACCCTAATCATGGGAATCACCGATGAGTGGATTTGGAGGCACGGGTGCCATGGGAGCACATCCGGTTGGATTCATGGCATCCATGGTTGCTCACATGCCTTCCACGAGTGATGCCTATGCAGATTCTATGGCTCATGTCAATACCATCCAAGTTTCTAATGATGAAGCACAAAATGGAGATGCTAATGACAATTATGATGATGTTGATGCTTGATTTGTTTGTGTGAACTCTTAATTTGTGGTGAACTAAATTTGGATTGAACTTTCTCTTGAACTATTGCATGGATTTAAACTATCATCTTTTGCATGTTGCGTTCATTTTTCATATTTTGATCAAGCGCCAGCCAGTGGTCTGCTGTATTTTCGCGCGCATAGTGAAGCGTAGGTTGCAGCGCGCTGCATTTTAGCGTACCTGGTGAAGCGTGAGCCAGGAGCGCGCGTGAAACCTACAAAATTGGCGTTGTAAAAGTTTTTTAGCATGCCGGAATATCGTACATCTACTGGAGATGCTCTAATGGCCCTCACGAGCATGCCGGCGATCTTGACCACGAACCAAGGGTGGAAACATCTGACCCGTCAGTTCCATGGTCTGTTAGCCCATGCATGCCCTAGGAAACCATATGCCCGCGACGTGGACTCCTCATCTATCTCAGATTTATTTGAAACAATTTCAAATTATTTCGAACTATTATTTTATTGAATGAATATTTCCATTCATTCAACCACTAGTAAAGTTCTCAATGTATTTTTCTTGCCATTATTAGTATAAGTTTATTGAATTGTATACACCAAATTTATTTCATTTCAATTATCTTATTAACTCTATCGACAAACTAATTTGTAAATAATGATTTAGTTATTTCATTCATTTTGAAATTTTAATATGCACTAATGAATTCGAAACTCATGATTATATATTTAATAGAACAACATCATATAACTTCCACATGAATTTGACATAGTCACATGGCGCCATACATTATGGAACAATGCTCATAACATTTAAACTTAGCAATATTTAAATTAAAAACATTTATTCGAGCACCAAGATAATTAAAATAAATATCTTCGAAGATGCACAATTCCGTTACACAAAATCTCATATTGATTGAACAGTGATTGTTCAATACTTTCGAAAATGACGTTTTCAAAACGTAAAACGAAATAAAACTTTTATTCCAGTCCGGTGTCTATCATGCAGCTTGACCTTGAGCTCTTCATCTTGGTGCTTCTTCCTATGGAGCCTCAACCACTGGCAGGAGCAGCAAGCTCCTTCTGAACAGGAGGAAGAGGAACAACATCTGCCTGTTTGACATCACCAATTATCTTCTTGAAGTTAGGCTGGTTAACCATTTTCCAGAAGTAACTCTCAACATGAGGGAACTCGGTTGTGAATGTCTTGGTCAAGATGCGCTGAAAACCAAAGCATAGGTTGCATGTCATCACGATATCCGCCAGAGTGACAGAATGCCCAACAAGGAATGTGTTTGAGGCCAGGTGTGTGTTGAGAGCGCCAAGTGACCTCTTCAATGCAGCAATGCCAACCTCCTCGGACTGTAATGGTAAACATTAGTAGAACCCTTGCAGCATAGAAATGCGCATATAGCAGACACACACAAATCCTGAAAGTATTTACCGCAGGAAGGAAAGGCTCGAAACCAAGCCTGGGGTACAACCACCTTGCGATATTGGCATCAACCTCAGTGGTAGCGAAGTCTATCCATTGCTCAACACGTGCCTGCAGCAAGAACCATTAGGCAGGTCGTCATTACCAAAACTTACTGGCCTAGGATGATGATAGAAGTAGGAGTAGCACTCACATATTCCATGAGAGAGCTGCCATAAAGATGGTTGTCACCCTTTAAGCGAGCAACTGAGGAAAAGAAGGGGAAGATTGGTTAATTTAGGCAGTGTGGAGTCATAATAATGATAAACCAAACGGTGTCTACTACAGTAGTATATTAGTAGTATACCATAGCGTGCAATAGCATTGCTCTCAAAAAGAGCACCATCAGGGGTCTCGAGAACAGGAACCTACATAGGAGTAGTACAGTACAGAGAAGTAGTAGTAGTACTAGTATTAGTGATCCCGAGTTATTAATTAGTGCGGTGTAATTTGTAAATTTAAGTAGTACTCCCTCCGTTTGAAGGCTTAAGGCGTATAATATTTTAAAAGTTAAGCTACTAAAAGTTTGATCAAACTTTTTTAAAAAACTATCAAGAACTATGATTTATAAAGATATCACGTGAAAATATGTTTCATGATGTATCCAAGGATATATATTTCATATTGTAAATATTAATATTTTTTCTAAAAAATTAGTCAAAATTTATATAATTTGATTTTTTCAGAAAATTATATCTTAAGCCTTGGAACAGAGGCAGTACTAGTGTACCTTCCCGAGGGGGTTCATCTTGATAAACTCAGGGGTTCTGTTCGAGACACCCATCTCAAAGTTGTTGACCTGCTCAACCTTGACCCCACTGTACTCTGCAGCGATACGTGCCTTGAAGGCATTCTTGTTGGTGCTGCGCGAATGCATAATCTATGCGAATAAAACATAAGAAAAATGTAGTATACGAGTATTAGGAACAGTGAAAAAACATGTGTTTTTTTGCGGGTTAAGTGGAAAAAACATCTGTAACTGCATCTACTAGTCAAGAAATCCTAGAGCTAGCTAGCTAGCTAGATCCATGAGAGAGACATGAAATTAAGCGGGATGGAAGGAACTCACTAGCGCCATGTCGGCAAGAGATCGAGCTGCTGGTGGCTTGGCCCGATGACAAACCCAAGACAGATAGATCTGCACAAAAGCAAAACGAAACACCCTAGGAAACAACGTAACAGAACATGAAGAGAGATTTCTAGGGGGAGGCGGAGCATGGGGATCTTACAGCGCCAATGTAGAGGTGAAGCAGCTAGCGGAAACCCCACAAGCCGAGCGAGGGTGTGAGAGGCGGGGGAGGCAAATATTAAAGGAGTGTGTTTGGATCTCAGGCCTGGCAAGGCTGTGCCTGTGCCTCGGAAGCAGTAAAATCTCCTTATACTTTTGACACGAATACATATTTTCACACGAACTGTCTATAAAATAATTTCCATGTATGATACTTGAAAAATGACTACCCTTACTGCTGTAGGACATTCCTGCACGAGATGGCACACAATATTAGATAATAAAGTCTAATAAAAATATAGAAAATATACTAACCTAATTTTCAAAACCGTACTTGGGATGATATATGCATTTTGGGTTCTTCCTGTTATGTCCCTCCTGTTGGCAAGCGCTGCACACCCGCTTCTTCCACTCTTTGTATCCTAGCAGTCGACCGTTTTTGGTCATGGGAGAATGTTTCTCAACTGCAACTTTCTTGTTTTGCTTAGACGCGCCCTTGGTGGATACCTTTTTAGGATTACCAATATCAAACTGGCTTGCTTGACTTGCATCTGCATTTTCATTAACTGAACTACGAGGACCATATGCTCTGCATTTATCATACCCTTGTCTTCTAGAAATAATTCCATCGATGGTACTCTTCAGAAGATCGTACTCCGCTATGTCATTGCATGCAATATGCATAGCTTGTGAGGCCAACACATTTATACTGCTGTATTTTTTCCGCTCCTCTGGCCTAGACCAACCCCGACCAAACATATCGCTCGTGCGTCTAGCAAGCAACCCAAACCTGACATTTTTAGTGAAACGCCGCAGAGCACAGCAGTCTGGTATTGCAGTAAATTTTAAGTGATTGAGCACGCGCAGTATGTGCTTGCAAGGGATCCCTTTGCGAATCATGCTTCGGCAGCTGCACCTTATAATTTCTGACGAGTTGGGAGTGTATTCCACGTAAAACTTGTTGTCTAGATTATTTTTCCATACGACGACAAAGGTGTACGAGTCAGATCCTAGCTTTCTTTCTAAAATCTGCATGCCGCCAATCTTCGAAATGTCACCTTGCAAAATATGGAACACAACTGGAGTGAAGACTGTCGCAGCAGCTACCTCTAGTTCTTTGAAATTAGTAACTGGCACCGGAAATGTCTGTGAAGCCGTGCAATCATCTTTGGCCTCCTTCTCACGGAGACGTGCGATGGCATTCTCGTAGTGACTAACCATGTCCACCAAGTTTATTTCCCCATCAAGGTGGAGGTGAAGAGACGAGTTTAAACTTTCACTCCTCTGGTTGCTTTTCATACCCAGTCAGAACCCTTCTGAAAGATACGCGGCGGCCCATAATCTCTTCTTCGTGTACATTCTCTTTAGCCAATTTGTAGTTTTGGGTGACGTCCACTTCCTAACAAAAGCGTGCCATCGCTGCTCAAATACTTGCTCCGACGTGGTGTAATATAGAAGAGTCCTAAACTCATTCAGTGACTTGTTAGGTAGGTGTATCTCCACATTTTTTCAACATGAAAGCTGCAAATACGATGGTATACACCAGTAAATACTTCATCCACAGCGGAGATCATCGCGGCATCTGCATCCGTGATTACTGCCTTTGGCTTCTGCTGGCACATTGCTTTCAAGAAAGTCCAGAGCAGCCAGGCATATGTTTATTCGGTCACGTTTGATAGGATGGCACATCCAAATACCGTTGTTTTATGGTGATTGTTCAAGCCGACAAAGGGAACAAATGAAATTCTATACTTACTCATCTTGTATGTGTTGTCAAACACAACGACGTTGCCGTAGTCCTGGTAGTCCCGACGTGATTGAGAATCGCACCAGAACAAGTGTTGCAGACGGCCTTCATGTAGCGTGTAATCATAAAAAAAATTAGGGTCCCTCTTTTTTCTCTCCGCCATGATGCCCAAGGTTGTGTTAGGATCACCTTTATAAAGCAGCTTCCTCTTCTCCCTTGAGCACATGTTGTACAAATCCTTCCTTGTGAATCCCACACCGGCAAATGAACCACCAGAGTTGCTAATCATTGATCGCATTATGATATGCTTCCTAACCCTCATGTCATACTGCGATAATATCTCAGGTCTTTGGGAGTCGTTGATCTTCCTATGGGACCAAAGAAAAGGGACTTCATCCGGTCTCGCTAACACATGATTGTGAGTGTCATCAAAACTCTGAACGATCCAAAGACCAGTTTTTCCATCAAACTTCACCACCATACGTGCCTTATTGTTGCACCTAGACTCACCTCTGAGCCTATATTTGCGACCTTCCATTGTCAGTAACTTCTTGTCACGTTTCCCTTGCTTGCAACACACAAAGCGCCTTAGACGAACAAGTCCATCATCAAACCGCCTCAGTTGGTGCTTCCTAATGCCGAACCCATGATCTTTGGCATATCTGTTGTAGAAAGAATAGGCTGCTGCTTCACTATGAAATGTCATTTCCATTATGTTGCAGTATAGTTCTCTCTTATCATCAGGATACCCATTGTCATTGCTACATTTATTTGAACTCTCAGTCTGCTTACATGGTGCCTGCTACAAATTGAAAACCTAGCCATTAGAACTATAGTAGTATGCATGTCAGTTCGTTGATTGCTAAAAAACAGCCTATAAATAATACCTCACCCGTGTCAACGAAGATATCAAAATTTGGTGCATCTACACAATCATCATAATTACCCATCTCCAAGTCTGATTCACCCAAATAGTCATACTCCATACCAGAGTCATTTGTTACCTGAACAATTTAGCAATATTTAGTATACAATTGCATCATACGGTGCATGACATATAAAATTGTACACCATTACACATACCTCAGTATCAACAAACATGTCCGTTTCTTCATGATTGTTAAGGCCATTGTGGAAATTTTCGGCATAGACAATCTAAATAAATCAAGCCATGAGATATCATATATTATTTAATTTAACATTTAAATATCAAAGAAGAAGCTAATGTGTCCTCACATCAAACTCTTCTTCGCTCCATCCGTCTTCGGGATGCGTATCGGCGGAAATGGAATCATCACCGACATGCCCGTTTTGATCATCTTTCATATTAGATCTAGAGTCCTCCATCCCCTCTATCAGTGATTGCGCCACATTGTTAGAATCACCAATGCTATGTGTATCTAACAATTACTAGGGACGAAGCTCGATCATGGGGACTTACAAGATCGGAAGATAAAGCCGACGATTTGGATTAGAAACCCTAGTGACGAAGACGCCGAGCCGCTAGCGCACCTTCTACCTTCGAGGATCTGCAGCGGCGGACGCGAGGATCTGCAGCGGCGGACGCGAGGATTTGCGGCGGCGGACGCGAGTTAGATCGGCGGCGCCGAGGGGAAGAAGATCCGGGGGTACGAGCGACCGAGTTTTACCAGGCGTCAGAGAAGAGAAAGCTTCAGTTACGCTGAACAATGGTGCATGGTGCATGCATGGACGTGGAGCTAATCGCCTAGGTGGACCCCACGTGGGGTCGTGCCGTACGGCGTTGTCGGTCCCTGTATACAGATACGAGACTATACTGGGCTTGGATATGGGTTCCGCCTGGTCCAAAAAAAAAAACAAAGCCAACAAATCGCGCCGGACTGAAATGTCCCTAGCAGTTCGGACTTCCTCCTAAACGACGGTGTGCAATGAAGCACTCCTCTTGAACCAAACCTACCGGGTGAAATGGAAAAAGCGAAACAAATTTAAAGAAAAGTTGCTAGGTCCCAGATAAATCTAGTTTTGCTATAACGACTTTGGGGGTCATCTTCGGTAGAAAAGTTGTATTGTTTGCTCCTTTCAGCGTATTTGTTTCTTTTCTGAAAATCTGACGGACAATTGAAATAGTGTGGTTAAATCAAAGTCTACCATCTCTATTGAATCATGATGTGTGTATATCGGAATCCAATCTGCTTCCCCATGTGCATCAGGTTTTCAATATTGTGCAATGACGTACCAATCCTCTAACATGTCAGATAGAATTAGCTTTAAGCCATTCTCAGTCGTATGGCCTCCATTGATGTGCATAGCCATTTCATCCATTTCATCAGCACCACTGCTAATATAGATCTATTGATATTTTTTGATGTTTACATAAGGGCCCCAGGTTCTAGTTTTGCCCCGGGTCTCTGAAATCATAGCATCGGCCCTGGGTATCTGCATTATTGTATGGAGAGTGAGAGATGACAGAAGATGGAAACTGAAATTACCTACTATCCTGACACATCGTTTAAAATAGCATGGATTTGGTACCAGCACTCCATTGAGAGTGAGACAAGACATAATATGAAAAATTAAATTATCTACTATCCTGACACAATTAATGACAGTGACAGCTATAAAAAAAATTAAGTGTCTGGTCAGGCATATTTTGGACTTCGCTTAAAATAGGGTCCAATCTGTACCTCCACTCCATTAGAGAGGGAGAGACGACATAATAAGGAAAATTAAGTTCTCCGGTATGCCGACAAATCTAAAGAATGCTATAAATAATCAAGTGCCTTGTCAGGCATATTCCTAAGTTCGCTTATATATAATATGGTCCAATCCGATCCGCACTTCACTGCACGTAGAGCCAGATAGGACGGAACAGAGAAAATTAAATTACCCACTGTCCCAACACGATTAAAGAATGTTGTTAAATAATCAAATGTCTAGCCTGGCATATTCGATCAAACGGTAGGTCCACTGCATGGATAGTGAGAGACGACAGAAGATGGAAAATAAAATTACCCACTATCCTGAAACAATTATCAGATGCTATGAACTAATCAATCCTCTGACCAAGCATATTTTGGAGTTCGCTTAAATCCTGACACACCACCAGGCATATTTGGGAGTTCGCTTAAAATAGGGTCAAAATCGTACCTCCACTGCATTAGAGAGTGAGAGACCGACAGAATAGGGAAAACAAAAGGTTCTGTAATATCCTGACATAATTGAAATAATAGTGGAGGTATCGTTTGAAACTAAAAGGTTTTTGTTCATTGATATCTAAGAATGGTACACTGTGTTCACTGATATCCATAGGCGATGCCCTTTTGTTTCTAAAAGAAAGTTTGTATTTCAAAATGATAGGACAAAGCTTTGCTTTATGCAAAATTCAGCCAAACCTCCACCAAACCAAATATGCATGGACTACAGGAAGCGCGGTACGTCGAGGGTTAAAAGCCGTCGGCGTAGTCAGGAAAATCCTCGGCGTACGCTACGCCGACGGCTGCCCTCGGCGTACCATCCTCAGCGGAGCTCTCTCTCGGCGGAGCAGCCGCGGCCATCTGCGTAGGGGCTCACCGTCGGCGTAGGACAATGCCGACGGCCAGAGCGCACCCGCCGGCGTAGCAACCGTCGGCGAAAGGCGTCATCGCTGTCACACTGCCGGCTAACGACATGCCTGGTACGCCGAGGGCCTGGCCGTTGGCGTAGCCTGACACGTGGCAGGCGCTAGTCACCCTTGCCGTGGAGCTGGGCCGACGGCCTGGCCGTCGGCGTACCGATCACCATACGTCGATGGCCACCCCCTGGGTGTACCCTCAACACGTGGACCAGCGGGAGCGACCTGGCCCGGCCCCGTCGGCGTACAACTGACCATTTGGTCACATGTACCCCTCTACGCCGACCAGGCCGTCGGCGTATGACCAGCCCGGTTTTTTTTTAAATTTCCCAGCAATACTATTTGATTCAGTATGATTTCATAGCAATATTAAACATGTATTTCACAGCAACATTTCACAGAAGTAATTATTAACATCATTCAAACATGATCACATCATTCATACATCATTCAAACATGTATCAACATGATCACATCATTCAAATCTTTTATACATGTATCAACATAACACATGCATAGGCATCATCCCTACAGGTATGGAGGAAACGGGGTGGGACCGAGATCTCCCTGGGAAACGGGGTGGGACCGAGATCTCCCTGGGTGAAAAGAGGCGACCTCGAGCGAGGGTGGCGTCCAGTAGAAGTAGCAGAAGAGCCACCTAGCGAGGGAGTAGGAGAAACGCCCCCGGGAGAACCACCGACAGAATGGCCAGGAGAAGGACCATTTTCATGAAGCGGTGTGATCTGACACCCATATGGCGAGGCATGGCCAAAGTGCTGGTTCCCATCTGTACATGCACCCATTATCAGCCATCCTCTTCTGCTTTGTTGGGAGCCAAACAACAAATATAGTATTTTATATCAAACAGGAGATTAAATGCTTCATATTTTTACGCATTCATCAACCTACATGTCTAATACGAAAAGACGGTCCTAACCAGCCGCCGAATCCGTAGATTTGGTAAGTTCTCCCTGGCTCTACCCCGATCCGAGTAGAATTTCGGCAGCACCTCCCCGCTGCTTTCCTGATACACATCTCAACAAAAAGCCAAGAGGATGTGCATCCAAAGAACAACGAGGAGGGACCACCGAAATCCGGTCTCAAATCGAGGTAGGGCTAGGGAGAACCATGCCCAACTACGAATCCACCGACTGTCCCATAAAACTCGTAAGCGTTACAGTTCAAAATATGCAAGACCACTAATGCATATTAAGTAGCGTAACACTTACAGTCGGGATGACGCCTAGGTGACACGATAGGCTTGGTAATCTATACACGAAAATAAGCCTAGGTATAAGAGAGGCGAACGGATTCTCACCCTCGAAGCCTGATCAAATCGTCGAAGATGATCCGGGACCCCACCGTCGAAACACTCCCCTCGCTCACGCTCTGGTAACTGCAAAAAACATGAAAAATGGTTAAATATGCAACAAATGCCATTATTGTCTCATCTACAAATAAAGGCACAAATGCCATTATTGTCCAATATATAATGAGAGACTAATATTTTCAAAGAAATGCACAAATGCCCAACACTAACACTATTTTCATTATTGTCTCATCTACAATATACAATAAGTACATATAAAAATTAACATAATACTAACAATACACCTAAATAACTACAACTAAGTACATCTAAATTAACATAATACTAACAATACTAACAATATGCCATAAGTACATAAAAGTGTGAGCCAGGAAGGGCAGTGTCACCTCTGCAGGGAGGAGGATGGGCAGCGAGTAGGGGCAGGGAGGGTGCGTGCTCAGTGGAAGGAGGCCGAAGCTAGGGGTAGGGAGGGAGAGGCCGACGCTAGGGCAGGGAGCTAGGGGCAGGGCGGGCAGGGCCTCTGCAGGCCGAGCTAGGGCAGGGAGGAAGGGCGGAGCAGTGGGGGCAGCAAGGAGAGGGAGGGCTGGCAGCGGCGATGGCTTGGGTGAGGGAGGGGCTGGCGATGGCGGTGGCTCGAGGAAGGGAGGGGAGGTGGTGGGGGAAGGGAGGGGATGAAAGTGGCGGATCGGGAGGCATCAGTGGTGGAGGAGGAAGGGGAAGGCAGCGGTGGTGGCTGGGGGAGGGAGGGGCTAGCGGCGGCGGTGGCTCGGGGGAGGGAGGGCTGGTGGTGGGGGGAGGGAGGGGACGAAGGTGGCGGCTTTGGGAAGGAAGGTCCCGCTGGCAGGGGAGGGAGGGGACGATGGTGGCGGTGGCGGTGGCTCGGGGGGAGTAAGGGGCTGGCGACAGTGGCTCGGGGTAGGAAGGTCCCAGTAGTGGGGGATGGAGGGGAAGGCGGCGGTGGTCGCTCGAGGGAGTGATATGGCCAGCGTGATCTCGGTGGTAGGGGAAGGCGAGAGATCGAGGGTCGGGGGCGTGAAGGAGCAAGATGGGATAGAGCGCGTGGTCGGGGCCATCCATTGCGGGCTCGGTCGGACCTTATCCCTAGTTTGCTATGTCGACGGCTTGGCCGTCGGCGTACCTCACTGGAAAATATCGACAGAGCTACGCCGACGGCATTGCCGTCGGCATACCTAGTTTTTTTCATTTTTTTATTTTCTCATATTACTATATACTATTACTAAGAAACTATAATATATTATTTGGTGTCTACCGATACATAAGAAACTATAGTTTATTTCTACTATATTTTTTATTTTCTCTCGTGCTCGTTTTCCAAGCAAAGCCTAGACGTGGGCCCCACGAATCTACCCTCCATAGACGTGGGCTCCACCTACCTGGGAGCTAGGTATTCCATCTAGGAGCATTACAACACACTTGTGCATGTATGATAGGCCCACACACATGTTCTCGTGTCATTTCGGACGTCAGACCGTCCTTCTCCGGCGAAACCTTAATCCAAGGGCCCTAGTGGTTTACCCCTATAGCTTTCCTCCATATGGGCGTAGCCGTGTGGACTTTCCATTTGTTTTGGTTTGTTTAGAACATATGTACAAGGAAAGCAAATGTTGGGCCTGCTTTGCCATACAATAGACTTCGCTTGTCCCACGGCGGGAGTTTCCACGTAAAGATCCAGAATTTTACTAAGTGTTAATGCATGTCCGAGGAGGGGTCACACTTGGGACCTGCACGTCACACCTACCAACCTTGCACCACTCTAACACACATATTCTAGGGACATATGCAAGTTCTCATGTGATTTCGACGCTCCGGCGGTCTTCGTCCAGCGAAACCCTAGACCGGGGGCTCGTAGGTCTACCCTCGTAGGATTCTCCGTACGAGGGTTGGCCAATGTACTTTTCTGGTGGGTTAGGTTTATTTAGGTCATAGCTACATGGAAAACCAAGGATAGGCCCAAGGTTCCACCGTTTTGCCTCCTTTGACCCGCAACGAGAGTTTCCTCCTACATGTCCAGCACACCGCTCTAAGTGTTATCGCATACACCGTAGACGGTTAATTGCATTATATCTGTGCAGAAACATCATATTTTGAGTCTAAAAATGAATTTGAAATAAATTATGAGCATTAGATCATGTACATGTAGTTCAAACCGGACCCACTTCCTACCAATTTGGCAGACATTTGTCTTTTTCACCAGGGGTAGACGGAAAGGTTTGAGATACCCCGCTTGGGACATTGTCCATGTAAGGTGGTCTGGTATTTTCGAAAAATAGGATGGTACCATTTTGAAACAGTCATTTGGTGGTTGCTTCACAAAACGCCCCATTTTTGGCGCTCGAAAAATGGAAAATGGCTTTTCCGTACGACGAAAAGAAAAACTTCCTCTTGCAATATTTTTCGCCATCCCATGATGCATATGTGTGCACAATATGGGCATAGTATCACAAACTAGGCCCTGATTCTAGCCATAACATTGGTCAGTTTAGCTGAATGTCGGGAAGCCTTGAACATGATAAGTCATTTTGTGAAAGGTTTTTTGAGACATAATTAATTTACCAAGTTTGGTATTTTTCCTTCCAACTATGTCACGTAATATGACTCCACGCGAAGGATTTACATTGTTCGGACAATATTTGAATTTCTTATGCCCGTTTCAAGAGTTTCTCGTTTCAAACTTTGGTTAAAATGGCGGGCGTGAAGATATTGATGAACCTCGCTAAAATTTGCATTAAACCTGTGAAGAAACATCATATTTTGAGTCTAAAAATGATTTTTTTCAAAAAATCATGAGCATTAGATCATGTACCTGTAGTTTAAACCAGACCTACTTCCTACCGATTAGGCAGACATTTGTCCTTTTACCAGGGGTAGACGAAAAGGTTTGAGATACCCCGGTTGGGACATTCTCCATGTAAGGTGGTCTAGTATTTTTGAAAAATAGGATGGTACCATTTTGAATCTGTCATTTGGTCGTTGCTTCACAAAACGCCCCGGTTTTGGGCGCTCGGAAAATAGAAAATGGCTTTTCCGTACTACGAAAAAGAAAAATTCCTCCTGCAACATTGTTCGCCATCCCATGATGCACATGCATGCACAATATGGGCACAGTATCACAAACTATGCCCTGATTCTAGCCATAACATTGCTCATTTGACCTGGAAGCCAGGAAACCTTGAACATGATAGGTCATTTTGTGAAGGGTTTTTTGAGACATAATCAATTTACCAAGTTTGGTATTTTTCCTTCTAACTATGTCACATAATATGGCACCACGCGAAGGATTTACATTGTTCGGACCACTTTTGAATTTCTTATGCCTGTTTCAAGAGTTTCCTGTATCAAACTATGGTCGGATCGTCTACCCCCTAGACGTTCTTCTGATAGGGGTAGCCCGGCGTAGCTCTCTTGTTTTATGTTTGTTTAGGTCATATGATGATGTAAGACCATGTTGGTTCACAAGGTGTGGCAGTATCCTACCCGGTTTCACCGGAACAGGGAGTTTCCCCCTTATATAAGTCCAGAACCTTCGCTTTTAGGTTACAGCGCATGCATGCGAAGTGGTACACATGCAACCGAGGACTAGGTTTTGCATGTTTCAACATAACACCACACTTCCATTGATGTTCTAGGGCCAGATGCAAGTTCTTGAGGTATTCCGATACCCCGGAGCGCGGTTTGCTGTGGTACCCTGATCTGTGGGCGTCGGATCGTCTACCCCCCTAGACGTTCTTCTGAGAGGGGTAGCCCGGCGTAGCTCTCTCTTGTTTTATATTTGTTTAGGTCATATTATTATGTAAAATCATATTGGTTCACAAGGTGCGGCAGTATCCTACCTGGTTTCACCAGAACAGGAAGTTTCCCCTTATATAAGTCCAAAACCTTCGCTTTTAGATTACAGCGCATGCATGCGAAGGGGGACACATGCACCCGAGGACTAGGTTTTGCATCAACATAGCACCACACTTCCATGCATGTGCTAGGGCCACATGCAAATTCTTGAGGTATTTCGATGCCCCGGAGCGCGGTTTGCTGCAGTACCCTGATCTGTGGGCCTCGGATCATCTACACCCTAGACGTTCTTCTGATAAGGTTAGACCGGCGTAGCTATCTCTTGTTTTGTGTTTTTTAGGTGATATAATGATTTAAAACCATGTTGGTTCACAAGGTGCGGCAGTATCCTACCCGGTTTCACCAGAACAGGGAGTTTCCCCCTTATATAAGTCCAGAACCTTCACTTTTAGGTTACAGTGCATGCATGCAAAGGAAAACACATACAACCGGGGACTAGGTTTTGCATGTTTCAACATAACACCACACTTCCATGCATGTGCTAGGTCCACATGCAAGTTCTTGAGGTATTCCGATGCCCCGGAACACGGTTTGTTGTGGTACTATAACGTCCCAGCATGAGAGCTTAGAAATAAGCTGAATGAGGTGTGTGCATTGCATTCATGCATAGAAAATCTGGATAATTTTCTCGCTTTTAAATAAAACTTATCAAAGTGATTGAAGCTTCTCTTAACTTGGTGGAACTGAAGTAGATCATCAAGTTGATTGTGATAAGTTTCAATATGACCTTTGCTAAAACCTTATCTTTGGGTAATATAATTTGATCTAAGGGTAGATCAGATGTAATGAAAGTAAGTCACAACACAATACTCAATAAGGAGTACTTGATCTTCTAGAGATCATTACATGGTATTCTATACAACAAATCAAGGATGAATACTTAATGTTCCAGAGATGATATCAAGGTATTATCTACCACAAATCCTGAATACCAAGTTAAGTATATAACTTAAGAAAAGAAACTCTATAACTAAATCTTGATACACTTGATTTCCATAGTTATTCATACCATGGGTATCATGGTAGTTCTTCAATATGAACTCTTACCACAAATGAAGTAGAATGGAAGGAAAGCCAAGACCATCTAGCATTACTCTTCATATCATATTAAGAGATAACAATCCTATTTAACCAAGTCTTAGTGTCCATTGATCATCAATGTTGAGTAACCAATTCCTGACCTAGAACTTATTGACCTATTATATTAACCTTCCAAAGACTTAAGTAAATTAACAAGAAGAAGGAACTAGATATGGTAGAGTGTGCCATCATCAATGGAATGTGATCCTTAGTGGAGATCAAACCATCTGATGTTGGAGGAGTTAACTCACTCATGAGTTAACTAGAAGAAGTGGCTAAACCTAAGAATTATCTAGTACTTGAGAAGTTATAAGAAAGCTAGTAGTGTTAGAGAATCAGATGATAATCTTGTCAAGCCAAGTAGGTATAAACTTAAAGTAAGTTTCCTTAACAAGATAAGCCTATAGAGAGATTAGTACAAGTATAGTACTCAATTGATGATAAACCTTGATCAAACAAATAGAAGCCTAAGTTCAGTATGATCAAAGTATGGTGGTTATTATTCTCAAGTCATTTGAGAATAGATGACTAGGTGTTGAAGAAGAGTTGTAAGTATACCAAATTAGGCAAAACCTAGTAAGCTATCTAATATAGCTTGATTATGAGAAGTCAAGCTAGGGTATGATGAACTATATAATATGAGTTATATGGAGTAGTTGGAGGAATAGTAGCTTAACCAAGCTTATACAAGAACAAACTTGTATTGTGGAGAGTAGTACCCTACCGATCCCAGAGGATTGTTACCACATATGATATAAAAGGAATTGTAATCTTGTAAGCCTTAGAAGTATATGCAAGTCTAATATAAAGGAGTTTATGGATGGAGTTAGAAACAACTACATTGATGGATTCATCAAGGGTAGGTAAGAAGTGCAAGTTGTGTACTAAATGAAGAATGTTACAAGAGTGGATTAATGAAGTTAGAACTAACTAGATGAATGACTTCCTCAAGGGTAGTTTAGAAATGGAAGTCATATATACTAGAAGAAGAATGGTGGAGTAATGTTGAAGTGGCATCACCATGTTATCATATGATGATGGATATGGTAGAGTCAGATGATTGACCTATTCAGGAAGATGTGATTTTTGTGAATAAGATAAGAGAGATATATAGAGTATATTTAGGAAAGGAATTATTTATTTAAAGACAAGCTGACTGAAGTATTAAGATCGGAGTGTTTGAGAAACCCTTAACCAACAGTATATCAAGCCATGAAAAACCCATGTCTACCTCTTTGTTTAAAACCCTTGAATAAAGAGGGTAGTTAAACCAATTCTTATTTTTAGGTAGCTAAAGGATAGTAACTCTTAGTCAAATGAAATGTCTAAGAGATAAGTAGAATACTAGTTGAGAATGTATTGATGAAAGCCTTATCCATCTAATTGTCTTAAATTCTAATAAGGATCTAGTCTCATATACCATCAAGATCACTTTAGTAAGGCAATCTTAATAGCTCACTCTAAGTTGAGTTATTATCCATGGCCACAAGACAAGAAGGAAAATTATCTTAGCTCTTAATATTCATCCATACCCATAATAGAATGTGAGTTCCTTAACTATTCTTCAAACTCATAATAGCTATCTGTAAATGAATATCTTCATTCTTCCATTAATGAATCTATTAAACCCCAAAACTCATGTCCATTATTTCGAAATGAACAGTTTCATTTCCTCATCAATGATTGTTATTCATGCATAATGACTTAACCAAGATTGTGCTAAGGAAATTCTAATAATGAACACCTAGTTGATTTGAGTAGAAGAAATCACCATATTTTGAATCATAAAGACTTAAATGATTATTAGGGGTCTATATAGATATATATATATATAGGAATTCCAATATGATACCAAGTGTATAGAATGATATAATCATCATTAGCCATTTTAAATCCTTACCATTATCAAGAGAAAACTTAATCATTTTTATGAAATTTTTATAAGGATAAATTTCTAAAACCCTAGTTCTTATTAATAACTTTTCTTTAATAGAACCTTTCATATACTCATGAATTTCGAAAATATAAAGAAAAAGTAAAAGGGGATTCAATATAAATAAAAAGTAAAAGGCGACCAGGGTGAGCTCCTCTACCTCTCAGTGGACTCCGTTGTTTCGTTTGCTTCCGGAATCACCACCACCTCGTTCATCCGTAGCCGCCGTCGTACGACCTCGTCGCCAGCCATCTTCCAGTGACCATTTTCGGGTGGTGCTACCACTAGTCGACTCCCTGTCGCGTCCTGATTCTAACACAACCCTCCACAGCCGCGCGCACACACTCGATTGATCCTCAGTTCGTGTTAATAGTTTCTGTAATAAATAAAACCTTA
Source organism: Avena eriantha (assembly GCA_910589775.1). Lineage (NCBI taxonomy): Eukaryota > Viridiplantae > Streptophyta > Magnoliopsida > Poales > Poaceae > Avena > Avena eriantha. The sequence goes on from OU342742.1 coordinate 1,918,503, forward strand.
GACATGACGTGGCATATGCCCCACCTGTCAGTGATTGGGGCTAGGAATAGCACCGATGAGAAAAATCACCCCACCTCATGCTGCGTCAGCATTACATCATAAATTCATTTAGATATTTATTTTTTAATTCCAAAAAATGAATAAATCTTATTAAATCAATATATTTTGTTTTATAATTTAGAAAAATATATATTATATATCAAAATGTTCAAAAAAATAATGTATATATTCTAAACCTATTATCACATTTTATTTTCCCACTTAAATAAGATAATATTATTTGTAAACAACCTATTATGGATTAATTCTTTAAAATATATATTTTATTATTTAAAATTCATAAAAACAACTATTATATGAAAAAATTCTTAGAAAAATAATATATACATTTATAAACTTATTATATTTTTTTATGTCACTTAAATAAATATTATTATTTATTAAGCATTTATAAAGTGATAAAACTTATAAAAATCATATCTTATTATTTAAAAATTACAAAACTACTTATAATATATCAAAATGATCACAAAAATAAAGTCTACACATTAAGAATATCCCATTGCACATTTTAAGTCAAATAAATGTAAAATTTTAATAAGTCTTGATTAAAACTATTCTCTAATATTTTAATGGATTAAAACTACATAAATCTTTACTTTACCTTTACCATTATTTCTTTAAAACCTACAAATGCAATAAAAAGTTTAATTGTTGTTTAAGTAAAGTAAAAATAAGTCCGACCATTTTTTATAAATATTTACGAAAGCTACCATTGAAAAATTAAGTATATGTTGATTTTTCCCATTATAATATTAGCAGGGTATTAACTACAAATTCTTTTACTAGTTTAGGAATCTACCTAAAGCTCTAAACCAAGTTTTTAAGTAATTAAAGTAAGGCCTTTTCCATGTTTATAAAAATATAAGCATTACTCTAGAAATTGGTAAGTTATCCTATTCACTTATAAAATTATGAAGACACCACTTCTATAAAGGCAATAATACTTTTACCCCACCTTACTATAAAATAATAAGAAGTGAGCCACATATAATATAATACATATTCAAATTATCCAAGTATCCACTCCTAGTGGAATAGCTATTCAAATATGGTAATTGTTTTCTTCTTTAATATTCATAACTAATCAGAAAATCTTAAAGTGTTAGTTTTAAATTTAACTTCTTTTAATTTGTAAAGAAATCTTTTCCTCAAAATTTATTCTTTTAAGAAACATTAAAGCAAGCCTTAAGCATTTTTATAAAGACTCTAATTGATTAATAATCTAGCTTAAGAAATCTTTTACTTACCATACTCCAATTGCGTGCTTTAGTATTGTATGCTACTTGTTATATTTACTTAATTTTTCCACACACTCTCACAAGTCTTAATAAGAAGCACGATTGTGAAGCTGATATAAACATGAAACACATTCTAAAGAAAACATTCCTAGTTTCCAAACCCTAGATTTGATATGATTATTTCGAGAATTCGTGTTTATCAAACTACATTATATTACTTATGCATAATTGCATCCTGCTTCTTTCAACATTCGTCCTTATCGGACCAATGATGCTGTTTACGGAATTTGGATCTTCTATTGTCTTGAAGACTGTGATGGCATAATCTTGCAATCACAAAAGGCAAGTTCTCAACTTGCTCATGTCCTTTGGTTATTTTCTATCAAATACTTGTAGCTCAAATGTTGTAATCACCTGCATTTCAAAAAGGTCAGAAAACACTATTTTCATAATAATATGATTATGGATTATTTACCAGATGGTAATAATCTACTAATACAGTTCCAGTGGTAAAGTAACATAATATCTACGACTTAAGCAACCAATGTCGCTAGTGATTCTAGAACCGTATATTACACGTTAACCATGAGATTTGGAATGGGACAGAGAAGTCAGATGTATCTTCTTCCTCTCGCATGTAGCCGGATGCATAGGTCGTGGCTGTTATCCTCATAGCATGCTTTAATTGGTAATTCATAGAGGATATGCAGCATATGGGTGGGAACCCTCAACGTCCCACGATAGTTCTGGCATCTGAATCGTCAGCTTCGGTCTAGGGTAATAGGTTGTAACGCGTCTACCCGTCGGGATAGCGGCAGGACTATTGAGGAATGGCCTCAAACTTGGCACAATGGCTCACAATGACACACCACACACTTATATCACTTCAATGAGCAGTGATGGCATGCTTGGGCATGCCTTCGGCACGGTAGACGGCTAAAATCTAGGGTTTTAGGGGTGTTTCGCACAAGTACGGACGAATCGTCAGGCAAAGTGTTCAAGGAATCTGCTCTCCTTTCGCACATTGCTCCACCGTGCCCTCACAAACACTCACATCCCTTGTTTTACAAACAACATGTTGCTTGGCCATGCACTTCCCACACTGGCCAGCTTCGGTCGGGATAGCGGCAGGACTATTGAGGAATGGCCTCAAACTTGCCACAATGGCTCACAACGACACACCACACACTTATATCACTTCAATGAGCAGTGATAGCATGCTTGGGCATGCCTTCGGCACGGTAGACGGCTAAAATCTAGGGTTTTAGGGGTGTTTCGCACAAGTACGGACGAATCGTCAGGCCAAGTGTTCAAGGAATGTGCTCTCCTTTTGCACATTGCTCCACCATGGCCTCACAAACACTCACATCCCTTGTTTTACAAACAACATGTTGCTTGGCCATGCACTTCCCACACTGGCCAGCTTCGGTCTAGGGTAGTAGGGTGCAACGCGTCTACCCGTCGAGATAGCGGCAGGAATATTGAGGAATGGCCTCAAACTTGGCACAATGGCTCACAATGACACACCACACACTTATATCACTTCAATGAGCAGTGATGGCATGCTTGGGCATGCCTTCGGCATGGAGACGGCTAAAATCTAGGGTTTTAGGGGTGTTTCGCACAAGTACGGACGAATCGTCAGGCCAAGTGTTCAAGGAAGGAGCTACAAACGCAGTAGGAAAGGAACTCCATGAAAGTTCTGGTAAACCTGTGAAGGCTGACTGACATAGTTTTCATAATAAAAGCAACCTTTTGAAGAAATGTTTATGAAAACCTGCATTGCCTACGATGTTTGGTCTGTGGCTGTAGAGATAGTGCATCATACACTCCTTTTTAGTGAACTTGCTGAGTATACTCGTACTCAACCGTACCTTCCTAACCCTTGCTAGATTATGAAGCCATTAAAGACGACGTCAACACCAACCTATGCTCAAGAAACCATCATCGACAGCTCAAGTTCTTCAATAAAGTCAATGAAGTCAACATGTTCATCAAGTAAAGTGAAGACAAAGTTATGATTAGATAGGAGTAGATACTCTAGCCATAAAACCTACTTCTGTAGAGCATTACCGTAGTAGCAATTGCAAGCCTAATAGTTTAGATGACAATCGTTTTAGCTAGATCGCTATAAGTTATTATTTCTGGTTTTTATTTGGTAGAAGTTTCTTTCTCTTTAACCTGGAGTGTTCTCTGGATCTTTTGTAAAGAGTCAAGTTGTAATCTATAGTCATGTTTTGGACCTGATGTGTTTCTGTTGTACCACTCCGAGGGATGTAATACTAGTAAGCGGTGTTTCATTGGTGTTATGTCAACGACTATAGTGTACTACATCATGCAGTGGTATGCTGGGTCACCGCAGCTGGTATCAGAGCATATGCTTTGACCTTAGGTTCGTAAACCTAGTAAATGGGTAGAACCTGTAGGAAGGATGTTAGCAACAATAAAGAGTTCTCTAGAAATATGATCGATATTCAATTGGGAATAATATCGTCATGTTGCTAGTGTGACAATTCTTTATTATGATGCAATTTTAAATAAGTACCATGAGTTTTAACTCAATGTTACTGATGATAATTTCTTATCTATAGTACAAGAATGGCACCTAGGTATCCACCTCGGAATGTTCAAGTATTGAACAAGACCTTAGATGATTATGAAGATGACTGGACAATCACTCTAAGACAACTTCTATGGAGTCTAGAGTGTGAGTCTCGAGTTCTGGTCAAGATTTACAGTTTCTATGATGGGTAGATACTGGCCAAGTATCATATCCTGATCATGTTACCCAAGAAGTTGGGAGTGCATGAAGAAATTCCATCGGGAGAAGCAAGATGTATGTCAACCGCCTATCAGATTGCAGTAGTAGCAGCCATAACCAGGATAAGGGAACAGAATTCCAAGGCACTGGTAGGTACTACCTATATTGCTATACCTCACGAAACTCTTAGTACTGATCCGGAGTTAGATCATTCTACTTTGGGAAGGACTAAACCTACTATGGCAGTAGAGTATATGGATCGTTACAAGTCTTTACTGAACACAATCCATAACACTCATCAAGTGCTAGTTTAAGAGTTGGACACTGTCTGATGAGGGTTTAACTCGTCAATGCCCATTGTTATGGACTTGGGTTTTGGAGAAGGAGGGAGCACTGGAGGAATCAATCATCTAGGAAACAAGCACACAGGGACGCAAGGTTTACCCAGGTTTAGGCCTTGTAGAGGTCCCTACTCTTGCTTGTCTGCTCTTGGAATTATCACGGGAATCGAAAGTTACAGGGGTGCGTAGATGCAATATGGCGAGGTTGCGGAAACTAGGGTTGTGATTGTCCTCCTCGCCACCCCATCCTAGCCTTTATATAGATAGGCTGGGTCTCAGGTAGCAGGTCGAGTCGGTTACATATTAGGGTTCGTATCTTTGAACTTTCTATCTTAAGCTTCATCTTCCGCTACAACCAAACGGAGTTTCCGTGTGTCACCTGAATCCTGAATTGGGCCTTGGCCACATCGTGGGCTTCTGCCATATCTGGACCGTATATGCCAAACTTGAGTACTTGTAGGGTATGCCCATGTCAGTAGCCGCCGAGTGTCCAGTGGAATCAAAGATTCGACTAGAGACTTTATGAAGTCTTTCGAGTGCATGACTGAGCATATTTTCGAGTGTTATGTCTATGTCATAGGGATTGTTGATATACATGCCTGATTTATCTGATGTATCGGTATCATTTAACTTCCTTAGGTCAAAACAACGCAATCTACTCAAACTCGAGTCCCTGGACTCGAATTCAGAAAAGTGCTGGTGTAATTCAACTCAGGCCGTGGAGGTCTTACAGGAGTCGAATTCCAGTGTATAAATGTGAGCACTCGACACGTCCGTCAAGGCATGTTCATCGAACCTGTAGGTACGGATATATTTCTGGTAGCGCGTAGCAGATGTGTTGCCAAGCCTTATTCAGGTCTTATCTTCACGCTGTAAGCACGACATCCGAATTTTTGTCATCGTGAAGATGAACCGGGTGACCAGTAGACGTAATATCTTTGTAGGGAAAATATGAGGTGAAGTCGCCATAACAGTGAAGTGTGGATGTTATCAACACACGGTGTAAACTATAAGAAAAAATAATCATAGGGTGCGCGACCAGCGCTCCCTATGGGAGTATCCCCCGAGTGCCTATTCGAGTCGTTGACTCGAGTGGGGACTAAAAACATTTTGCGACCACTGTCGTCTTTTGTTGCCAGTTTCAGTCAAATGTGCTTTTAGTGCTCCCTATGGGAGTAACCCGTAGTCCACAATCGAATCGTTGATTCGAGTGAAGGGTTCTGATAATGCTTGGTCATCTGCATAAAATTCTTCGGGTGCGCGGCCAACGCTCTTGTTAGGAATAGCCCCCAAGTGCTTGGTTGAGTCGATGACTCGAGCAAGGACTAAGTAGGCAAAGTGTTCTTCTTCTAGTATCGATGACGTCAGTGCTGCCGACAAGATGACCTCAGTTTCCCGCGTGAGCGGCTTTGACGGGACGCAACAAGCAGTGGGTCCCACTTTTTGACTTGATTTGACTGGGCATGCGTAATCTTCTGTTTTTAACTGCGTCTCCACAATTTCCGCGCATAATGGGAGTAGTGGGGGACAGTTCATGTTTTACCCTTGTCACACGTCAGTGCCGATGTACTCCACGCGTCTGGTAGGTTTTCTACTGGCCGTTGGATGTCATATGCTAAGAGGTTAAGTAGGGACACACCATGTAGTAATTCCCCACCTCTCTCTTCTTGCTCGCGCTTCCGCAATTGCTGTTCTTGCTGCTCCTTTGCGCACATCCTCTCCATGGCACTGAACCAACTTCGCGTCTTCCCCCGTTTCTTCATCCGTTCACATCGCCATCATAAGATGGGCAAGAAGAAAGGACGCTCTACCGCTGGATATGCGGCCACCATTGTCGCCGCCAAGAAGAAAGGAGGCGCCGCCTCCGTGGGAAGAAGAAAGGCGCGGGAACTCGCGTCACCAATGGGTCCTGGCACCCATCTACCATAAAGTCTTCGAAGTTGTTCAATCTGCATCAAGATGGAGCACTTCCTTCCGCAGAAGACGACTCTCGCGTGCCTGGCGAGGAGGTAATTCCTAGTCCTCCCGCGGGTTTCCGGGTGATGTTCCTTGCATTCATCATCTGCGGTCTCTCTCTTCCCCTGCATCCTTTTGTTAGGGGTCTTCTCTGGTTCTATGGGCACCAGCTGCATCAGCTGTCCCCAAATTCGATTCTCCACATCACTTGTTTCATCACCCGCTGCGAGTGCTAGCTTGGAATCAAGCCACACTTTGGTCTTTTCAAGAAGCTTTTTAAGCTCAAATGTCAGCCGGCGTCTGGTTCCATAGTTTACAACGTAGGAGGCTGTAGGATCCATGTCGAATCCTCCGCCACTTACTTTGATATCAAACTCACCGCGTCTATCCAAGGGTGGAGAGATAAGTGGTTCTACATCCGCGACCAGAAGGCTGACGGAGAGCATTACGGACTCGAGCCCTTCGATTCCGTGGCGGCTTGAAAGAGGAGGTTCTCACGATCACAGAAGTCATCGTTGAATGTGCAGGAGTCAGTTTGGATCTCCAGGTCCCGCTTCTGATTATTGATCTGAGAGGAGTCTCAATCATGTCTGCATTATTCGTGAACCGTAGGGTGACACACTTAAGGGTTTCCGGACACTATTTTGGAGCACATATGTTTCAGACGAAAGGATTGCAAAGCGCAGGAATTGTTTCGATAGAAACCGGAATTGTTTCGAGTGAAATTGCAGAAAGTGGTTCTGCATGTGATATTGAAATGTTGCAAGGGGTTTTATGTGAATGTTTTTTAATTAAAGTAATTAACAAAATTATGAATAAAATAAATAAAAGAGTTTTATTAATTGAGAGTTGCATTAAATTTGGTGGAAATTTAATGCATGCGAGTGGAATTTTGGGTGGAGTCAAAATTGATGTGAGTAGAGCTTCCACCACATGAATGAGGAAGAGGTGGGGGCACCCCCCTTGGCTGCCGGCCATGGGAGGGGAGGAGCCCCCTCTCCTCCCTCACAAAGCACACCTCCTCGTGAAGGATCTCTCCCCCCTCTTGATATTCCCCCATGGTCTCGGATTAGTGAGATACATGTTCTCGGTGGCCTTGCGTCTGGAAGGAGTTGCTGCTTCCGCTGATTCGCTGGAGCGAGGAGGTGGAGGTTTTCCGGTGGCTTGAACGTGTGTGCGAGGATGGATGCGATGTTGATTTGCGGCACTCGGACTTCCACACGATCTTGAGATCGGCAAGCGTACGACTACATCATCCACGAGTTCCAACTCGTTAACAAAACTCTGTTGTCTTCGAGGTTAAGTTCTCCATGGATGTATATCCACCCGTTGCTCTATATCTAGTAGATAGATCTTGGCGTATTGTTCTCATTGTCGGGGGATGATCCACAGGTACCCAAACCAGACAAGAAACCAAGCAGTCGGATCGCGTCCAGCTGGCCAGATGCAGCCGGACAGGGTAAGACAGGCTGGCTATCACCCGGTAGCCGGATCAGCAAGAGACAGCCGGATACGGCGATGTAGCCGAACCCAATCAGTGAGACAGGACGACATGCGTATCAGTGCACGGTACGCCCTGTACGATGACAATACTGGCCACCACCCAGCCATACCGAAGACTTTGCAAGGATGACGCAGGAATAGTGGCCTGTGCTGACGACGGGCTCGCACGGCGTCCACTGTGCCTACGACAGCCATACCGCTCGTACGCCGATAAGACATACCATACCGGACACTGTGGATGACCAGCCGGCTGGGGCACGCGTGTGGGACCCGCCAGTCGGATTGGCCATGGAGACCGTTGCCTCTCTTCCTATATAAGGAGAGGCAAGGCCTCAGTAGAAAGGGTTGGTCATACAGCATTTAAGGCAGTAGCTAGCACATACAGCTCAAGGAGCACTTGTAGTTCGTGTATTCCACATAGTCAGATCCGGCAGGAGTAGGGGCTTTACCTCATCGCGAGGGCCCCGATCCTGGGTACTTCTTGCGTCCCGCTACGCTCGCTTGTATCCATTCCCGCTTGCGGACGCCGTCGATAGATTCCCTGCTAGTCCCCACACCTCTATCTAACCTCCTCAGGTACTGCCGTTCCCAATACAACGACAGTTGACGCCCACCGTGGGGCTAGATGGCTTCGATCGGAGTCATGTTCTGCACAGGACCCCGCACTTCAGCCAGTGAGCGCGTGGCCTCCGGGCTGGTGCTCACGCTTGGCAAGTTCGACTGCATCATCGACAACGCCTCCTGCTTCGCCGGAACCACCTTCCCGGCGAACGGCACCGTCCTGCTATTCGGTGATCTCCCCGTCTACGTCGCCACCGTCCCGGAGCGTTTCCCTAGGGAAATCATCTCTGTCGCGGAGCTGCCGCGCTCAGGCGGCAGCGCCTCCGCTGCATCCCGCAGCATGGAGGTCATGATGGCCGGTTCCAGCTCCCATCCCCGCCAGCCGCGGGAGCGAGGCACGGACGAGGTCGGAACTTCCGCTCCCCCGTAGCCTCGGAACCCGGTGGAGGATGCCATTGATCGACTCCTGATGCCGGTTAACCTCGGGGATAACCCGGAGGAAGCGGAGGACAACTTCAGCATGTAGAGACAGATCCTCCTCCACGAGGCCATGGAGCTAGCGGCAGACCGCAAGCAACTCGAGATCACCCAGCGCGAGTACGACCGCGCGCACGGCCTTACTCCGGCTACCGCGGAGCTGAGCCGGCGCGGCCAGGTACGGCGTCGGGGCAGTGAGCTGGGCGGTAGAGTGGAAAAGGACGGGGAACCAGATCCCGTGCCTGCCCTCACACGGCCCACCTACAGCACGCCCATCAAGAACCTGCGCGCGGCACGAGCCGCGGCAGAGGAACTACCCAGCCTGGAGGGCAAGGAGCGAGCCCGCTAGCATGCTCGCGTGCAGGAGCTCCTCCGCATCGCGGACGAGGAGGCCGGCGCCAACCGGCAGATGTAGGAAGACCTTAGCTACCCCAGGGGGAGCAAGCTACCTGCCAATCGCAGGGGCGCGTCACGCGACACCCAGGAGGCGTCCTCCCCTTAGCCGCCTAGGGACCGTAGCAGGCGTGACAGCTCTGTCAACAGGGGCCAGCCGCGCCAGGAGCAGACGGTGAATAGCAACCCGCCACCTCCCCCTCCACCAGCCGGAGCGCCCAGACCAGCCGGTTCCCGTCTCTCGGGCCGGGTGGGAGCACCCAACCCGGATTGTCCGGATGCCCGCGACTGCATCGAGCTCCTCGCTCAAGCGCGCGTCACGGAGGAGGAATATTCGACCGGCCCGGTTTGTTTCGTACCCCGCATCCGGAACGAACCGTTTCCGGATAAATTCTCCCTGCCCAGGGACACCCCCAAGTACGACAGCAGCATGAAGCCGGAAGACTGGTTGACCGACTATGCTACGGCAGTCGGCATCGCCCACGGGAACAAGCGCAGAGCCGTGCGCTACGTCCCCCTCATGCTAACCGCGTCGGCAAGGACATGGCTCAATAGCCTTGCGCCCAACAACATCAACGCCTGGCCTGACTTCGAGAAAGTGGTCGGCACGTACAAGCGCCCAGGGCGCCCGCGAGACCTGGCCTTGTGCGTCTAGGGTGACCGCGAGACCGACCGCGAGTACCTCGCCAAGTGGACGGTGCTACGCAACACTTGCGAGGGCATCCTGGAGAGCCATGCCATCAGTTTCTTCATCGAGGGTTGCCGAGAGGGCACCATGCTTCGCCACCGGCTACTGTGTGACGAGCCGAAAACCATGGAGGAGCTCATGACGGTTGCGGACCAGTACGCCACGGCGGATGCCGCCATGAAGAAGCCCCTCCGAGTAAACGCGGACGGCCGTCCGACTCCCACGGAGCCGGCTCGCGACCGACCAAGCAACCCGGCAGGAGAAGCCGGATCCTCCAGACGCCACGGCAACGACAACCGGTTCCATGGGGACCGCCAGGCTGGACAGCAGAAGCCTCGCTACCACGCGCGGCAGGTCAATGCTGTGGAGGGTGCGCCCGACGCACCGGCTAATGAGGCAAGAAGGCAGAAGCCACGGCTCACCTTCGACCAGATGTTTGACGGCCCGTGCAAGTGGCATAGAGGTCCCTTCAAACTAGCTACGCACACCACCCGGAACTGCAGCTGGACCCGCCAGCTAAAGGACCAGGGCAACCAGCCTCGTCCCCCGCCTCCCCCATTGGGTGGACCTCCACCACCGGCTAGGGGAGCCGGTAATGATGGTAATGGCGGCAACAACAACAACGGCTACCCCCAGTCACATGCCGCCTACCACATCTTCGAGACGGAGCAGGACGACAAGCACAGCCGCAGGCGACGCTCCAAGGAGGTCAATGCCATCGTCTCTCCGGTCCCCCAGTACCTGAACTGGTCGGAAACCCCCGTCACCTGGAGCCGGGCGGATCAGCCCGAGCATCTGCCGACTCCCGGGGGCTACGCCATGGTACTCGACCCTTTCATCGTCTCCAACGCGCGCACCTGCCGATTCTTGCGCGTCCTCATCAACGGAGGCAGCAGCCTCAACCTCCTCTACCAGTCCTCGCTGGAGAAGTTGTGCATTCGTGAAAGCGACCTGCGCCTGACTACCACGACATTCCACGGCGTACTGCCGGGGCCAGCCTGCGCCCCGCTGGGGAAAATCCAGCTGGACGTCATCTTCGGGACCGAGGAGAACTTCCGCCGCGAACCAATCTGGTTCGAGGTGGTAAATCTGATGAGCTCCTACCATGCTCTCCTCGGGCGCCCCGCCCTCGCTAAGTTCATGGCCATCCCCCACTACGCATACCTCAAGACGAAGATGCCGGGACCCCACGGCATGATCACCGTCGTCGGCTGCTTCAGGCGGTCGATGGAGTGCACCTCAGCTGGTTCCAAACTGGCAGAGGCCCTCATCATAGCCGAAGAAAAACGCGTGATCATGCGCAATGTGGCTATGGCCCAGCAGGACATTCTGGCTAGCAGCAAACCGGCTGGAGAAGGAGCTTCCCACCCGGCAAAGGAGACGAAGAGGATCCTACTTGACCCCTCCGATCTGACTAAGTTCTTCACCATTGGTGCCGGCTTGGACAGCAAATAGGAAGGCGCGCTCGTCGACTTCCTCCGTGAGAATCGGGACATCTTTGCATGGTCCCCCAAGGACATGCCGGGTGTGCCGAGGGAGTTCACCGAGCACTCACTTCATGTGCGTCCGGATGCCAAGCCGGTCAAGCAACCTCTGCGCCGGTTCACGGAGGAGAAGAGAAAGATAATCGGTGACGAGATCACTCGGCTCCTTGCAGCCGAGTTCATCATGGAAGTGTACCACCCGGACTGGTTGGCGAACCCAGTCTTGGTGCTGAAGAAGAACAAGACCTGGCGCATGTGTATCGACTACACCAGCCTGAACAAGGCGTGCCCAAAGACCCCTTCGCCTTGCCCCGTACCGATCAAGTCATCGATTCCACGGCCGGCTGTGATTTGTTGTCTTTTCTAGATTGCTATTCCGAGAACAATCAGATCCGGCTAAACCCGGCAGATCAGATTAAGACATCATTTATCACCCCCTACAGGGCTTTCTGCTATGTAACCATGCCTTTCGGCCTAAAGAACGCAGGCGCCACCTATCAGCGATGTATGCAGAAATTCTTGCACTCGCAGATAGGCCGAAACATGCACGCTTACGTGGATGACGTGGTCATCAATACCAAGGAGAAGCGCACCCTCCTCGAGGATCTGGGAGAAACATTCGGTAACCTCCGCCAGTACCGCCTGAAGATGAACCCGGAAAAGTGCGTCTTCGAGGTGCTGTCCGGCCAGCTCCTCGGTTTCCTCGTATCACAACGAGGTATCGAGGCGAATCCGGAGAAGATCGCGGCCATCGAGAGGATGCAGCCGCCTAGGAACCTGCTTGGGGTCCATAAGTTCACCGGATGCCTGGCTTCCCTCAGTCGCTTCGTCAGCCGGCTGGGGGAGATGGCAGTCCCGTTGTACCAGCTGATCAAGAAGACGGACAAGTTCTCCTGGACTTCGCAAGCCGACACCGCGTTTCACGACTTCAAGCGCATGTTATCCAGAGCACCGGTTCTAGCCACGCCGGCTAGCAAGGAGCCGATGTTGCTCTATATAGCAGCCATCAGCCGGTTTGTCAGCGTCGTCCTGGTGGTGGAGCGCCCCGAGGAAGGCAAGGCTCAGCCGGTTCAGAGACCCGTCTACTACCTCTGCGAGGTTCTCTCCCTCTCCATGCAGAATTACCCCCACTACCAAAAGATGTGCTACGGTGTGTAGCTGGCATGCAAGAAGCTCAAGCACTACTTCCAGGAGCACCCGATTAAGGTTGTGTGCACTGCACCCCTTTCGGAAATCATCGGCAACAAGGACGCACCGGCCGAGTCGCCAAGTGGGCCATCCAGCTCGCCGCCTACTCCATCCAGTACGAGCCCCGTCTCACGATCAAGTCGCAAGCGTTGGCGGACTTCCTCGTCTACTGGGCCAAGACCCAGTATCTCCCACCGGTTCCGGATTCGGACCACTAGCGGATGCACTTCGACAGGTCGAAGATGCTCGGGGGCTTGGGAGCCGGCGTCGTGCTCACCTCGCCCAAAGGAGACCGGCTGGAGTACGTGCTGTAGATCCACTTCAAGGCCTCCAACAATGTAACTGAATACGAGGCACTGGCGCACGGGCTCCGGCTGGCCAAGGAGATCAGTGTCAACCAGATCCTGTGCTTCGGTGATTCGTACTTGGTGGTGCAGCAGGTGTCCGGAGAATGGGACGCCAGAGATGCAAAGATGGCTCTCTACCGATTCCACATCTAGAAGCTCAACGCCTCCTTCGACGGGTGCGAATTTCACCACGTACCCCGCATCAACAACGAGGCGGCCGATGCGCTCTCCAAGATCGGATCCACCAGGCAGGCCATTCTACCAGGAGTCTCCTTGGAGCACTTGCACAAGCCATCCATCAACCCGTCACCAGAATCAGACTCCATCGTCTGGGCAGGAAGCGTTCCGGCTGACGGAACGGCAGAAGCGGAGCAGGCAGAACCACCGAAGAAGAAGACCCGCACCAACTCCGGCCAGGCAGTGCCTTCCGGCTCGCAAGACCCGGGGGCTGCTGGCTCGCCTAGTGGCTCGGGGGCTGATGTCCCGAGTACGCCGCCCGGACGACCCCCCGACATCCGTCAGCCGGAGGACAGGAGCGTCCTTGTCATTCGGGAAGTGCCATCCTGGGCACAGGCCTTCATGTGCTACATCGCCAATGGAGAACTCCCAGACGACGAGGTGGAGGCGAGGCAAATCCGACGCCGCGCGCACACGTACACCATCATAAACGGCGAGCTGTACAAGCGCAGCGTATCCGGTATCTTCCAAAGATGTGTTGATGTGGACACAGGCTACCGGCTACTCAAGGATATCCACCAGGGCGAGTGCGGACACCACGCTTCGTCAAGGGCGATAGTCGCCAAGGCATTCCGCCATGGTTTCTATTGGCCCACTGCCCTCGAGGACGCTGAGCAGCTGGTCCGCGCATGCAATGGGTGCCAACGCTTTGGGCAGCTCAGGCACATGCCAACTTCGGTACTCAAGACCATACCGATCACCTAGCCCTTCGCAGTTTGGGGCCTCGACATGGTCGGTCCTTTCAAGCGAGCACGCGCGGGCATGACCCACCTACTGGTAGCGGTGGACAAGTTCACAAAGTGGATCGAGGCCAAGCCTATCCGGAAGCTGGATGGAGCGACAGTTGTTACCTTCTTCACCGACATCATCAACCGCTCCGGCTACCCCAACAGCATCATCACCGACAACGGCACGAACTTCGCCAAGGGGGCCTTCGCCCGGTTCTGCAGCAACAAGGGCATCCGACTGGACCTCACCTCCGTCGCGCACCCGCAATCCAACAGGCAAGTCGAAAGAGCAAACGGCTTGGTGCTAGCCGGCATCAAGCCACGCCTCATCGAGCCATTAGAGCGGTCACCCGGATGTTGGATCGAAGAACTTCCGGCTGTGCTGTGGAGCCTCCGCACCACACCGAATAGGTCAACCGGCTACACGCCATTCTTCCTGGTCTATGGATCGGAAGCCATCCTCTCCGCCGACATCGAGTTCGACTCCCCTCGCAAGCTCCTGTACGATGAAAGAGCCAACAGGGAGGCGCGGGAGGACGGAGTGGACCTTCTAGAGGAGTCCCGCGAGCTGGCCCTGTCCAGATCAGCCCTGTACCAGCAGCGACTATGTCGCTACCATTCAAGCCGGATCCGCCCAGTCGCATTCCGCGAGGGCGACCTGGTTCTCCAGCTGGTGCAAGACACGAAGGGCATGCACAAGCTATCACCATCCTGGGAGGGCCCCTTCATCATCAGCCGGGCACTGCCCAACGACTCCTACTACCTCATCGACGCGCAGCAGTCGCGCAAGAACAAGATGGACAAACCAGACGAGGAGACCGAGCGTCCCTGGAATGCGGCCCTGCTGCGCCCGTTTTACACCTAGTCGCCAGGCAGTATATGTGTCCTGAAAACCCTATGAATGAAAATGCGGACCCCCACGAGAATCTCGGGGGCTCCTTGCTAGAAATGTGTGTGCACCTGTTTTCCGGTTCAAATTTTCCGGCTCTAGCAACCCCTACCCGGGGGCTCGCCGGCTGGCCCGGCCTGCTAAGTCAACAAACCGGCTGAGTAGTGTGTGACGATGTCAGAGGCCCACTCTTCGTCTCAGCTACAGACCGCAACCTGGCTGTCCCGCTAGCAAGAGCAAAAGCCCGAGGCATCCCACACAAAAAACGGGGAGGAGACGCAGCAGACCGGGCGTCCCGGCCCTACGACTGATTCGAACCAATCCAGCTGCTAAGCCATTAGTACCGTGTGCAATGTACTGTCAGCTCCCTTCGATTCCGGCTGCAGACCGCAACCCGGCTGCCCGGCAAGGACGCAGCGAAAACAGCAGAGCGCACGGGAAAGCGACTAAGTGTCTAGAAAGGGACAAGCCAGTTTTCGAAAAAACAAGCCGTTTTCTGGCTACAATTTGGCAGACTAACCTACTAACCTATGTGGACATGTGTGTATGCGTATGTACATTCTTGTCCGACAACCTCGAATCGGAATTCAGGAGAAGGAAAGAAGATTCAAAGTCCTTTCCTTCATCAAGCGCTCCGAATCTCGGGGGCTACACCCACTGGGTGCGCTCGCGCGCCCCCAGTGGAATCTTGTAGTTCCCGACCAGCTAAAGGCGTTTAGCCGGCCGTTCGGAGCCCAGGTGAGGGCAAGGGCTGGGGTAAGAGAAGACAAGGAAGATTCGAAGCACCTGGCTACACCAGCTACTCCGAATCTCGGGGGCTACACCTAGTGGGTGCGCTAGCGCACCCCCACTTGAGGTGTAGTTCGTCCGGCTAAGTGTGTGTAGCTGGAGGAGGTTTGTCGGGCAGAGCAAGCCGGCAAAATATCAAAAGGAAACTCAACACACAAGTTAAGGGAGACTCAACAATTTCAACGTTAACAAACAAAAGGGAGACGAAGCTCCCATAAGTTACCCGGCATCAAAGACAGCCAGTACAAATAGACAAGGTTCGTGAACATGCAACACAAGACAAATACACCCGTCATCCCGGGGCAATAACTAGACGGCAGGACCCTTGCCGTGAGGGGGATCTTGGCCAGCAGAAGCTTCGGGCGACGGAGGAGGCGCAGAGCTTGATCCGGTTCCGGCGCCTGCGGGCGGTGGCATCGGGCCCTCCACATCAGGAGTACCGACGGACTCCGATTTGGTGAGCGCCTCGTTGGGATCCACGTAGTCGGCAATCTTGATGGCGGATCCGTGGAGCTCCGGATGGGCTTGGCGGATGGCGGAAAGATCGGCTTCGGCGCGGAAGCCACCATCGATCTTCTCGACACAGGCATCCTTGTACCAGGAGAGCATGAGGGCTAGAGCCATCTCCGCTCCGGCCCGTGCCGCCAACTCCTGCAGCCGGTCCATCGGAGCCGGCACTTCTCCCACCTTCGCGGCCAACTGCGTCGTCGTCTCCAGAACCGGAACCTCCGGCCACATGAAGGAGAAGACGTCCCGCGCCGCTTGACGAAGCTTGGCAGCTTCTTCACCAAGAAGGACGACGAGCTCCTGGGCCGTTGGCTATGCTCCCAGCCAGTTCTCCTGCAGCCGGTTGTAGGCCAGCAGGTCTATGCCGGGGTAAAAGGCTGTCAGAAAAAAGGGTTAGATCCGGCTACCGGATCCGGAAAGAAAGGAAGACGGGAAAAGGAACTCATCCTTGGCAGTGTGGGCGACCTGCATCAGCTCCTCCACCAGCGCCTTCTCCTTGATCGCTAGCCATTTGATCTCCTTCTCTTGGTCCTTGTTCTAGGCCTCGAGAAGGGTGAAGGCTTCGGCCCGGCTAGCGAGCGAGGCGTCGTGCTCCTTGATGGTGGCCTTTAGACCATCTACACTCGCGTGCCAATCCTTGTTCTGCAGCCGCAGAGTGGAATTGGACTTGCTCAGCCAGTCGTTCGCTTTCTTCAAGCGATCGATCTCGCGCTGAGTGCACACGAGGATGGCTGCAACAAAACCGGCTATCAGTACAAAAAAAGCAAGCCGGGTGAAGCGAACTTACTCTAGGAAGTCCCGTTGGCGGCAGCAAGCTTCTGCTCCAACGTCTGGTTCCCGCCGGCTGCGGCCTCCAGCAGCCGGATCTCCTTCACCGCCAGCTCGAGCGTGGCGGCAAGGTCCGAAAGTGAGGCAGCGGAGTAAGCGTCGTCGTCCACGGTGTTGACGGCCAAGGACTCCTTCGCCGCGACCACCGTCGTTTGCCACTCCTCCCCAGGCTCCTCGTCGGAGTTGTCATCACCATCAATGACGAGCTCCTTGCCGGCAGCCCCCCGCGCGCCTGCGGAGGAGCCTTCCGGCTGGGAGGACTCCGCTTCCGGCTGGGCGGGGGCGGTCGGCTCAGGTCGAGGGGGAGGCGAGGGCTGCGCCTCAGAAGAAGGAGGGGCGCCGGTTGGGGCAGTCGGGGCACGGAGCGGCGACCCGGCCGACGCTCGTGCCGGGCTCATGGCTCCGAAAGAGACCAGCGTGCTAAAGAGAAGGAGGAGAAGGCAAAGGCAAAGTAAACCAAAGTCAGGAAAAGAAGAAAAAGGGCAAGCAGACAGAAAGCGCCGAAAGAAAAAAGGGGGAGAAGGAACGTACCCCGGCACAACTAGGGGCAGGGCGCCGGACCGGCTCCTCTTGGGAGCCGGCTCCTCCGTCGCAGGCCGACGGGAGCCGGAACGACTAGAGCTGCTCCTGCCTGCCTTGCCGTCCGTCGCGGAGCACGTCGCTGTGTCCACGGTCGGCGCGGCCTCTTCCTCCTCGTGCACCTCCGCGTGCGGGTCGGCAGTCAGCTCGTCATTCCGGCTAGGGAAGGCATCACCATCCCCGTCTGATTCCTCGTCGGACCGCCGAGCACGCGGCTCGGGCAAGTCAGGCGTGAAAACCTCGAGGGGAGCCTCGCCCTCCTCGTGAAGGATACAAGCGAAGATCTGCTGAATACAAGAAGTCAGTCAGACAGAATAGGAAAACAACACAGAAAGAGCAAATAAAGTTTCCGGCTACAACAATTTACCCAGGGCGCGCGGTTCTCCCGGTTGTAGGGCGCCAGACAGAACTTCCAGTTCTCTAGCAGCCGCTCCTTGCTGATCGTCCACAACCACTCCTTCAAGTTGTGGTAGCGGGGATCGCGGCGCGACAGCCAGGTCGGGTCCAGCCGGCCAGAGTGATAGCACATCTTGTGCGCCCGCTGCTGCATCGGCCTCATCAGCTGGGACGTCCAGCTAAGAGTGATGTCCAGGCCAGTGAGCCGACAGCTGACGAGGGAGCGCATGCGCTGCAGCATCGCGTCCGTCTTTGCCTTGTCGCCATGGAACTTCAAGTCCCAGTTCTGCCTGCTGGACTCGACATCCTGGAAGGCCGGAAGATTTATTCGGTCGACGTTGGTGACGTTCTTGACGTAGAAGTACGACTGCTGCCACAGCCGTACCGTGTCCTGAAGCAAGAACTTGGGGTAGCCGGATTGGGAGCGGGAGTAGATGGAGGCGCTGCCGCAGACGACTAGTGGCCCCTTCGTGTACTGCACCTGCGGCCGGACTCGGAAGAGCCGGCAGAAGAGCCCGAGATCCGGCTGGATCCCGAGATACCTCTCGCAGAATGCCATGAAGTGCGCCAGCGTCCCGATGGCGTTGGCGCCGAGATGGTGAAGACGGAGGTCGAAGAAGGCGAGAAACGTCAAGAGGAAGGGATTCACCAGAAGGGCGAACCCACACGCTAGATGAGAGAGGAAGATGACGCGCTACCCCTCCGCCGGGTGCGGCGACACCTCCGCCACCGGTGCCAACCGCACCGCCACCTCCTCCGCTGGCGGAAGAACGCGGTTGGCGCGGTACTTCGCAATGTGGTCCTCCGTTACGGAGGAGCCGCACCAAGCCCCGTGGTCGGCGGCTATCTCCGGCTGACTGGGGGAGCAACGACGGAAGACTGGCGGTGGCCCATAGCAACGACGACGAGCGGGCGGCGCAGTGGGCTACGGCGTAGGAGGCAAGGGCGTAGGAGCAGAAGCACGCGAGGGAGAAGGAGACTGCAGCGGGAGAGAGAAGGAAAGGAACTGCCTCCCCCGCGGTGTCCCTTTAAAGGGCCGGAAGGGCAACCGTCGACGACGCCGCGTGGCGCGCATCCAGGCAACCCACACCCCAACCGCCGCCCAGGATCTGGTGTGCCGAAGCAGGATGCGCAGAAGATCCCGGAGCAGGAACCGAAGCGCCGGACAGCGGTTTCCGAGGCGACGTGCGATGGGACGTTATGCTGCCCACCGCAGAGCAATGATGGCGCGTGCGCGCATGGCCGGCGTCAGCACTAACGTCACGGGTAGCGCAACCGCCAAGCTCAGCCGGATACAAATTCAAAAACAAGAAGGAGCGCGCGCACATTTCGCCTAAGGGCGGAATCCACACGCGCTCGGGGGCTAGTGTCGGGGGGATGATCCCCAGGTACTCAAACCGGACAAGAAACCAAGCAGTCGGATCGCGTCCGGCTGGCCAGATGCAGCCGGACAGGGTAAGACAGGTCGGCTATCACCCGGTAGCCGGATCAGCAAGAGACAGCCGAATATGGCAACATAGCCGGACCCAATCAGTGAGACAGGACGACGTGCGTATCAGTGCACGGTATGCCCTGTACGATGACAAGACTGGCCACCACCCGGCCATACCGAAGACTTTGCGAGGATGACGTGGGAACAGTGGCATGTGCTGACGACGGGCTCGCACGGCGTCCACTGTGCCTACGACAGCCATACCGCTCGTACTCCGATAAGACATACCATACCGGACACTATGGATGACCAGCCGGCTAGGGCCCGCGTGTGGGACCCGCCAGTCAGATTGGCCAAGGAGACCGTTGCATCCCTGGCTATATAAGGAGAGGCAAGGCCTCAGTAGAAAGGGTTGGTCATACAGCATTTAAGGCAGTAGCTAGCACATACAGCTCAAGGAGCACTTGTAGTTCGTGTATTCCACATAGTCAGATCCGGCAGGAGTAGGGGCTTTACCTCATCACGAGGGCCCCGAACCTGGGTACTTCTTGCATCCCGCAACGCTCGCTTGTATCCAATCCCGCATGCGGACGCCGTCGATCGCTTCCCTGCTAGTCCCAACACCTCTATCTAACCTCCTCAGGTACTGCTGTTCCCAATACAACGACACTCACCGTAGGAAATTTTTTGTTTTCCATGTTGCGAACCCAACAGTGGTATCAGAGCCAGGTCTATGCGTAGGTGCTTTGCACGGGTAGTACACATATGTTTATATGTGGGCGATGATGATCATGTTATTGCATCTTCTATGTATTTGGGATATTGGTGGCATAGTGGGATGAAGCGGCCTGGACCAACCTTACATGTCATCGTACATGAGACCGGTTCTACGACTGACATCCAACTAGTTTTGCATAAGTGACTAGAGGGTGTCTATCTCCTACTATAGTAAATATTTGATTTACAACGAGTTGCTAATAACTTGGTTATCCTCGTTGTGGTTCATGTTCGTAGGCAAGACCGTTTCTATCTCCAAAATCCCTAAGCCACATAAAACTTGCAATTGATAAATTAGAGGCGTCTAGTTTAGATAGTTGCTGGGCTAGTGTCTTGATATGGTATTGTTGTAAGTAGATGTATGATAGATACTCTTACAACACACTCAACATGTAAGTTCCATAGACCTTGGCCTTACACACAAAGGAATGATAGAGATCATACCACGATGCAAATGATACAGATCAAATGCATGGACCATATCATCTCACTTTACACATTAGATGTTAGCATCTTATACTGCTAGTTTGGCGCTTTTGGTAGCATTGTAAGATGATCCCTCATTTAGATACCAAGACAAAATGTGTTCTTCCTTTAGTATGCACTATTCTATGGATCGTGTTTCGAGACATCACGTGATGATCGGGTGTACTCGACTCCGCACTTTCATACAACAGGTGTAAGACAGTTTTACACACGCGGGTACTAAGGTTCTTACTTGACGAGCCTAGCATGTATAGACATGGCCTCGGAACACGAACCGAAATGTTAAGCATGAGTCATATAGTTGATATGATGCCCATATAGATGCTCGCCTTTGAAGCTACACCGACTCACGTGATGATCGGACTTGGTGTAGTGGATTTGATTCATGTAATCACCAAAAAGACACGAGGGATGTCGTTTTTGAGTGGGAGTTCATTAGTAATCTGGATTAGTTGAACTCAATCTATCATAAACTTAGTCTAAATAAACTTTACAAATTCTGTTGTAGATGGAACCACCTGCTTTTAATTTCAATGTGTTCATGGAGAAAGAGAAACTTGCTGCGAATGGTAGCAACTTCACCAACTGGGCTATGAATTTGAGGATTCTCCTCACTACAACACAAAATCAATATGTGCTAGAGGCGCCGCTAGGCCCCCCACCAGCTCCTGATGCCCCTGACGAGGAAAATAATGTCTATATAACTCGTCAGGAGGACCACAACTTAGTTCATTGCGGCATACTGTATGGGCTAGAGCCAGAACTTTGAAAGCATTTTGAAAATGGCAATGCCTTTGATACCATGGGAGAATTGAAAATGATTTTCGATACCCATGCTGCCGTAGAGAGTTATAATGCTTCTGAAAAGTTCTTTAGCTACACGATGGAGGAGAACAGCTCCGTTAGTGAGCACATACTCAAAATGTCTGGGTACGCTGATAAGCTTGTGTCCTTGGGAAAAAAGATTCCCATTGACTTAGGCATACATCGTGTTCTCCAATCTCTGCCACCTAGCTACAAGAGATTCATGATGAACTATAACATGCAGGGCATGAAGAAGTCTCTTCTCGAGCTTCTGTCAATGCTTAAGACTGCAGAAGTGGAGATTAGGAAAGAACATCAAGTGTTGATGATCAATAAGACCACCAGTTTCAAGAAGGACAAGAAAGGCAAGCAGAAGGGAAAGAAGGGAGGCAAATCTGTTGCCACACCTGAAAAGAAACCCCGATCTGGCCCTAGGTCTGATAGCGAGTGCTACTATTGCAAGGGGACTGGCCATTGGAAGCGCAACTTCCCCAAGTATTTGGCGGACAAGACGGCCGACAAGGCAAACAAAGGTATATGTGATATACAAGTTATTGATGTGTACTTGACTAGTACTCATAGTAGCACCTGGGTATTTGATACGGGATCGGTTGCTAATATATGTAACTCGATTCAGGGGCTATGGAACAAGCGAGAGCTAGCAAGGGATGAGGTCACGATGCGGGTCGGCAATGGATCAAGAGTTGATGTGATCTCCGTCGGAACGCTGCCTCTCCATATGTCGTCAGGATTAGTGATAAATCTGAATAATTGTTATTTTTTGCTTGCACTGAGCATGAACATTATATCTGGATCGTGTTTTATGCGAAGTGGTTATTCCTTTAAATCTAAAAACAATGGTTATTCGATTTATATGGATAATATCTTTTATGGTCATGCACCTGTGTTGAGTGGTTTATTTCTATTGGATATCGATAGTAGTATTATGTGTATTCATTGTGTTGATGCTAAAAGGGTTTAACTTGATAATGATATATCTACATATACGTGGCACTGCCGTCTAGGTCATATTGGCGTTAAGCGCATGAAGAAACTCCATTCTGATGGACTTTTGGAATCATTTGATTTTGAATCATTTGATACATGTGAGCCATGCCTTATGGGCAAGATGACTAGACCGCTGTTTTCCAGTTCAATGGAACGGGCAACATATTTATTGGAAATCATACATACTGATGTGTGTGGACCAATGAGTGTGTCGGCGCGAGGTGTATATCATTATTTTGTTACTTTCACGGATGATTTGAGTAGATACGGGTATATCTATTTGATGAAACACAAGTCTGAAACTTTTGAAAAGTTCAAGGAATTTCAGAATGAAGTGGAAAATCATCGTAACAGAAAGATCAAATTTCTGCAGTCTGACCGTGGAGGAGAGTATCTTAGTTACGAGTTTAGCACACATATGAAAAATTGTGGAATAGTTTCACAACTCACGCCTGCCAGAACACCACAACGTAATGGTGTGTCGGAACGTCGTAATCGTACTTTATTGGATATGGTTCGATCTATGATATCTCTGGCTGACTTGCCACTGTCATTTTGCGGTTATGCACTAGAAACCGCTGCATTCACTTTAAATCGGGCACCATCTAAATCCGTTGAAACGACACCGTATGAATTATGGTTTGGAGACAAACCTAAGCTGTCATTTCTTAAAGTTTGGGGATGCAATGTTTATGTGAAGAAACTTCAGCCGGATAAACTCGAACCCAAAGCGAAAAAATACGTCTTCATAGGATACCCTAAGGAAACGATTGCGTATACCTTCTATCACAGATCCGAGGGCAAGGTTTTTGTTGCCAAGAATGGATCCTTTCTTGAGAAGGAGTTTCTCGCGAAAGGTGTCAGTAGTCGGAAGGTAGAACTCGAAGAGGTTATTGAACCTTCTCTTCATGAAATGGCGAGTAGCGCAGCACCGGAAGTTGTTTCGGAGTTGACTTCACCTAATGAAGAGAGAGCTAACGATATTGATCATGAAACTCTGAAAGAGGACACCACCGAACCTCGCAGGTCAAGCAGGACACCTGCAGCTCCTGAACTATACGGCAATCCTGTTATGAATTTCATGATTGATGAAATAGATGACCCTGCAACATATGAAGAAGCGATGATGAGCCCGGATTCCAACAAATGGCTAGAAGCCATGAAATCCGAGATGGAATCCATGTACGAAAACAAGGTTTGGACCTTGGTGGACTTACCTCATGATCGAAAGGCCATTGAGAATAAATGGATTTACAAAAGAAAAACCGATGCTGATGGTAATGTGACCATCTATAAAGCTCGACTTGTCGCAAAGGGGTTTCGACAAATTCAAGGAGTTGACTACGATGAGACATTCTCTCCCGTAGCGATGCTTAAGTCGGTTAGGATTATGTTAGCAATTGCTGCATATTTCGATTATGAAATATAGCAGATGGATTTCAAAACTGCATTCCTCAATGGTAATATTGAAGAAGAGTTGTATATGATACAACCAAAGGGTTTTGTCGATCCTAAGGATGCTGATAAGGTATGCCATCTATGGACTGAAGCAAGCATCCCGGAGTTGGAATCTCCGCTTTGATGAGGTGATCAAAGAGTTTGGATTTGTCCAAACTTATGGAGAGGCTTGTATTTACAAGAAAGTGAGTGGGAGCAATGTGGCATTTCTGATATTATATGTGGATGACATATTATTGATTGGAAATGATATAGATCTTTTCAATAGTGTTAAAAGTTATCTAAACAACAAATTTTCGATAAAAGACCTTGGTGAAGCTTCATATAGATTAGGCATTAAAATCTATAGAGATAGATCAAGACGCCTAATTGGGCTATCGCAGAGTACATACCTTGATAAGATATTAAAGAAGTTTAATATGGACGGAAGTAAGAAGGGGTTCTTACCTATGTTGCAAGGCAAGACATTGAGTAAGACTCAAAGTCCGACTACGGCACAAGAAAGAGAGATAATGGATAAGATACCCTATGCCTCAACCATCGGCTCTATAATGTACGCCATGCTATGTACAAGATCGGATGTGGCACATGCTATTAGTTTGACTAGTAGGTACCAATCTGATCTAGGTTCAGAACACTAGATAGCAGTCAAGAATATCCTTAAGTACTTAATAAGAACTAAGGATATGTTTCTTATATACGGAGGTGAAGAAGAGCTAGTCGCTAAGTGTTATGTCGATGCTATATTTGACACCAATCCAGATGACTCTAAGTCTCAATCTAGATACGTATTTCTCTTGAATGGAGCAGCAGTTAGTTGGAGGAGTTCCAAATAACATGTGGTGGCTAGATCAATGACGGAGGCGGAATATGTTGCTCCTTCAGAAGCGGCGCAGGAAGCGGTTTGGATGAAGGAGTTCAAAATGGAACTAGGTGTGGTTCCTAGTGCATTGGACCCAATGGTGATCTATTGTGACAACAATGGAGCCATAGCCAGCGCCAAGGAACCAAGGTCTCACAAGAATTCCAAGCATATTAAGCACCGGTTTCACTCCATCTGCGAGCATGTCAAGGATGGAGATATAAAGATTTGTAAAGTACACACGGACCTGAATTTAGTAGATCCATTGACTAAAGTTCTCCCTAGGCGAAAACATGATCAACACCAGAACTCCATGGGTGTTAGATTTATCACTATGTAAACTAGATTATTGTCTCTAGTGCAAGTGGGAGACTGAAGGAAATATGCCCTGGGATGCAATAATGAAGTTGTTATTATGTATTCCTTGTATATGGTAGATGTTTATTTTGCATGCTATAATTGTATTGAAAGGAAACGTCAATACATGTGTGTTTAATAAACAAAAAGGGTTCCTAGTTATGCCTCTCTTCCAGACTAGCTCGTTGATTAACAAGATGATCAAGGTTTCCTAATCATGGACATTGGATGTTGTTAATAACGAGATCACAACATTTGTGCAATGATGTGATGAACATTCATCCGAAGTATAGCATTATGATCAAAGTCATTATGTTTACATTGCTATAACATCATTAGAAGTAATCTTAGTCCTTAGACCATGAAATCATGTTAATTGCTAACACCGAAAGAGTATCTTGATAACATTAAATGTCACACCGTAACAGGGTGACTATAAAGGTGGGTTCAGTGTTACGAAGGTGTTATGTTGAGGCTCATGGATCAAGAGTGGAATTTGTCAATCCCGATGACGGATAGAAATACTCTGGGCCCTCTCGGTGATATCACATTAAGATAGCTTGCAAGCAAGTGATGCGATCACTAGAATGTTATATCACAGGAACGAGAAAAGAGTGCATGTCTGTAACGAGATCAAACTAGGTATTTGGATACCGATGATCGAATCTCGGACATGTATTATATCATGAGACAAAGGGATTAAGTTACTAGCGTTAAAGATTCTCACGATCACACAAGTCATCGTTGAATGTGCAGGAGTCAGTGTGGATCTCCAGGTCCCGCTTCTGATTATTGATCTGAGAGGAGTCTCAATCATGTCTGCATTATTCGCGAACCATAGGGTGACACACTTAAGGGTTGCCGAACACCATTTTGGAGCACATATGTTTCAAACGAAAGGATTGCAAAGCGCAGGAATTGTTTCGATAGAAACCGGAATTGTTTCGGGTGAAATTGCCGAAAGTGGTTCTGCATGTGATATTGAAATGTTGCAAGGGGTTTTATGTGAATGTTTGTTAATTAAAGTAATTAACAAAATTCTGAATAAAATAAATAAAAGAGTTTTATTAATTGAGAGTTGCATTAAATTTGGTGGAAATTTAATGCATGTGAGTGGAATTTTGGGTCGAGTCAAAATTGATGTGAGTGGAGCTTCCACCACATGAATGAGGAAGAGGTGGGGGCACCCCCCTTGGCCGCCGGCCATGGGAGGGGAGGGCCCCCTCTCCTATAAAAGGCCCCCCTCTCCTCCCTCACAAAGCATACCTCCTCATGAAGGATCTCTCTCCTCCTCTAGATATTCCCCCATGGTCTCGGATTAGCGAGATACATGTTCCCGGTGGCCTTGCATCTAGAAGGAGTTGCTGCTTCCGCTGATTCGATGGAGCGAGGGGGTGGAGGTTGTTCGGTGGCTTGAATGTGTGTGCGAGGACGGATGCAGTGCTGATTTGCGGCACTTGGACTTCCACACGATCTTGAGATTGGCAAGCGTACAACTACATCATCCATGAGTTCCAACTCGTTAACAAAACTCTGTTGTCTTGGAGGCTAAGTTCTCCATGGATGTATATCCACCCGTTGCTCTATATCTAGTAGATAGATCTTGGCGTATAATTCTCATCGTAGGAATTTTTTGTTTTCTATGTTGCGAACCCAACAGGGAGGTGGCCATACAGTCGCCTTCTCCTCCAGTGGCGGCCCACTCTAGTGCCAATCCGTCGAGTCCCCCCCATACTGGGGGGAAATCAAATGGTTGCGCGGACGCCCACTCGACAATAATCTTCGAAGTCCCTGGAGGAGCACGTTAGTGTCTTCTTTGCCGTTGGCAATCAAATTGTGGATCTTGTGCCTTTTGTCGACGCTAAAGTTTTGTTTTATTTTGGTGTAGCCTATCATGAAGGATTCCACTCGCCTCGTAGAGCAGGTCCTTGCCTTGGGTAGACAGCACGCCTTGCTGGACAATCGCCATCACGCAGTTGAAGGTTTGTTTGAATCTTTGTCTATTTACTCTCCTTTGTATTGAGATTTGTAGACTCATGTACTTTGTCGTGCTCTTCCATTTGCAGGTGAACATAATGAACTTCTCCATCGCGTTACTTCCCTCGAGAAGGGACTTGCGGCGGCGGATAAGAAGCGTAATGAGGCAATCGCAGCCCTGGAGGAGTTGCAAAAGCGTGAGGAATACCTACGCGCTTTTGCTGCTGAGAGGGAGAAGTTGCTCGCAGAACAGCTTTTCTCGACTGCAAAGGCGCTCTTAGGTACTTGCACTGCTTTACTTGTATTTTCCCTATCTTGGTTTTCTTTTCCTTATCCTGACACCTTGTATTCTTCAAATGCTGCTGGTCTTAGCTTCAATGCCCAGGCCTTATGTCGCGAGGATGCTCTTGCTGGTGTTGTGGCCGCAGTCGAGGACAGCGGTGTCTCCCTCCAGGTGACGTTGGGGAAGGCCAAAGGTGTGTTGAGTCGCCTCCGGGAGGACCCGACCCCCAAGGCCAGCCTAATTGACAATCTTGATGACCTGGTGGAATCCTTCACCGAAGGTATTCCAATGGATTTCAAGAACTCCAAGCGATCTGTCGGCGCCACCATGGCACTCATGATGGCGCAAGCCCATGGCATGGAGTTAGACCCCAACGCAATCTCCAAGGTGATGCCTATCGACGCGGATGGCCAATAGGTAGTGTTTGCTCCCTTCGCTACTAGATGTGGTAAGTATGGGCCTCGGCTCATCGATACAGTCGCGAGATATTCTATGGAGATGCAGCGAGCGAAGGCAGCAAAGACTACGGCGTCTAGGGCTACCACCGGAAAGTCTATGTCGTCGGAGGCTGCCACGGATTCGATGATGCCCCCAAAGTCGAAGTAGCAGATTGCTCCTTAGTTGCCATCTGTAATAGCTATAGCTTCCTTTTGTCTGAACTATGCTTTTGTGGGAGTGTCCCTGTTAATAGTCTGCTGCGTTTGAATGTAGTCGCACTTTTATCAATGTATTCTTGTTTCCTTATTTTCTTCTTGCTTGATTGGAATACGGTCCTTCGAGTGATCCTCGTGACTCTCCTCCCACCAATGAAAATGCAGCACAACCGCGTTCAAAGGTGGAGGAGCTGTCACTTCTCTCGCGACTGCACGACCGCATTAAGTAGTTGGAGAGGGAGTTGCCCATTGTCCGGGGTAACGCGGATGTGTGGAAGTCGGAGGCAGAGAAGGCCACCGCTTGTGAGAAGTATCTTCTAGACGAGGTTTCTCAGTTGAATGAACATTTTAAATGTTAGCTCTCTATATTCTTACCCTTTCTTTAGCCATTCGCGGCGATGCCTTAGCTTATGCTATTGGTCTTGCTTTTGGAGTTGTTAGCGCTCGCCATCCGTAGGATGAGAAGGACCGGGTGGCCATTCGGATGAATAACCTAACCCAGGAGCAGCTACAAGCTAGTGGGTACTTCTGGGTGGATCATGATCGTGCAGTCGCATTGGCGACTTTGCAGGATCGCGTGTCGCGGGTGCTTCAATGCTTGAAGAAGGTGCAATCTTGTCTGAAGTATATTTACCAGATGTTGTTTCCGCTGGACGTTGTACCTTCAAGCATGTTGGCTCTTTTGGCGAAATTTCGAGATATAAACGCGGTCCACGTGTGCGTGCGGTAGTAGCTAGTTGCAGGTGCAATGGCTGGCCTGGTGCTGGTGCGACTTCATCGGCTAGATGTGGACATAGTGTCTATTGCTCCTAGACCGCCGCTGCTGCCAGAAGGGATGACTTGGAATAGGGTACCGCACTATCAGGCGGTTGACCGTCTAGCAGAGGATATCGTCGACTTCTTTGAAGAGGAGACAAATGTTCCTCTTTTGCAGTAGTAGCGTAATTTGTATCCTGCACATAGATGTACAAGTGTTGTAAAATTCATATGATTGTGGTGGGTGTATTTGATACCCATTAATATGTGAAAAGCTTGCTAGCTTGTATGAATTTTAGTGTATTGTACTCTGCAGTCCCCTTTCGTTAGCATGACGTGTATTTATCTCAGCACCTTGCCAACCTGTCAGGTGCGTTGCAGCTGGGTTGGTGTTTATCAAGGGTTCAATTGGTAGTGTGTCAGCTACTCATGATACTGCGATTTCTTCGTAGAACGAAGGTGTAAAGGGTGGTGCAACCCTCGAGTGAATAATTGCAAAAATAGAAAAGACACAGAGTTCTGGGGCACTTAGCTTTATTTATTCGCGGGATAGTACAAGGTACAATGTGTGGCTAAGTAGCCTAGCTGAATAGCCTTATTTGTAAAGTAAAAACAACTAGGGGTAGAAACGGCACAGCTATGCGACGTTCCAGGGGTTGGAGTATGCGACTCTGCTCTTGAAATCTTTAAGGCGATAGGCGCCACCTAGGATTACTTTGGTAATCATATAAGGTCCTTCCCAAGGGGAATCGAACTTGAGATGTCCTTGCTGCTTCAGTCGCAGGACCAGGTCTCCTTCGATGAAGGATCTAGGTGTAGCCTTCTGCTGTGGTAGTTGCGGAGGTTCTGCTGATACATTGTTGATCTCTCCGCTGCGATCTCACGTGCGTCATCGAGGAGCTCGATGGAGTCTTCGAGTGTGTGAGTTGACTCCTGCTCGATGTATGCAACCTCTCGCGGGGCTTTGTAGCGCACTTCTGCGGGTAGCGTCGCTTTAGCGCCATGCACCATGAAGAACGGAGTGTAGCCCGTGGTGCTGTTTGGAGTTGTGTGTAAGCTCCAAAGTATGGATTGCAGCTCGTCTAGCCAGCATCTGGCGGCTTGTTCGAGTGGCCGAAGGAGTCGTTTCTTGATTCTGCCGCAGACTAGGCCGTTGGCCTTTTCGACTTGACTTTTGGTTTGAGGGTGAGCGACCGAGGCGTAGCTGATGTTGATTCCTAGGCTTTCGCAGAATTCCTGGAACTCCTTGGAGGAGAAGTTTGTCCCGTTGTCCGTGATGATGTTATGTGGTACCCCAAAATGGTAGACGATGGATTCGAAGAACTTGACGGTGCTGGCTCCTGACTGATTCGTCACCGGCATGGCCTCGATCGACTTGGTGAATTTGTCAACCGCAACTAGGAGGTAGACGTAGCATCCTCACGAAGATCTTGGGAGCTTACCTACCATGTCGAGTCCCCATTGTGCAAAGGGCCAAGCCAATGGTATTGGCCTGAGTTACACGCCAGGTGCGTGTGGTTTGTCCGTGAATTGCTGGCAACCGTTGCAGTGTTGGACGATGTCCTTGGCGTCGCGCATGGCCTTGGGCTAATAAAATCCAGCTCGCAGAGCTTTGGCGACGAGAGCGCGACTGCCGATATGATGTCCGCAAGTGCCTTCATGTATGTCAAGGAGGACGGCTCTTTCATCCCTGTTGGAGACGCACCTCTAAAGAACTCTTGTGATGCTGCGCTTGTACAATTCGTTGTTAATGAGGGCAAATGCCTTGGATCGTCGCGCTATGTGCCACGCATCAGTCGGGTCGTCTGGCAGCCTTTTGCTAAGCAAGTATGTAATATATGGCTCCGTCCAGGATGGCTCAATCATCATGACTTCCATTGGGCCTTCGAGTCATGTGCCAGGCTCCCTGTCATCGAGTGCCATTGGCTTGTTGGGTGGCGTAGCCCCCGAGTCCATTAACGTGCTTGCTTTCTTCTCTAGAGCCTTGGGCCTGATGGAGCGTTCACATATGCGCTCGAGGAATACCCCAGGTGGTATTGGGGCGCAGGTGGAGCCGATGTTGGCGAGTATATCTACCTCTTCATTGCTTTAGCGGCCAACTTGTCGCAGCTCGCAGCCATTGAAGTCTCCCTCGAGTGTGTCGTAGAGGTCGCGATAGGCGATCATGTTGTCGCTCAGAGCATCACACTCGTGCATTGTTTGGTTGACCACTAGTTTGGAGTCGCCGTAGATGATGAGCCTCTTCGCGCCGCAGGCTTTTGCCATCCGCATTCCATGGATCAAGGCTCCGTATTCAGCTTCGTTGTTGGAGGCTGTGAACTGCATTCGCAGAACATACTTCATCTTATCTGCCTGGGGCGATGTCAGTATGACACCTGCGCCTACTCTGTCCTTTTATTTGGACCCGTTGAAGTGCATCGTCCAAAGATAAGACATATCTGGCTTGTCAGGGAGTTGGTTCTCCATCCAGTGTACGAGGAAGTCCGGGAAAACTTGCGACTTGATCGCGTCGCGTTTCTCGTATGTAATCTCGCGTGGAGGCAGCTCTATGCCCCAGAGCGCGACTCGCCCGGTGGCGTCAGGATTATTGAGTATATGTCCAAGTGGGGCGTCATTCACCACCACGATTGGGTGCTCCTGGAAGTAGTAGCGCGGTCTCCTGGCAGTCATGAAGACGTCGTACGCCAGCTTCTAGTAGTGCGGGTACCGCTGTTTTGTTGGCGTGAGCACCTCGCTGAGGTAGTATACTAGGCGTTGTACCCCGTGGACTTTATTTTCTTCGTCTCGTTCCACCACAAGCACAGTGCTGACCACCTGGTTGGTAGCGGAGATGTAGAGCAGTAGTGGCTCTTTTTTGCGAGGCGTTACCAGTACTGGCGAGGTGGATAGTAGACGCTTGAGGTCTTCGAATGCTTCTTGTGCTTCATCTGTCCACTCGAACTTGTCGGCCTTGCGGAGAAGTTGGTAGAAGGGCAGTGCCTTTTCACCCATTCGACTGATGAATCGACTGAGCACTGGGATTCACCCAGCCAGCTGATGGACGCCTTTTACGTTATTCGGCTTCTCCATGGCCAGTATGGCTTTTATTTTCTTCGGTTTTGCTTCGATCCCTCTCGTAGATATGAGATACCCGAGAAATTTCCCAGATGGTACGCCGAAGGAGCATTTGTTCGTATTGAGCTTGATCCAGTAGCGGTCAAGGTTATCAAAGGTCTCGTAGAGATCGTTGATTAACATGGCTTCCTCTTTGGTTTTGATGACAATGTCGTCGACATAGACTTGGATATTGCGACCAAGTTGGTTCTTGAGGCAACCCTGCATGCACCACTGATAGGTGGCTCTTGCGTTTTTTAGCCCGAAGGGCATCGTGTTGTAGCAGAACACACCAAAGGGTGTCGTGAACACTGTCTTCTCTTGTTCTTCCTCCTTCATTCAAAGCTGATTGTAGCCTGAGTAGGCATCGAGGAAGCAGAGGCGCTCACAGCCCACAGTAGAGTCGGTTATTTGATCGATCTGTGGCAACGGGAAGTGATCCTTTGGGCCGTGCTTGTTTAAGGAGGTGAAATCCATGCACATCCGCAGGATGTCCTTGTCCTTTTTAGGCACAAGTATTGTATTTGCGAGCCAGGTGCTTTCCTTGATCTCGCGTATAAAATTTGCGTCAAGGAGTCTGTTGATCTCCATACCGACTACTTTTGCTCTTGGTTTAGACAATCGCTGTATTGTCTGCTTGACTGGCCTTGCGTCTGGTTTCATGTTGAGTGAGTGCTCGGCGAATTCCCTGGAAACTCCTGGCATGTCTGCTGGACACCAGGCGAAGATTTCCGAGTGCTCACGGAGGAATTCGATGAGCGCGATTTCCTATGTGGAACTCAAGTTGTTGGCGATGAGGGTCGTCTTGGTCGAGTCCGTTGGGTGGACCTGGAGTTTCTTTGTGTGCACCGACGAATCGAAGGATAGGTCGGGTGAACTTGGCCTACTTAGGGGAGGCAGACTGTTGTCTGTCGACTCCTTCAGTATTGCAAGTTCCTCTTCCATGATGAAAGACTTGGAGATTCTATTGAATTCCCTGTCGCAGCTATCGGACCTCTCGAAGCTTCCGTTGATTGTGATGACGCCGTTTGGGCCTGGCATCTTCATCTGCAGATAGGCATAGTGTGGTACCGCCATGAACCTCGCGAACGCGACACGTCCGAGGATGCAGTGGTACTGTGAGGGCCAGTCGACGACTTCGAAGTCGATGTGCTCTCTTCGAAAATGTTGCGGCGTGCCGAAGAAGATGTCGAGGTTGATTTTTCCTAGGGGGTACACTCCCTTCCCTAGAGCGATGCCGTGGAACGTCGTATCTGAGACTTCCAGACATGTCAGGGGGATCCTCATTGCCCGCAAGGTACTCGCGAACATGAGGTTGATGCCGCTTCCGCTGTCCATGAAGACGCGACTCATCTCGAACCCGTCAATCTGTGCCTCGAGTACCATGGGACAATGGCCTGGGCAAGGTACTTGGCGCGGGTGGTCGCTTTTCTCGAAAGTGATGCAGGAATCGCTGCCAGTGAGGTACTCAGTGGTGGATGGCGGAGAGTTCGTCGCAAAATTGACTTGGCGAGTGATTGCCTTTCGGATCATCCCCATGTTCCCCAGTGGAAGGGGTACGCCTCGCCTCCATGATTGTGGGATGGTGGAGCCACAGGTGGTGGTGGTCCGGGCAGTGGTGGAGGAGCTCCATCTGCCACCGCACCTGGGGCAGCTCCGTAGCTTTGGTTGATCGTGTCGCGATTCATCTGAGCCAGGCCTTCGTGGAGCTTGAGGAACTCGCGGCAGTCCTTTAGGAGGTGGCTGTACTTTTTCTTGCCATCATGCTTGTCAATGTAGAAGTGCACGTTACATGGTCCAGATAGTTTGTCCTGGATGGATGTTGTGGCTGCCTCTTCAGGAGTGCGGCGTGATACGTTGCAAACGTATCTATAACTTTTGATGTTCCATGCTTGTTTAGTATTTACTTTGCTTTGTTCACACTTTAAGGTACTTTTATGCATTTTCTGGAACTAACCTATTAACAAGATGCCATAGTGCCAGTTGTCTGTTTTCTGCTGTTTTTGGTTCCAAAAAGTCAGAAAATGAATATTCTCGGAATTGGACGGGACAAAAGCCAATATGCCTATTTTTCCTGAAGCAACACGGAAACACGAAGCAGAGACGGAGTAGGGCACACCATATGGTGGCGCGGGCTAGTCCTGGCCATGCCACCAGGTGGTGTGGGCCCCCTGGCCGCCCACCGACCTTGCCTCTTCGCCTATAAGATGCCTCCCGATGCAAAAACCCTAAAACGAACAGCCTCCAGCCACGAAATGTTCTGCAGCACCGCCGCCACCGAGGGGGAGATTCAGGAGACAGAAAGTATCTATTCTGGCACCCTGCCAGGATGGGGAAGTGCCCCCGGAGCCATCTCCATCGATCTCCACCACCATCTGCATCACCGTTGCTGATTTCCATGATGAGGAGGGAGTAGTTCTCTCTCGAGGCTAAGGGTTCTACCAGTAGCTATGTGTTCATCTCTCTCTCTATGCGTGATCATATTGTGATCATGAGCTTTGTAATCAAGTAGATCTACCTTGTTGATCAAGTGGTTTAATAGATCTCTGCTCTCCCCATGTGTGTGAAAGTGACAACGTGCACACCATGGTGGCACTTAGGCTAGAGATTACAAATACTTGTTATGAGTTATATTTGGAGTTGGTTGTCTTTATAAAATTGTGGTGTTTGTTGGAACCATCTAGTGCTCGAAATGACAGTGTGGGGTTATCTAGATGGGAAAGGCTTACTTTGAGGTGTGTTGTTATAGCCCTACCATGGATTAGAGTGTCCAACCGGAGAGTAGTTTAGAGTAGTATCATGAAGATAATATATTTATATGAGAGTGTTCACTAGTGAAAGTATGATCCCTAGGCCTTGTTTCTAAGCATTGAAACACCGTTTGCAATTTGATCTGTTACATGTTTACTTGGTTCCATCTTTATTTCAGTTTGCTTTTAGTCTCTTCCACGCCATCAAGCTATTTTCTAGCACCGTTACCACTTATAATTATCCATACCACTTGTATTTCACTATCTCTTTGCCGAACTAGTCCACCTATACACCTGACAAGTGTATTGGATGTGTTGGGGACACAAGAGACTTCTTGTATCTTGATTGCAGGGTTGCTTGAGAGGGGATAACTTTGACCACTTCCTCCCTAAGTTCGATAAACCTTGGGTGCTCCACTTAAGGAAAACTTGCTGCTGTTCTACAAACCTCTGCACTTGGAGGGCCAACAACTGTCTACAAGAATAGAAGTGCGCAGACATCACGGCGTTGCCACACCTGCGTGGTTTTCCCGCTGTCACGGTATCCACCACTGCGATATCAGTTGTTGCGGTTGTAGTCGCGTCTGTCGACGTAGCCGGCTGCGATCATGTCGACCTCATCACAGTCCTCGTATCCGTGCATTCAACGTTTTCCTCGGCCTCATCATGTCAATCATGTCGACCTCATCACTGTCTACAAGAATAGAAGTGCGTAGACATCAAGCTATTTTCTGGTGCCGTTGCCAGGGAGGTAAGGTAAAAGGTAATCACATCCTCCGGTGTGATTGCTCAAAGTTATTTCCTTTAGATTATGCAATTTTGTCTTTTTGTTTCTTGTTTTCACTAGTTAGGCTTAATGGAAAACAACAACAAAATTAGAGAGCTTTATAGTATTTATCTTGAGTTAGGACATGAAGTGTTTGAAGAGAAAATTAAAAAACCTATGGAACTTTATTTGCATGCTAATAGCAATGTTGTTAGTATGAATTCTTTGGACACCATTATTGCTAATGCTATGGAAAAGTCTAAGCTTGGGGAAGCTAGTTTTTATGAAAATGATCTTTTTAGTTCCCCAGCTTTGGAAGATAGCTATTCTATTGCTTATGATGATACCAAACCTCCAATATATGATGATTACAATGATGAATATGATATTTTCAGTCCACCTACTATTGAGGAGAAAATTAATTATGATTACAATATGCCTCCTATATTTGATGATCATGGTGATGAGAATAATAATGATAGCTATTTTGTTGAATTTGCTCGCACTATAATTAATAAGAATGACTATGTTTATGTGGAGAGTATTAATTCTTTTATGCATGTGGCTCATGATAAGAATATTTTATGTGATAGCTATATTGTTAATTTTATTCATGATGCTACTGAAAGTTATTATGATAGAGGGAAACATGGTTTTATGTATCTCAACAATATTAAGTTTCCCCTCTTTGTGTTGAAAGTCTTGAAGTTGCACTTGTTTTTCTTTACTATGCTTGTTGCTTTGTGATTTCATGACTTGTTTATTTAAAAGATTCCTATGCATAGGAAGTGGGTTATACTTAAATGTGCTTTGAATTTGCTTCTTGATGCTCTCTTTAACTTCAATTCATATTTCTTATGTGAGCATCTTCTCAAACTATCATGCCTAACTTAAAGGCGTTAAAGAAAAATACTTATTGGGAGATAACCCAAAAGTTTTAGATGAGTCTTGGAGGTTATTACCTCTGTAATAACTGATAATTATCATTTTTATTTGATTTTTGTGCCACAAAATAACGTCTAATGAGAGAGAAGTAATGCTTGGGAAAGTTGTTGTCTCGAAACAGATTTTTGTGCTTCGCTGTAAAAATTCGTGTAAAATCTCTGTACGTCGGTTTGAGCTGTAATTGTTTGTGCTTCTGCCCCAGGTTGTTATCCAACTTTCGTCAGTTCAACACTTTTCGATTTGAGCAACAGAAGGTCTTCGAACAAATTGGTTTCTATCTGCTGGTCTGTTTTGACAGATTTCTGCCATTATTTGCATTTGCTTCTTGTTGATTCCTTTTTGGGTTCTCTTTGGGGAATTGAGCTTTTTAAGGGAAGTGATACAGTAGCTTGTGTTTTAATGGAAGTTTTACTTGTGTTGAAACTGAACCTAAAGACTTATTATCTTGAGTACACTAATGTTGCTAATGTAGATTGTGTGAAGTTTTGTATGAAGGAAAACAAATTCAGGTGTAAGGGAAGAATGATGTAATGAGATGAAGAATGGGCAAAAGCTCAAGCTTGGGGATTCCACCCCGTTTCACCCCAAGAAATATTCAAGAGGTACAAGCATCAAAGCTTGGAGATGCCCAAGGCATCCCCTTCTTCATCAATAAAAATCTCAGGTCTTTCTAGACACTTCGTTTTTATTGTTTCATGCACTGTTGTGTTGTTCTTGGAGCGTCTTTGTTTTTTTATTTTGCTTTGTTTTCTGCAATAAGTTGGTTGGATCCCAACACATTTCTTTTGAGAGAGACACACTCCGCTTTCATTGTTTAGAACACTCTAGTTTTCATTCTTATTGTTTTGTGAGTGTTCTCTTTTGTTAGCATTGGGTTTAGCCTTCGTTTTCTTGTGCTTTCAGCTTAGAAATTTTTAGATCTTCTTTGTGGATTGGTGAGACAATCGCACTGATCTTTATTTACTAGATCTTTGTGAGTTGTTTCAAATAAGTCGATTGGTGTTGGAAAAGAGTAGGAAAAGTTCATGCTTAAGTGGTATAAAAGGAGTTTGTTTTTGACTATGATATAGACTTTATCATGTCATGCTTGATATTGTATTGGCTTTATGCTTAGTGATGTTTGTTGTAGCATGACACTTTATAAACAATTGAGATTGCTTAATGTGCCTTGAAAGAATCATGCGTTGTTTTAGCATATTAAAGCATAGTATTGTGGTATTCTCCTTTAAATGCTTTATTTGGGTTGACTTGGAGCATGCTCACACCATGTTAAGACTATACCAAGTCACCATAGCCTCTATGATCATTTTGTTTTTGACTTATAATATCACTTTATTCTTTAATTAATGACGTTTTGTCGCTTTACATGATTATGGCCATTATTGCTCTCTTAGTTAGTCGCTCCCAGTCTTTTGCTAGCCTCCATAACCAAGTATGAGTTGCACTCGTGCATCCAAATCCAAATAAGACCAAGTTATTCCAAAGAGTCCACCATACCTACCTATTAGTATTTGCTATTCCAAGTATATTCATGTTTTTATCTACCTTCCGAATTAAACTTGTTATGAGAAAATTAGTGATTAAATCTCTCACGAACTTGATGGCACACTTTACTTTTCTTGCCCCTAATAAACTTGAACAATTGTGTCCATCTTTGTTGCGTATATGCTTGTGCTTTATAAGTTGTAGTTAGCAAAACCATGTATCATGGGGAAAGCTTTCAACATTGCACTTATTATTCTGTTGATATCATGATTCTTTTGCTTATGGATCCCGACAGTGTGAAATAAAAGGGGAACTTGTAAGATCATGGAGTTTGTATGTGTGTTAGAGAAATGCCTGGGCCGCTAGCCTAAGACATTCCTAATCATGGTGGAAACTTTCAGCATAACCATAATGAGCACTCTATGAAGCATCCTCAATAAAAACCTATGCAAATAGCAAATAAAAAGATCGCTAAGATGTTCATTGTCTGCTTGCCTTGTCATTTTGATTATGGGATAGCTCCTGTATCATGTGGAAGGGGTACCCCGTTGGCGGTTCTCTATGATACATATGTACATACAATGAAAAGAGCTTACTTGTGACTGAAGTTGAGTAGCATGAGGTTCGGTACCCGTAAGTAAGGGGCATGAGATTTCAACTTATAACTTGTCAAGCATATACTCTTAGTTGTGTCACTTTAACCTTAATCACCTAAAGATGCTTATGATAGGGGAAATGAGAGATGAAAGCTAATAAGTACCATAATTTTTGGAAGCTCTTTATGAAACTTGAATCCCTTCTTCCTTCTATAAAGGCCTTTCTTTTACTTTTATGTTGAGTCTCCACCTTCTATCTTTATGCACCTATTTTGAGAGCATAGTGGCCATTCTTTGTTCTATGTGCATTATCCCAAGACTTGTTGATTGACGCATAACTTTGATATTGCTTGTTCTTAAAATATTTGTATCTAATCACTCGTATGAACTTTGAAGGTGTCCTATGCATTTATGTTTGCTACTCTATGAGGGACAAGATGAATGCCACTATGCTATGTTTTCTTTATGTGAAACAAACAAACGTCTTGCAAAGTATTGTGATTCATGAATCTTTTGTTTGTGCCTTTTCATGTTGCAACATAGTTGCTATGTATTATTGTTAGAACTTTATCTTTCATGATATGTTGAAGTACTATGATCCCAGCTATCAATGTTTTACAAATTCCTTGATCAAGATTATGATGGTGCATGTCACCTCAAAAATTATTCTTTCTTTTTATCACTTACCTACTCGAGGACGAGCAGGAGTTAAGCTTGGGGATGTTGATACGTTGCAAACGTATCTATAATTTTTGATGTTCCATGCTTGTTTAGTATCTACTTTGCTTTCCTTTGTCCACACTTTGAGGTACTTTTATGCATTTTCTGGAACTAACCTATTAACAAGATGCCACACTGCCAGTTGCTTGTTTTCTGCTATTTTTGGTTCTAGAAAGTCAGAGAATGAATATTCTCGGAATTGGACAGGACAAAAGCCAATATGCCTATTTTTCCCGGAGGAACACGGAAACATGAAGCAGAGACGGGGTAGGGAACCAAGGTGGGCACACCATATGGTGGCACGGGCTAGCCCTGGCTGCGCCACCAGGTGGTGTGGGCCCCCTGGCCGCCCACCGACCTTGCATCTTCGCCTATAAGATGCCTCCCGATGCAACAACCCTAAAACGAACAGCCTCCAGCCACGAAAAGTTCCGCAGCGCCACCGCCACCGAAGGGGAGATTTGGGGGACAGAAAGTCTTTGTTCTAGCACCCTGCCGGACGGGGAAGTGCCCCCGGAGACATCTCCATCGATCTCCACCGCCATCTCCATCATTGTTGCTGATTCCCATGATGAGGAGGGAGTAGTTCTCTCTCCAGGCTAAGGGTTCTATCGGTAGCTATGTGTTCATCTCTCTCTCTCTCTCTATGCATGATCATATTGTGATCATGAGCTTTGTAATCAAGTAGATCTACCTTGCTACTCAAGTGCTTTAATAGATCTTTGCTCTCCCCATGTGTGTGAAAGTGCCATGGAGGCACTTAGGCTAGAGATTACAAATACTTGTTATGAGTTATATTTGGATTTGGTTGTCTTTATGAAACTGTGGTGTTTTGTTGGAACCATCTAGTGCTCAAGGTGACAGTGTGGGGTTATCTAGATGGGAAAGGCTTACTTTGAGGTGTGCTTTTATAGCCCTACCATGGACTAGAGTGTCCAACCGGAGAGTAGTTCAGAGTAGTATCATGAAGATAATATATTTATATGAGAGTGTTCACTAGTGACAGTATGATCCCTAGGCCTTATTTCTAAGCATTGAAACACCGTTTGCAATTAGATTCTGTTACATGTTTACTTGCTTCCATCTTTATTTCAGTTTGCTTTTAGTCTCTTCCACGCCATCAAGCTATTTTATGGCACCGTTACCACTTATAATTATCCATACCACTTGTACTTCACTATCTCTTCGCTGAACTAGTGCACCTATACACATGACAAGTGTATTGGGTGTGTTGGGGACAAAAGAGACTTCTTGTATCTTGATTGTAGGGTTGCTTGAGCGAGGATACCTTTGACCACTTCCTCCCTGCGTTCGATAAACCTTGGGTGATCCACTTATGGGAAACTTGCTGCTGTTCTACAAACCTCTGCACCTTGAGGCCAAACATCTGTCTACAAGAATAGAAGTACGTAGACATCACGGCGTTGCCACACCTGCGTGGTTTTCCCG
The DNA here is from genome assembly GCA_910589775.1 of Avena eriantha. Classification (NCBI taxonomy): domain Eukaryota; kingdom Viridiplantae; phylum Streptophyta; class Magnoliopsida; order Poales; family Poaceae; genus Avena; species Avena eriantha. The sequence continues at coordinate 1,959,113 of OU342742.1, forward strand.
CTGTCATGGTATCCACCACTGTGATATCCATTGTTGTGGTTGTCGTCACGTTTGTCAGCGTAGCCGGCTGCGATCATGTCGACCTCATCACGGTCCTCGTATCCGCGCATTCGACGTTTTCCTCGGCGGTCGCGTCTCTGTCCGAGGTCGTCGTCATCGTCGGAGTAGGCACGGTTTTTCACTGAGTCCTCTCCATCGGCCCACCGATTCATGATTTCCATCAGGTGGCCGATTTTTTGGGCTTTAAGCGGCCCAGCTCCTCCCTGAACTCTCTGCGGCGTACGCTGCCGTTGAATGCGTCGATTGCGCGATCCTCGGAGATGTCTTCTGCGAAGTTCTTGATGATAGACCATCTCTAGATGTACGAGCGCAGCAACTCGCCAGATCGCTGATGACAGCCTCGCAGTTCTTCGATTCATGTGGGCCTTTTGTAAGTGCCCTTGAAGTTGCACACGAAGCTATAGACTAGCTCTTCCAAGCTGTTAATGGATCCGCACAGGAGGTTGTTGAGCCATGCGCGAGCGGCTCCCTGCAACTGTAGTTGTGCATGACCGTGCTTCAGCTCCCGCCATGCAGCCTGACGGAGGAGATGTGATCTTCTAGCCAAATCTTCGGGTCCTATAGGCCATCGAATTTCGGGTTCTCCGATGGGATTTTGAACCCTTTAGGCATTCGCTTTTGCATGATGGCTCTGCTGAAGCATCTGACGCCGCAGAGTTCCACCTCGTCGTCTTCCGAGTCAGTCAAACGAGCGCGCCTGGCGTGCATTTTATCGACCTTGTGCTGCGTGATGTCATCACGCACGTCGTATTCATGGTCGTGCCGCCGTGAGCGACGACGTCGAGATAGGTCGTGGCTATCATCGCAGGACGAGGGCGAGGAGTAGCGTTTTGCCAGAGCCTTGCTTCTCTTTGGCTCTGGTGTTGGCTCTTTGACGAGGGCGGCCTCGATTAGTCACGGGCCCGCGAATGTAGATCAGTGCATGGCAGCTCGCGGATCTCCAGCCGGTGGCTGGTTCTTGAGGAGGTACATGGTGGCTGCTATCACCGCTGCTTGTAGCGTCTTCGGGAGAACATTGCCCCACGTATCCACCGTCATGGAGCCGAAGTCGAGGACTCTCGCGGCCTCTTCATGTTCCTTTTCGGTGAGTTGGACTAATCGAGATCGTCGTTTGGCGGCCACGTAGTCGTTGCCTTTGGAGGAGGATCCTCCATGGGAGGAGAGCTGAGCTCGTCGAAGGCTCGACTCGTCCGCTGATACATTGCAAATGTATCTATAATTTTTGATGTTCCATGCTTCGTTTTATCCACTTTCTTTTGTTTTGTTCCAACTTTGGAGTACTTTTATTATGATTTCTTGGACTAACCTATTAACAAGAGCCACAGCGCCAGCTGCCTATTTTCTGTTGTTTTTGGTTCCAGAAAAGTCAGAAAATGAATATTCTCGGAAGTGGACGGGACAAAAGCCAAAGTGCCTATTTTTCCGGAAGGGATCAAGTGCCAGAGACGGAGAAGGGCTGGGGGTCGGCCACACCACCTGGCCACGCGGCCAGGCCTGGCCCGCGCCAGGGGGTTGTCTGGCCGACCCCAGCACCCCCTCGGCCTGTCCTTCCGCCTATAAGTTGCCATCGGGACAAAAACCCAGGTACCCGATCAAAAATCCACGAAAGAGTCTGTAGCCGCCGTCGTCTCTGTCCCTAGATCGGGGGGATCTGAAGCTCTTCCCGGCACCCTGCTGGAGAGGGGAATTCACCTTGGAGGCCTTCTTCATCACCATGCAAGCCTCCGGTGTGATGCGTGAGTAGTTCATCCTTGGACTACGGATCCATGTAGTAGCTAGATGGCTGGTTTCTCCTCCTTTGTGCTTTCATGTTTAGATCTTATGAGCTCCGTTCATGATCAAGATCATCTATTTGTAATCCATACATGTTGTGTTTGCGGGGATCCGATGGATATTGAGATGCTATTTCAGATTGATTATTGATTCTATCGTGTCTTTGTTATTTGAGATCTTGCATGCTTTCCATTGTTAGTAGCTATCTTGGCCAAGTAGATGCTAGCAACTCCAAGAGTTAGTATTTATGCTCGATAGTGGGTTCATGCCTCTGGTAATCTGGGGAAGTGACAGAAATCTCTAAGGTACTAGATGTGTTGTTGCTACTAGGGAGAAAACAACGATCCTTTGTTCATAGAACAATTGTATTGTTTACTTTACACGCAGTTCATAAAGCAATAATCTGTTGCTTGCAACTTAATACTGGAGGGGGTTCGGATGATAACCTGAAGGTGGATTATTAGTCATAGATGCAGTTGGATGGCGGTCTATGTATTCTGTTGTAATGCCCAATCAAGTCTCAAAGGAGTCAAGATGATTAGTATATGCATGTATTGCTTTCTCGGTGTTTGTCAATTGCCCCGCTGTAATTTGTTCACCCAGCATGTTATCTATCTTAAGGAGATCCACCTCTAGTGAACTATGGATCCCGGTCCTTTACTTTACATACAATCTACAAACTGTTTCTGCTTTGTGTTTTCTTTCTGCAAACTTTTACTTCTTTCCATTCGATACGTTTAATCCTTTGTTTTCCGCAAAACACGATGAGATTGACAATCTCATCGCAAGTTGGGGACAAAGTTTTGTGGTTGTGTTGTGTAGGTCTCCACGTTGCTACTAGCACCGGTAGTGCGCCCTGCCAAAGCTCAGCTAGTAACACCTTTGAGGTGTTTCCTTGCTCCTACTGGTTCGATTAAACCTTGGTTTCATAACTGAGGGAAACTTGCTGCTGTGCTCATCATACCTTCCTCTTGGGGTTCCCAACGAGCTCTACGTGAACACCGCCATCAAGCATTTTTCTGGGCACCGTGCATTGAGCCATCAAGCATTTTTCTGGCGCCATTGCCGGGGAGTCAAGGACATCTTCACAAGGGGAGTCCCTCATAACCAATCTCCTTACTTTGTTGTTTTTGTTTTGCTTAGTTTCTTTTTGCTTTGTTTGCTTGTTTTGTTATTAAAAAAACACAAAAAAATTAGTTTTACTTGCTTGCTTTCTTATTTGAAAACCCAAAAAAAATGACTACTCTTGAGAACACTAAGTTGTGTGACTTCACTAGCACCAACAACAATGATTTTATGAGCACACCTATTGCTCCACCTATGGCTGAAAATACTTTCTTTGAGATAAAACCTGCTTTACTCAATCTTGTTATGAGAGAGCAATTTTCTGGTACTGGTAATGAAGATGCTGTTTCCCATCTAAATGAAGGAAATATGCCCTGTGAGGCAATAATAAAGTTGTTACTATATATTTCTTGTATATGATAGATGTTTATTTTGCATGCTATAATTGTATTGATAGGAAACATCAATACATGTGTGTTTAATAAACAAAAAGGGTTCCTAGGTATGCCTCTCTTATAGACTAGCTTGTTGATTAACAAGATGATCAAAGTTTCCTGATCATGGACATTGGATGTTGTTAATAACAAGGTCACAACATTTGTGAAATGATGTGATGAACATTCATCCGAAGTATAGCATTACGATCAAGTCATTATGTTTATATTGCTATAACATCATACAAAGTAGTCTTAGTCCTTAGACCATGAGATCATGTTAATTGCTAACACCGGAAGAGTATCTTGATAACATCAAACGTCACACCGTAACAGGGTGACTATAAAGATGGGTTCAGTACTACGAAGGTGTTATGTTGAGGCTCATGGATCAAGAGTGGAATTTGTCAATCCATATGACGGATAGATATACTCTGGGCCCTCTCGGTGATATCACATTAAGAAAGCTTGCAAGCAAGTGATGTGATCACTAGAATGTTGTATCACAGGAACGAGAAAAGAGTGCATGTCGGTAACAAGATCAAACTAGGTATTTGGATACCGATGATCGAATCTCGGACATGTATTATATCATGAGACAAAGGGATTAAATTGCTGACGTTAAAGGTTCTCACGATCACAGAAGTCATCGTTGAATATGCAGGAGTCAGTATGGATCTCTAGGTCCCGCTTCTGATTATTGATCTGAGAGGAGTATCAATCATGTCTGCATTATTTGCAAACCGTAGGGTGACACACTTAAGGGTTGTCGGACACCATTTAGGAGCACATATGTTCCAGACAAAAGGTTTGCAAAGCGCAGGAAATGTTTCGATAGAAACAGGAATTGTTTCGATAGAAACCGGAATTGTTTCGGGTGAAATTGCAGAAAGTGGTTCTGCATGTAATATTGAAATGTTGCAAGGGGTTTTATGTGAATGTTTGTTAATTAAAGTAATTAACAAAATTCTGAATAAAATAAATAAAAGAGTTTTATTAAATGAGAGAGCATTAAATTTGGAGAAATTTAATGCATTTAAAGCGGAGACTTTAAAAGAGAATGTTAAGGGGCATTTTAATGTGGAGGGGTTACCACCACATGAATGGGGGAGGTGAGGGGTCACCCCCCCATGCGCCGGCCATGGAGAGAGGGGGCACCCATTCCCTCCTTCATCCTCACACCTCCTCGTGAAGGATCTCTCTCCCCCTCTAGATATTCCCCCATGGTCTCGGATTAGCGAGATACATGTTCCCGGTGGCCTTGCGTCTGGAAGGAGTTGCTGCTTCCGCTGATTCGCTGGAGCGAGGACCTGGAGGTTGTCCGGTGGCTTGAACGTGTGTGCGAGGACGGATGCGCTGCTGATTTGCGGCGCTCGGACTTCCACACGATCTTGAGATCGGCAAGCGTACGACTACATCAACCACGAGTTCCTACTCGTTAACAAAACTCGTTGTCTTCGAGGCTAAGTTCTCCATGGATGTATGTCCACCCGTTGCTCTGTATCTAGTAGGTAGATCTTGGCGTATAGTTCTCATCGTAGGAAAATTTTTGTTTTCTATGCTACGGACCCAACAGTGGTATCAGAGCCTGATCTATGCGTAGGTGCTTTGCACGGGTACTACGCATATGTTTTTATGTGGGCGATGATGATCATGTTATTGCATCTTCTATGTACTTTGGATATTGGTGGCATAGTGGGATGAAGCGGCCCGGACCAACCTTACATGTCATCGTACATGAGACCGGTTCCACGACTGACATGCAACTAGTTTTGCATAAGTGGCTGGCGGGTGTCTGTCTCTCCTACTATAGTCAATATCTGATTTACAATGAGTTGCTAATAACTTGGTTATCCTCGTTGTGGTTCATGTTCGTAGGTAAGACCGGTTCTATCTCTGAAAGCCCTAAGCCACGTAAAACTTGCAATTGATAAATTAGAGGCGTCTAGTTTAGATTGTTGCTGGGCTAGTGTCTTGATATGGTATTGTTGTAAGTAGATGTATGATACATACTCTTACAACTCACTTAACGTGTAAGTTCCATAGACCTTGGCCTTACACACAAAGGAATGATAGAGATCATACCACGATGCAAATGATAAAGATCAAATGCACGAACCATATCACCTCACTTCACACATTAGATGTTAGCATCTTATATTGCTAGTTTGGCGCTTTTGGTAGCATTATAAGATGATCCCTCATTAAGATATCAAGATAAAATGTGTTCTTCCTTAAGTATGCACCGTTTTGTGGATCGTGTTTTGAGGCATCACGTGATGATCGGGTGTTCTCGACTCTACGCTTTAATACAACGGGTGTAAGACAGTTTTACACACGCGAATACTAAGGTTCTTACTTGACGAGCCTAGCATGTATAGACATGGCCTCGGAACACGGACCGAAAGGTTAAGCATGAGCATATAGTTGATATGATGCCTATATAGATACTCGCCTTTGAAGCTACACCGACTCACGTGATGATCGGACTTGGTGTAGTGGATTTGGTTCATGTAATCACCAAAAGGACACGAGGGATGTCGTTTTTGAGTGGGAGTTCATTAGTAATTTGGATTAGTTGAACTCAGTCTATCATAAACTTAGTCTAAATATATTTTACAAATTCTGTTGTAGATGGCACCACCTGCTTTTAATTTCAATGTGTTCATGGAGAAAGAGAAGCTTGCTGCGAATGGTAGCAACTTCACCAACTGGGCTATGAATTTGAGGATTCTCCTCACTGCTGCACAAAAGCAATATGTGCTAGAGGCGCCGCTAGGCCCCCCACCAGCTCCTGATGCCCCTGACGAGGAAAAGAACGTCTATATAACTCGTTAGGAGGACCACAACTTAGTTCATTGCGGCATACTGTATGGGCTAGAACCAGAACTTCGAAAATGTTTCGAAAATGGCAATGCCTTTGATACCATGGGAGAATTGAAAATGATTTTCGATACCCATGCTGCCGTAGAGAGTTATAATGCTTCTGAAAAGTTCTTTAGCTGCATGATGGAAGAGAACAGCTCCGTTAGTGAGCACGTACTCAAAATGTCTGGGTACGCCGATAAGCTTGTGTCCTTGGGAATAACGATTCCCATTGACTTAGGCATACATCGTGTTCTCCAATCTCTGCCACCTAGCTACAAGAGCTTCGTGATGAACTATAATATGCAGGGCATGAAGAAGACTCTTCCCGAGCTTCTGTCAATGCTTAAGACTGCAGAAGTGGAGATTAGGAAAGAACATCAAGTGTTGATGATCAATAAGACCACCGATTTCAAGAAGGACAAGAAAGGCAAGCAGAAGGGAAAGAAGGGCGGAAAATCTGTTGCCGCGCCTCAAAAGAAACCCCGAGCTGGCCCTAATTCTGACACCGAGTGCTACTATTGCAAGGGGACTAGCCATTGGAAGCGCAACTGCCCCAAGTATTTGGCGGACAAAAAGGCCGGCAAGGCAAACAAAGGTATATGTGATATACATGTTATTGATGTGTACTTGACTAGTACTCGCAGTAGCACCTGGGTATTTGATACGGGATCGTTTGCTATTATATGTAACTCGGTTCAGGGGCTGCGGAACAAGCGACAACTAGCAAGGGATGAGGTCACGATGCGATCAAGAGTTGATGTGATCGCCGTCGGAACGCTGCCTCTCCATATGTCGTCGGGATTAGTTATAAACCTGAATAATTGTTATTTGGTGCCTGCACTGAGCATGAACATTGTATCCGGATCATGTTTGATGCAAAGTGGTTATTCGTTTAAATCTGAAAACAATGGTTGTTCGATTTATATGAATAATATCTTTTATGGTCATGCACCTGTGTTGAATGGTTTATTTATATTGGATCTCGATAGTAGTATTACGCATATTCATAATGTTGATGCTAAAAGGATTAAACTTGATAATGATATATCTGCATATATGTGGCACTGCCGTCTAGGTCATATTGGCGTTAAACGCATGAAGAAACTCCATTCTGATGGACTTTTGGAATCACTTGATTTTGAATCATTTGATACATGTGAGCCATGCCTTATGGGAAAGATGACTAGAACGCCGTTTTCCGGTTCAATGGAACGGGCGATAGATTTATTGGAAATCATACATACTGATGTGTGTGGACCAATGAGTGTGTCGGCGCGAGGTGGATATCGTTATTTTGTTACTTTCACGGATGATTTGAGTAGATACGGGTATATCTATTTGATGAAACACAAGTCTGAAACTTTTGAAAAGTTCAAAGAATTTCAGAATGAAGTGGAAAATCATCGTAATAGAAAGATCAAATTTCTACGGTCTGACCGTGGAGGAAAGTATCTTAGTTACGAGTTTAGCACACACATGAAAGAGTGTGGAATAGTTTCACAACTCACGCCTGCCAGAACACCACAACGTAATGGTGTGTCAGAACGTCGTAATCGTACTTTATTGGATATGGTTCGATCTATGATGTCTCTGACTGACTTGCCACTGTCATTTTGGGGTTATGCACTGGAAACCGCTACATTCACTTTAAATAGGGCACCATCTAAATCCGTTGAAAAGACACCGTACGAATTATGGTTTGGAAACAAACCTAAGCTGTCATTTCTTAAAGTTTGGGGATGTGATGTTTATGTGAAGAAACTTCAACCGGATAAACTCGAACCCAAAGCGGAAATATGCGTCTTCATAGGATACCCTAAGGAAACGATTGGGTATACCTTCTATCACAGATCCGAGGGCAAGGTCTTTGTTGCCAAAAATGGATCCTTTCTTGAGAAGGAGTTTCTCACGAAAGGTGTGAGTAGTCAGAAGGTAGAACTCGAAGAGGTTATCGAACCTTCTCTTCATGAAATGGCGAGTAGCGCAGCACCGGAAGTTGTTTCGGAATTGACTTCACCTAATGAAGAGAGAGCTAATGATATTGCTCATGAAACTCCGAAAGAGGACACTACCGAACCTCACAGGTCAAGCAGGACACGTGCAGCTCCTGAACTGTACGGCAATCCTGTTATGAATTTCATGATTGATGAAATAGATGACCCTGCGACGTATGAAGAAGCGATGATGAGCCCTGATTCCAACAAATGGCTAGAAGGCATGAAATCCGAGATGGAATCCATGTACGAAAAACAGGTTTGGACCTTGGTGGACTTACCTCACGATCGAAAGGCCGTTGAGAATAAATGGATTTTCAAAAGGAAAACTGATGATGATGGTAATGTAACCATCTATAAGGCTCGACTTGTCGCAAACGGGTTTCGACAAATTCAAGGAGTTGACTACGATGAGACATTCTCTCCCGTAGCGATCCTTAAGTCGGTTAGGATTATGTTAGCAATTGCTGCATATTTCGATTATGAAATATGGTAGATGGATGTCAAAACTGCGTTCCTCAATGGTAATATTGAAGAAGAGTTGTATATGATACAACCAAAGGGTTTTGTCAATCCTAAGGATGCTAATAAGGTGTGCAAACTTCAGCGATCCATCTATGGACTGAAGCAAGCATCCCGGAGTTGGAATCTCCGCTTTGATGAGGTGATCAAAGAGTTTGGATTTGTCCAAACTTATGGAGAGGCTTGTATTTACAAGAAAGTGAGTGGGAGCAATGTGGCATTTCTGATATTATATGTCGATGACATATTATTGATTGGAAATGATATAGATCTTTTAAACAGTGTTAAAAGTTATCTAAACAGCAAATTTTCGATGAAGGACCTTGGTGAAGCTTCATATATATTAGGCATTAAAATCTATAGAGATAGATCAAGACGCCTAATTGGGCTATCACAGAGTACTTACCTTGATAAGATATTAAAGAAGTTTAATATGGACGAAAGTAAGAAGGGGTTCTTACCTATGTTGCAAGGCAAGACATTGAGTAAGACTCAAAGTCTGGCTACGGCGGAAGAAAGAGAGATGATGGATAAGATCCCCTATGCCTCGGCCATAGGCTCTATTATGTATGCCATGCTATGTACAAGACCGGATGTGGCACATGCTATTAGTTTGACTAGTAGGTACCAGTCTGATCCAGGTTCGGAACACTCGATAGCGGTAAAGAACATCCTCAAGTGCTTGAGAAGAACTAAGGATATGTTTCTTATATACGGAGGTGAAGAAGAGCTAGTCGCTAAGTGTTATGTCGATGCTAGCCTTGACACCGATCCGGATGACTCTAAGTCTCAATCCAGATACATATTTCTCTTGAACGGAGCAGCAGTTAGTTGGAGGAGTTCCGAACAACTTGTGGTGGCTGGATCAACAACGGAGGCGGAATATGTTGCTGCTTCAGAAGCGGCGCAGGAGGCAGTTTGGATGAAAGAGTTCATTACAGAACTGGGTGTGGTTCCCAGTGCGTTGGACCCGATGGTGATCTATTGTGACAACAATGGAGCCATAGCCAACGCAAAGGAACTAAGGTCTCACAAGAATTCCAAACATATTAAGCGCCGGTTTTCACTCCATCCGCGAGCATGTCAAGGATGGAGATATAAAGATTTGTAAAGTGCACATGGACCTAAATGTAGCAGATCTGTTGACTAAAGTACTCCCTAGGGCAAAACATGATCAACACCAGAACTCCATGGGTGTTAGATTTATCACTGTGTAAACTAGATTATTGTCTCTAGTGCAAGTGGGAGACTGAAGGAAATATGCCCTGAGAGGCAATAATAAAGTTGTTATTATATATTTCTTGTATATGATAGATGTTTATTTTGCATTCTATAATTGTATTGATAGGAAACATCAATACATGTGTGTTTAATAAACAAAAAGGGTTCCTCGTTATGCCTCTCTTATAGACTAGCTTGTTGATTAACAGGATGATCAAAGTTTCCCGATCATGGACATTGGATGTTGTTAATAACAAGGTCACAGCATTTGTGAAATGATGTGATGAACATTAATCCGAAGTATAGCATTACGATCAAGTTATTATGTTTATATTGCTATAACATCATACAAAGTAGTCTTAGTCCTTAGACCATGAGATCATGTTAATTGCTAACACCGGAAGAGTATCTTGATAACATCAAACGTCACACCGTAGCAGGGTGACTATAAAGATGGGTTCAGTACTACGAAGGTGTTATGTTGAGGCTCATGGATCAAGAGTGGAATTTGTCAATCCATATGACGGATAGATATACTCTGGGCCCTCTCGGTGTTATCACATTAAGAAAGCTTGCAAGCAAGTGATGTGATCACTAGAATGTTGTATCACAGGAACGAGAAAAGAGTGCATGTCGGTAACAAGATCAAACTAGGTATTTGGATACCGATGATCGAATCTCGGACATGTATTATATCATGAGACAAAGGGATTAAATTGCTGACGTTAAAGGTTCTCACGATCACAGAAGTCATCGTTGAATATGCAGGAGTCAGTATGGATCTCTAGGTCCCGCTTCTGATTATTGATCTGAGAGGAGTCTCAATCATGTCTGCATTATTCGCGAACCGTAGGGTGACACACTTAAGGGTTGCCGGACACCATTTAGGAGCACATATGTTCCAGACAAAAGGTTTGCAAAGCGCAGGAAATGTTTCGATAGAAACAGGAATTGTTTCGATAGAAACCGGAATTGTTTCGGGTGAAATTGCAGAAAGTGGTTCTGCATGTAATATTGAAATGTTGCAAGGGGTTTTATGTGAATGTTTGTTAATTAAAGTAATTAACAAAATTCTGAATAAAATAAATAAAAGAGGTTTATTAAATGAGAGAGCATTAAATTTGGAGAAATATAATGCATTAAAGCGGAGACTTTAAAAGAGAATGTTAAGGGGCATTTTAATGTGGAGGGGTTACCACCACATGAATGGGGGAGGTGAGGGGTCACCCCCCCCCCCCCATGCGCCGGCCATGGAGAGAGGGGGCACCCATTCCCTCCTTCATCCTCACACCTCCTCGTGAAGGATCTCTCTCCCCCTCTAGATATTCCCCCATGGTCTCGGATTAGCGAGATACATGTTCCCGGTGGCCTTGCGTCTGGAAGGAGTTGCTGCTTCCGCTGATTCGCTGGAGCGAGGAGGTGGAGGTTGTCCGGTGGCTTGAACGTGTGTGCGAGGACGGATGCGCTGCTGATTTGCGGCGCTCGGACTTCCACACGATCTTGAGATCGGCAAGCGTACGGACTACATCAACCACGAGTTCCTACTCGT